>OY856188.1:15439447-16039447 GCA_963693315.1 Diogma glabrata | reverse complement strand
GAAGCATATATCGAGAGCCTCTAAAACACTTCCAAACTTAAATTTATGATTGTCCAAAATTACGAAAAATTGGTGGAAGTCTAAATCATCTCCAATGACACCTAGTAGTGGTTGCACTTTTTGCTTTTTCAATTTGCTGTCTTTACGTATCAAGTCCAATTTTTTTGTTAAATCAGAACTATCTTCTGCCTTAATTATAAAATTAGTCTGCGAATCAGAAATAGTAGGCTTTTTGTAGATCACTTTTTGATTCATTTTTTGAAGGACTGGAGGCATAATAGCTGGTAGGAGATATATCATTTGTAAATTGTATGTATCTAAATTTGAAAAGCAAACATTAAGAGAGTGGTTAATATTATGATAAATTAAAACAAATAAAAATTAAGGTTACAAAATATGTTACCTATTGTTAGTTCCTGTTTTGACTTTTGGACTCTTTCAAATAAGGCTTTATTTCTAGGCTCTTTTAAATTTAGTTTGAAATGTTTTTCAACTTCAAGGAACTACTCCCACTTCTCATATATACTACAATGTGCCAGATATCTCTTTAAGAAATCGTAGGTTATCTGCAATAAAAAATATCCACAATTGGTTTCATCAGAAAAATCTCAAATCAATTGTGATTCTTGAAAATGTTGTAATTTACCAGTTCTGGAGCTTGAAAATATTTAAATAATGGCAATTCTTCGAAAATGGTAGTCATATTTGAATTTCTACTCGTAACAATTTCCTCGATTCTTTTGCATGCCGTCTCTTTCCATATATTAATTACTTCATACCAAGGAGTCCGCATATGCATTAGTTTAGTTTTTAATAATGCGCATTTTTCCATACTTATATCAGTTGAGGAACATTGGGCGACACCTAAGTAAAATAATTTATTAATAAATAAAATTGTTATAAGCTTTAGAAAGGCGTAACCATAGTATTGGCTTTGTTCAAAATATAAAATAAAGGTCTTGCTTTTGACCCTTTCGTTTGCCTATGGAAAAAATGTTGCTTGTTCGAAAACAAACCTTTACCTCTAAGAAAAGCACTCTTTATATCACTGACCGACAATTGATAGAAACGAATAAATTTATTCATAATCTAAAGTTTTTATATGTGTTATTATGGTTTTCCATATTATTCACTATTTGTGTGCTTTTGCCACTTTTGAATTAAAATGCAATATTTAAAAATATGCTTTAATTATATTTTAAAATAAATTTTTCTGCTTAAGCCGTAAAAAAATGTTTTTAAAAAACGCACTTAACAAAGCCACTGTAATGAATTTACTAGCTCTTTACCAAAATGGACCCACATATTATGTAAATTTTTACATGGTATGGCTCATTTGTTATGGCTTCAAACCGTTCATTTTTATGGTTCAGAATATTACCCGTTAGCATAGACTAACTTTTCAAAGTATCGTTAAATACACATATATATATATATATATATTATATATATATATATATATATATATATATATATATATATATATATATATATATATATATATATATATATATATATATATATATATATATATATATATATCTTTCTATCTATATATATATATATATATATATATATATATATATATATATATATATATATATATATATATATATATATATATATATATATATATATATATATATATATATATATATATATATATATATATATATATATATTTACATTTATATACATATGTTTATTATATTTATGCTTTTAATAATTAAAACAATTAATATTATATATATAAATATGTATATAAATACCTGTATTAATTCTTTTATATAAAAGAGCACTAACAAAAGATTTTTAATCTTTTAAACTTCGGCACCTTAACCACTGTAACAATAAATTGTTTACTATAATAGCACTTATAAAAACTTTCACTTAAAAACACTTTGATTATTATTATAACAATAAAATCCACTTTAAAATGATTTTTTAACGAAAGAACTTCTGATTTTATACAATTCTGCAGAGCAATATTCTGAAAACCTAACTGCATTATGATCATAAAACAAAACATGAAGAAAAATTGGCTGAAATTAAACTGGATGCTTGGTAATATCAACTTTGGTGCATAAGTAGATTTTACTATGCATAGTTAAAATTATACAGTTCTTTTTAATATTTAGTCCAGTCAAAGACCAGTTGAAATGTTCCCTCGCTAACACCACCTACAGGGTAAATGCACGAAGTAGAGGGTAAGTAGCACTTTAATCCAACTTTTTGTGCAAATCGGTGCTGTTTGTAAGAATTATACAGTTTCGCCTTATTTTTCGTTGAATGACTGGACTAACTGTTTAAGTAATGATAACCTTTCGCATATGTTAATTTTTCAGTGCAGGTTAACTTTATGGAAAACAATAGTTTATGAAACATTTTACATATATTACAAAGTATTTGTTGAACTTGTATGTTTCACCAATAAGTATTCTTCACTTTAATAAAAAAACTAAAATTTAGAATTAAATTTTAAAACTTTTTATTTTTTATTTTCCGTACTACCGGTTTCAATCTTCTAAAGATCATCTACAGGTACTATACAGCAATTTATAGGGAATTGCTGTATAATACCTGTGGATGATCTTTAGAAGATTGAAACCGGTAGTACGGAAAATAAAAAATAAAAAGTTTTAAAACTTAATTCTAAGTTTTAGTTTTTTTATTAAAGTGAAGAATACTTATTGGTGAAACATACAAGTTCAACAAATACTTTATAATATATAATTAGTTCTTCACGTCACTCCGAAGAAAATGTTAATATTATTTTTACATATATATAAAACATCATACACATATAAGTACATTTGAAAAGAAATCCCAGTAAAATAATCTAATTTGGGAAGCGCATAACATAATCAATTGTATAAACTAATTTTTATGTGGAGCTTTAAAAAAATCAATTTAATTAACAAATTTAATGATCATTAACCATAATTATTTTAACTCCACTAATTACACGAAATCAAAATATTTTACTTTCTAATACCTACTTAAAGTAACACAGTTTCAGTTAAAATCTACATCCCAATTCATATTTCTCTTATTAAAATCGAAATAATAATTAACTTAGCTAGTTTTGTGTTATAAAACTTGCTCAGTTTAAGTTAAACATAGTAAATTTGTAACAAATCAACCCAAAACGGGGTTATTATAACTAAAACCAATTAAACTAGCTTTAGTTTATCATTATTTTTTTCAGTGCAAGGGAATTAATTTTTAAACGATACATAAATGAACGGACTATGCGCGGACTCAAACACAAAAAAGATCTTTAAAGAAATATATTTAAGTCATTTTTTTTTACTTCTAGATCAAATAAAAATAATTTACTCTATCTAACATGCAACATACAACTAACAATGTGAGAGACAATAATTTAAAAATAATGTTGATTGGAGTCGGTCACCAATGGCATCTCAAAAAATCACTCCTCCAAAAATTTAGAGCGTCATCCATATAGACGCTCGTAGAATTCAATATACAATATTAATCGCCCCAAAAGTGAATAAAAACAAAAGATGAACCAGCATGACAGGCACTCGAATAATAATCATTTCAATTACAAATCATTTTTTCCCCGCCAACGTGCTGATTCCATATTTCACGTATATCATCATAAAAGTGTAATTTAATATATTATGGAACGAACTCACCCAATCCGCGACATTTGACCATTTTGTTCACGGCCTCTGCTGTGAAACAATCCAATGATCTTATTTTCACTTCGGTTGTTAAAAAAGAAAAAATTTGAAACGTAATTACGCCATCTTTAATTGTTTTTTTTTACCAATAACCGATGCCGATAGGCTTTTTTTTCTTTGCAATCTATTTGACATATCATTCGAACCGAGCGACTAAACCGACCGACCGAGCGACCGAACAAACTAAACAACGATTGAAAGATAATAATATTATTAACATTTTGTTAATATTTTTTTTTGTTTTAAATTATAATTATACAAATTTTATTTTGGTTTTATAAAATTTTTTTATAATATGAATAATCACACAATTGATTCCACTAAAAATAAATTTTATTATAAATAGAACAAATGAAATATTGCGACACTAAGAACGATTCTATTTTATACTCCCGATAATAATGTACACTTTTTTTATTTCATTTTTAAATCTCGACTTCTAATTCAATTATTTTTTTCGTTTTAATTATCAATCACGAACTGAGAAATATTTGACAAAATTCAGCTATATGTATTATTTAAAATTAGCCTAAACGAGTGAGAAGGAAGTTGATTGCACAGCATCCTTTCGTTTTGCAGATTTCGTTATTATTAATATAATTATAGAAACAGCTGGTTAAGAGATTGGTTTAAACAAACGTCTATTGTTTTCAGCTAATTGAAAGATAAAATAAAAATTAGGAATTACCCTCTAATTAAATACAATAATACCATCATTCATACATTGAAAGTATTTTAAAGTGAATATTTAGAGTTTTCAGGTTTTCATATAGAACGAAAAGAGGTCATACATATCATCTCCTTTCTTTCATTTTTATATTAAAACATAAGAAACAATGATAAAAAAAACTGTAAATATCTATGTATAGAGATGATGTGAATAGATAACAATAATAAATTTAAGGAATCATATGTTTGATGGGCGATCAAAAGATTATTTGTATTGTTGTTATTCAAATTAAAAATTATGTTAGTGAGAAACATGTAATGTTGTAGAATCAACGATGGAAAATGGAAAGGTGTTTTACGCTGGAGTTATAGTCTTTGCTGTTAGTCAAGTCTTTGCTTTTAACTGTCAAGCCCTAACTCCTTGTTAACACATTTATACAGAACCTACATTGTTCTGTATTTGATTGTAGACTTTTTTCAAACGCCACATGTTGGACATCCCACAATTAGTGGGCATAACACGCTATTTAAAGTCATGTTCAAATGCAAATAATCTGTTCCTTTGCTTCAGTATATGTCAGAAGCAGCAAGGTATAGTTTGTTAAGGTGGTGGTTTATCGGACCGTGTCTTGTCACGCACCATGTTAAAATCTTCAGAGACAATTTTTCTAGAATTGTTTTTAGAGGAAAGTCGGGGAATTTGCCTAGACATTTTTTAGTTTACCATCCTTTCGCCTTCTCCATAGTTGACATCGAGAGGATCTGTTCCCAAATTTCCATAACGCATTTGAGCGAACTCTTGATCTGTCGAAAGCACGGTTCTATAGAGCATTGGATTCTGTACTGGTCTTTATGGTCTACAGTGGTCTACTACTCCGTTACATTGAGCCCATATAAATCTGATCAAGCACCCATTTAAGTATGACATAGTTGATTCCTGCGATCTTTTGAACATTTTGGTAGCATTCTTATACTAGCTTTGAATTGAAGAATGAAGCGCTTCAGAAGTCGATTCAGAATCAATAGCGAATTCAGAAGCAATAGCGTTCCGTGACTGAAATAATGTTCTTTATATATTTGTGTTGCTGTATTTCCTTTCCATACACAGAATAGAACAGTGGGTGATGGTGTAGGTTTAGGCTAACTGTAAGTATTAAGTTTAAACTTGTACCAACTGTAAGTACTGTTCCAGAGGTACCCAGTGCTATAAATGTCCGTTTAGTAATGGGGTCAAATTCTTCGTTGGTTAAACTGAAAAAAAAATTTGGTATATTCTACAAAACGGATTCAACCAAATTAATTTTCTGTTCGGCAGTGACTTTTGGTGGCTTTCTATTTCGAACTCGATTTGTGGCGTAGTTCCTTATAAAGTCTTTATCAGCTTTAGTATGAAGTGTTTTTAAGCCTGTTCTATTAGTAACCTTGTCGACGTTGTCTGTTACTTGATGGTCTCTAACCTCATGCAGACCTTATGTCTCTAGGTGGTTCAATTTTTTGATAAGGTATCATTACAAGGATGTTGCTCTTTGTGATAGGCCAATAAATATTGTTTGGTTAGCATTTCATTATGTTACATTCCTGTCTGACAGTCCATGTCGACCTATTTTTTATACGTTGTAATTATTGTATTTTTATCCTTGTCCTATGAACTAGCCGCTAGTAATTTCAATGCATTATTCCTGTTCTTCCGTCTACAGTTCACTTGTGAGCATTAAATTTAAGCAGTGGGTCAAATGTTACCCTCAACAGTCTCGGATTTTTGACAGTAGGAATGAGTATGTTGTCAATGCAGATGCTTAGTGTTGTGTTAACCTCCTTCGTCCGTGTGGTGAGAAGTGTAGAAGAGGATTTTTCAGTAGACAGTTTTAATTTTCTTGTTTTGAACCTTTTAAGGTAGGTGTTTAAGATATTGATGAATTGTTCTAGGTTGTTACCTGTTGCAAGCATCGTGCAATCGTTTGCATATAATGTGGTGGTTATTCCTTCTGATGGGGCAGATAAGTTGGTTAAGTAGAGATTAAATAATAAAGGTGAGACAACTCAACCTTGTAGAACTCCTTGTCGTAGAACTCTCATCTTGGACTTACAATTACGGAACTCGACGTAAGTTTGGCGATCTCTAATGTAGTTGCGCAACCAGCACATTATTAGTGTTTAGGATATCATCCAGTAGTGCAGCATCCGACACTGTGTCGAATGCTTTTGATAGGTCGAGCGCAACGAAAATTGTTCTAGCACAGGTTTGTTTTTGGCTCAGACTCTCACTGATCTGTGATGTGGTTTTGTATTCTGTGAAGCGCAGTGGTTGTACAGGGTGGGCCAAAAGTCAACATGGGATTTAAAAATTTAATAACTTTTTCGTTTATATATTTTTTATTTTTTTTTTTTCAGATTATAAAATATACAAAATGGAAATTTGTTTACACTAAGTATAGAAAATAATGAAGATCTGGCGAACGCGCCACTTAATATCCGAATTTCTGGAAATAATTCGCTTGTCTGAAAAAAAGTATATAAACGAAAAAGTTATCAAATTTTTAAACCCTATTGTGACTTTTGACCCACCCTGTTATATGTGTTCTTCTAAAGCCATGTCGGTGTGGCACTAATTTTCAAGATCTAGTCCGCAGAAGTGCTTGAATCAGTTTTGCGAACGATGAGAGGATTGAGATCGGTCTGTACGATTCTCCTTTTTCTTCAGATTTTAAAATGCTGATTCTGACTGTTTTCCAGATGTATGGTATCTGGAGAGTATGTAGGGATGTATTGAGTGTAGTAGTGAGATAGTTTAATCCTTTGGGTCCAATATATTTTAGCATGATGGCTGAGATGCCATCAGGTCCTATAGCTTTTGATGGCTTAATTCCTTATTGCATTCTCAACTCAACAAGAAAATATGATATCCTGCAGGTTGTCTGTATTTAGTTTACGCAGATGTCTTAAGACTGATTTGGTTTCCTACTCATGTTTACTTAGTTTTTCTGTAAGCTGTATGTTAAACTTGTTTGCACATTTCCTCTGGTTTTCAGCTGGGATATCATCAAAAGAGATCATACAGTTCTTTTCAGTTTGTCGAGGATGAGTTAGGCCCTTGATGACCTTCCAAAGACTTTTACTTGCAGCAAGGATTGGTTTGCTCACTAATTCTCTCCATTTATTTCTTTAATGATCCGTTACCAACTTGTTAATTCTCTTATTCTGATCTGGAATTCTAAATATTGTTGGATCTACCTTGCGAATGTCATCTCTTTATGTATATCACTGAATTTTTTCCCCAGAGAGGTCTCAGGTTCAGGTTTCTTTCCTATTCGTTCTGCAGTTTCGACAAGATCTTTAGATAGTTGTTTAAGCTGCCAGGTTTAAGTATTTTGTTGAACTACAGTCTGGGAGTGCTTAATACTGCTATACAGATCATATGTGTAGGTGCAATGGAGGGAGTAGGAGAAGTATATCCATTGCTGATGATGTTGTGGTTTTAAAATAACCGGTGGCACAGGCATACAAACAAGCACTCTGTGAACAGATATTTGATTTGTTGTAAGGCATATCAGTTCCATGTGACCTTGCATGTTCAAAATCACACCTAAGTCCTTAATTTCCTTGACACACGGCTCGATATACTAATGGCTTTTACGAAATTTTTTTCAATTCGCTCTAATATATGAAATCCAGAATCGTTGTGCTTATCGTTTACGGTGAGGAGATTATTATTCGGACACATGTGTATAGAACCCCAAGCCGGTGAATATTCACCAATCTGTCTACTGATAAAAGTTCTTCATAAAGATCTTAAAGCTATAAAAATGAAATGCATCTAATCACCAGAGTATACTCTTATACCTACATTAATGTATGACTTCAACTTTTAAATATTCGAATGTATGTAAACTTATCTCTCCCCTCTACGATATCTTTGTGTTCGAATCCAAACATCTAAACGTATGGCTAATGAGGTCGATTGGATGATTTACAGTAGAGGGTGTGTTAGTGTCTCTTGACCGAGCTTGATATAGCTCATTTAAACTCAGAGCAGTTGTAGGTGTGTTCCATTGTTTTTACGCCCGAGTTGCAGAATCTGCATCTGTCCAAAGTATCGAGGCCTAGTTTGTTGAGGTTCACTTTTCAGAGATTCTTTTTCTAAATAAATTGTTTTTAGAGGGGAGTCGGATAATTGCCTAGAATCTTTTTAGAGTGCAAAAGATCACAGTTTCAATTGCTGTCTACTTTTTTCCTGTTCCTAATTTTCTATAATGCATTTGAGCGAACTCTTGCAGGTTAGTTCAAAACACTTGATCGAAGTAACTCTCAATTCATTTGAACTCCATTTTGACAATAATTGTCTGTCTAGATTAGAAGTAATTAGTGCAAAGTTCGAAATGTAGTAGATCTCTGCAGTTCCGAGGGAATATTTGGATGATGACCGGTTAAGTTGCGACGTGCAATTATTTCGACGAGTTGCAGTCTGTGAGCGCTTGTTTTTATTACAGATCTAATGTGTAGGTGCAATAAAGGGAGTTGAAGAATGATCTCCATTGCTGATGTTGGTGTTGTTCTGAAAACGCTTTGGGGTTTAATCCCAGGCTTCCTAAACAAGTTTCTGCCGCGGAAAGAAAGTCTTGTTTGTTTTGTCTGAGATATATTTTAGGTATGAGTTCTAAGTGTGCTTTCCTTTCAGGATCACGCCTAAATCGCTCTAATATGTGCAACCCTGAATTACTGTGTCAATCACTAAAACTTTAGTTTCAACTGTTATAATTTAAATTTTGTTTTTATTTTCAGGTATGGTTTCAAAACAGACGTGCTAAATGGCGAAAAAAAGAACACACAAAAAAAGGTCCAGGACGACCAGCACACAATGCTCATCCGCAATCCTGTTCCGGTGATCCAATACCTCCTAACGAATTAAAAGCGAAAGAAAAGTAAGTTTTAATAATTTTTACACTGTAAACATACTTTTAACACATTCAACCCGGTGACTACCATCGATGGGCTTGAATATGTTAAAAACCAAACGATTATAAAACAAATTGCAATAATAATAATAATAATAAAATAATTTTTCTTTTCCAAATAAATTGGTCTCTTTACAGACAGCGACGTCGTAAGAAATTGGCAAAGGCGTTAGAACGTCAAGCTAGAAAATTACGTGCGAAAGGAATAACAGTAGATTTAGAAGCATTAAAAACAGAATATTTATCACAGAATCATGCTAATTCTGATTCGGAAATTGATGACGATGATGATCCAATTGATGTCGTTGGTGATGATTCATCAAATGAACCAGAAGATTTTTCTGTTCCTAGACGCGAAAGTACTGATGGTATGATTGGTGAAAGTGAAACACCAAAAAATAGTATTCGTCAAAATCCTTTTAGCATAGAATCCTTATTATATAATAATACGTGAAATATTATTTTAAATAATTATCATAAATATATTTTAGAAATAAATAAACAATAAATAAATTTATAATTAAAGTGTAACCTCAAAAATAATTATAAATAAAATTAGTAATAATAATATTAAATTATTGTATGAAATTAATTTAAAAAAAAAAAAATAAAAAATCTAATTAAAATTATTTATAAATAAACAAACAAGGACATGTAAATAAAATTAAATTGTGACCAAATTTTTAAGCAAACAACGATTCAAAAAACAACAAAAATTATAAAAACTAATTTAAAGAACGAAAATATTTATTGTGGTATTTATTTGTTAAAGTGCAAAAATTTTTAGTTCTAATAATTATTTCATAACAGAATTAAATTACAAGTCGTAATGGTTAAATGTATTTTGATTGATATTTTGAGGTGAATATAGGAAAAAATCTTTAATTCTTTTAAATATTGACAAGCTTTATAAATTTTTGTTTTAATATTTAAAACATAAAATAAAACTTTCTGAATCTATCAGTTGAGCTTAGATTGTTTTTATGCAACAAATGAAGGTGAGCTGTCAATCAAACGAGCACAATAATAATAGAATTATATGTGTTAAGGGAGATGAAGACCTGTAACTAAGTTAAAGAATTGTTCTTAATCACCTCAATTTCATTTTTTTAATTTCTTACACTTTAGTCAAAATTCTTTTGTATATAGAAAAAATCCTAATATATAATTGTAAATTATTGTAATTAGTACCTATATTAAATAATGACATAAAATATATCATAAATTATTATTATATAACTAAACAAATATTATTGAATAATAATACAAAATGCGAAGAAAATAAAAAAATGAGATAATAATAATATGTAATTAAAAAGAAAAACTTAAGATTTTTTTGAATTATTTTAATTAAAATACAAAGTATAAATGAAGAAAGAAATATTTCTAAAATATGATTGTGTTAAAAGTTTCATACAAGTTCATAAAATTTTCAAATAACACGATATAGATTTATAAACCCATACGTCAGTCACAAATTTTTGAAAGCTAAAGAAAGACATTTAACCAATTTATAAGAACGTGGGGACATTTTGTAATATTAAAAGAATGAAAAAAATAAATCAATTGAAAAGAAGAAAAAGAAATAAAAAAATATTAAATTATTATGTTTAATTATTACAAAAATGAAAACAATAAAAACTATTATTTATTCAATGAAAATATACTTGTTTTCCTTAAAATGTGACATAGTCAAACCGACATAGTTCCGGTCACCAAATTGTAAGTAGAAAAAAACAGATTTTATAAGCTATACAACGACTTTTATTGGGCAAAATAATAGATCAAAATTGGCCAAATTAGCATAGATTAAAGGGTTTTTGAAATGGAAAAAGTTGAGTTGTGCCAAATCTTGGCGAACGACATAAAAACTGAAAGATGAGACCAAAGCAAGCACCATGATGAAGTATGAGCTTAATCGAGCAATGGATCTAGGAATGGCTATCTAGAGGACGTTTTCGTTTTATATGAAAAATTAGCGATTGCTGAAGTTTTGTCGATTTATGGCCAGTTTTGTGTCGTAATCGTCTTATTTTAACTAATTTTCATTGCATGGAGATCTAGTGATTTTTTCCAGCATATTTTTCAATTTTTTTTTATGATAAAAATTTTGCAAAGTAGGCAAGGGGTTAGCCTAGGCGTTTTGAAATGGAAAAACCTGAGTTGTGCCAAATCTTGGCGAATGACATAAAAACTGAAAAGTGAGACCAAAACAACCTCCTTTGAGCTTAATCGAGCAACGGCCGTCTAGGAATGGCTGCATATTTTTTTAAGCTTTTCGTTTTGTATGAAAAATTTGTGATTGCTAGAGTTTTCTCGATATATGGCCAGTTGTGTGTCGTAATCGTCTTATTTTGACTAATTTTGATTGCATGGAGATCTAGAGCTTTCTAGACCCCAGCATATTTTTCCAATTTTTTTTGGATAAAAATTTTGCAAAATAGGCAAAAGGTTAGCCTAGGCGTTTTGAAATGGAAAAGCCGGAGTTGTGCCAAATCTTGGCGAATGACATAAAAACTGAAAGGCGAGACCAAAACAAGCTCCTTTGAGCTTAATCGAGCAATGGCCGTCTAGGAATGGCTGCATATTTATTGAAGCTTTTCGTTTTGTATGAAAAATTTGCGATTGCTGGAGTTTTCTTGATTTATGGCCAGTTGTGTGTCGTAATCGTTTTATTTTGACTAATTTTGATTGCATGGAGATCTAGAGCTTTCTTTCAGCATATTTTTTCAATTTTGTTTTCGGATAAAAATTTTGCAAAATAGGCTAGCCTAGGCGTTTTGAAATGGAAAAAACCTGAGTTGTGCCAAATCTTGGCGGATGATATAAAAACTGAAAGATGAGACCAAAACAACCTCCTTTGAGTTTAATCGAGCAACAGCCGTCTAGAAATGGCTGCATATTTAGTGGAGGTTTTCGTTTTGTATAAAAAATTTGCGATTGCTAGAGTTTTGTCGATTGATGGCCAGTTTTGTGTCGTAATCGTTTTATTTTGATTGCATGGAGATATTTTTATATACAAAATATTTTCATACAAAACGAAAACCTCCACTAAATATTAGACCGACCCATTTTTGTATGGAAATGCAAAATGTTGATTTTTTTCGTTGCGCTCAGGGCTTTATTTGTTTATTGGTATATACTGAATATCTACACAAAAAATTTGGTTGATTGGTGCCTCTAAGAGCTGGCGCTTTTACATATACTAAAACAAGATCCAAGATTTGTAGGCTATAAATACTTATTTCTCAAAAACGCTTAATGATATGAAAAATAATTAAAGCAAGCTTACCTTATTTTGTGAGTACCTAACATTTTTAGTACAAACCTGTTTTCTCAGAATTACAACCAAAAAGCTTCAGTGGAACTTTCTGAATTTGGGATCAATTTTTCGAAGAGGCGTTATTGCTTCCATTGACATTTTAAAAAAAATGCCATACAAAATATTTATATTTTTACTAAAATAACATATTAGTCCAAGAGCTTGTGAGCCTTTTGAGTAACGGTCGTCCTGTAAGGCTAGAATTTTTTTTAGTGATAGTTCATGAAATATGAAGTACGGAAACCAAAACCTGGCAGGCATCAGCCGTGTACGTCATCATCCCCTATATGTTTAAAAGTGTAAAAAAAATGAAAAAAAACTTGGTCCTGTAAGCTTGAAATTTTTATATGATTTAGCTCACTTATTGTAGAGTACAAAAACAAATTGACAGGCGATTTGGAGGTGCACAAGTATCTGCCAGGTGAATCGAAAGGTGTTACAACTTGCCGGCCGGCCGTCACAAGCGACGAAATCTAGAAAACCGCTGAACGGATTTCCAAAATTTTTGATTTTAAAAATAAGTTTTCTCAATGGGAAGAGCTGAAAGGACGATGTGTTCGATAACTGTACCGGAAGTGTGTCGAAAAAATCGCCAAGTGTGTCAAAACAAGGAAATTTGCATATTTTTGGCTTAAAAAACGTTCATCTTAAGTGATTCCGGATATAAACATTGAATTTGAAGAAATCTTGATGGTCGGAATTGGTATGTGATACCAAAAACTAGATTGTTGCATTATAAGTTTGTCAAAAAAAATGTTGTCAAGTATGTCAAAAAAATTAACTGTTTGTATTACGAAAATGTGGCATGGAAAATGTTGGAACTTGTTATAGTTTTTGAAATATTTTTTGAATTTTGAAAAAAGTTTGTATTTTTGAATTTGTAATAATTTTTGCAATATATTTAGAATTTTTTGAAAAAGTTTTAATTTTTGATATTGTTATAATTTTTGCAATATTTGTAGAATTTTGAAAAAAGTTTCAATTTTTGAATTTTTAAGAATTTTTGGAATATTATTAGAATTTAGAAAAAGTTTAAATACTTGCTTTTATTTTAATTTTTGGAATATATTTAGAATTTTTAAAAAAGTTTGATTTTAATTAATTTTTACAATATTATTGGAATCTTGAAAGAAATATGAATTTGTGATTTTGTAATTTTTTCTCGAAACGCTAAATGGAGAGGTTTTTGAGTAGTTTGCTGAGTGTACCATCATTTCACTAAATTATGTTAATTTATGATCTGTTATGATTTTCCGGCAACGTATTGATGTTTCGTGTTAGTTTTGTAATAAATTTCTAAACAGAGATAAAAAAAATACATGCACTTTAACAAAGAGGTTTGTTTGATATACATCGTTGCCCTAAAATAAAAACAATGACCTCATAAAAGTTTTATGCCGAAAACTATATCAAAATCCTTAACCAAAACCGAATTCTTGATATCTCAGAGCTTGAGATCTCAGCCAATCCATATTTTATATATATGTTTGAGTAAGTGATTCAAAGAATGTGGGTAAAGTGACGGCAGTTCTGGGTATCATAAGTCCTTGACAGGCGAGGGGAAAGATGCTATGGGAGTGCGAGTAAGAGTCATAATTTCAGGTCATACAAATAAATTATTTTATTTTTTTCCAAAAAATTGGGTAAAAAATAAATAAAAATCTTTCTTTTGGCGCACTTGACAATATTTTTTTGACAAACTTATAATGCAATAATCTAGTTTTTGGTATCACATACCAATCCCGACCATCAAGATTTCTTCAAATTCAATGTTTATATCCGGAATCACTTAAGATAAGCCAAAAATATGCAAATTTCCTTGTTTTGACACACTTCCGGTACAGTTATCGAACACATCATCCTTTCAGCTCTTCCCATTGAGTAAACTTATTTTTAGAAACAAAAATTTTTGAAATCCGTTCAGCGGTTTTCTAGATTTCGTCGCTTGTGATACGGCAGATACTTATAAATCAACTCGACAGTGGGTGAAAAAACTGAGACTTGTGGTACACCAGGGTTTACTAATTTAGACTCATATGAACATCGAAGTGTATCGACAAACCAAGAATGTTTTATAACAAAAATGTTCATATCTGATTATAATATTATTCATAACACACTACCTTTGTAAACCTTAAGCCGACGAACAAGTCGTTTTGTTGGTTTTATTGCCCTGAGTTCTACATAAGATGATTGATTTAAAACTATAAATATGTTTTTCTTAATTATTATTTTAAGTTCTTCTAGTCCTCCGCATAAAATTTGGTACGAGGAATACGATAAAGAAAAAAACAATTTATGGTTTGTAAGACAATTAAAGTCTTATATAAAAATAACTTGTTCCATTTTTTGCCTGAAATAATAACATAATTATAAGACTGAAGGTATAAAGATATATTTGTTAGTTAGAAATATATAGAAATTGATATGTTTGGGTTTAATTATAGATATTTATTACTTAATTCAAAAAATTTAATAACTGTGCAGGGGCTTTAAACATTAAAGGAAATATTTTTGAAATTGTTTTTTAATGGAAGGAAGGAGGAAGAACTGGAATGACTATCTCTGATTGGAACCTGAAGTTAGTATTTTGAGTGAATCTTTAACATTTTTCAATCAAATAAAGTTAAATTCTGATCACTCACCCCCATTATGATGTTACAAAAAATTTTTTTCAATGCCCGAAGGTGTTTTTAACATAAAACAAATCGCGTCTTTATTTTTTTCTTTAACCCTTTTTGGAAAAAAAACTGTTAATTACACTCGTTATAATTTTTTTCTTTAATTCGATATATGGAATAAAACCAAAACTGTATGGCGAAAACAAAATAAAAATGATTGTTAAATGCCAATCAAAATCTTTTAACCTTAACATCGGAAGTTAAAAACTTCCGAAAACCGATAAAAAACCGATCTTTAAAAATCGATGTGATTTAAATTATCGACTTTATCTAGCAAAAAAAAAGTATCTATCCTTCTCTCTTCATGATATACATTTTATTCGACATGACCCAACATTTAATTCACACACCGCAAATCTACCACGCATTCCAACAAAGCAAAACAAAAATCATTCCAATACTACTATATCAAAAAAAAACATTAGGTAATTCAAAATTTAATCAAGCATTGATATTACCGATAAATATAACAACCAACTCTCGAAATATGAAGTACCCTATTAATATCAATGCTTTTGTGCATGATTCATTTAGTTTAATTTACTTTACATCGCCTTGGTTTTAAAACAAAAAATATGGAGGGGCTGAAATCTCACAGCTCTGAGATATCAAGACTTCGGTCTGGGTTAAGGATTATGATTGAATTTAGAATTTTAGAATTCTGAAAATTTTTCAAAATTCTAATTGAATTGGATGTACCTGGAAGAACTGATAAAAATTCCTAATCAGATTAATTCTGCCAGCAATTCGATCATTGCAAGATTTTCTTGTAAATATCAGACCATTTGGCATGCATTAATGAATGCATTAATGGTGCTTGCATGAGATTTCAGGCAAAAATTCTCTATAGTTTCTCGATAAACACCAGCGGATGGTATAAAAGCGGATGAAACTTTGTGGTGACCTGTATGGAGGTTGAAATTAACTACAAACATGCGTGTTCATCTGCAAAACGATCGATTAGCCGAGATTTTCTCACATCAAGTGCTGAAAATTTGAAACGGAAAGTGCCTGTTGAGTGCCAACCTCAGGACGTATTTCGTGTCGTTAAAAGAAGCTTTATTTGAAAAATTATTTCACAATATTCAAACCAATCATTGGCTGAGATGATTGGCTGAGTTAACGAGCTATTATTGTGACCAAAAACAAAGATGTTAACAAACTAGATGATATTATTCAGTCTAATATTCAAAGCGAGGCTGTCGCATACAAGTCCGTAGATACGGTTGTGCAAGCAGATGAAGCGGGTAATTATCCAATAGAATTTTTGAATTCATTCGAACTGCTAAGGATGCTACAGCATGTAATGCAATTGAAAATCGGCGTATCAATTGCCATGTTGCAAAATATCAATCAGCCAAAATTTTACTACGACACACAGTGGGATTTATTCATACAATGTTTGGCAAAAAATATAAGGAGTGCTCGTAGAATGTTGAAATTTTGCTCTAAGCCTTTGGTTGGCTAAATTAAGAAAAATATAAAGTTTCATCAAAATTGGCCACGCCCACTACCCACCGCCCATAGAACCCAAAAATTATTTTTGGCCCAAAGTTTTTGAAATTTGGCACAGAGCCTTTTATTACCTCAATTAAGAATAAAATAAAGTTTCATCCAAATTGGCCACGCCCACTACCCACCGCCCATAGAACCCAAAAATTATTTTTGGCCCAAAGTTTTTGAAATTTGGCACAGAGCCTTTTATTACCTCAATTAAGAATAAAATAAAGTTTCATCAAAATTGACCTCTGTTTTGTTGTGTTCTGCAGCATTCACGAAACAGAATAAAATTAACATCTGTTTATTTTTTTCTATTAAGACTAATAACGAACACAATTGTGGTAAAAAAAAACAAAAAATAACCTACATTCATATGCCAAAAACAATATATTTGAATGTATTGAACTCTGAAATAAATTTTTTGGATTGTACTTTATAAATAAAAAATCAACAAAACCATTTTCGCTCTGATTATTTAAAAAACAAAAAATTCAAACTAATGCGCATGTCCCTCTTTCGAATATTGGCAGGAGGCAAAGACTACTATGATTAAATTAAATTGAATTTCTATTATGAAAAAATTATTTTTTTCATGATTGTTTTTTAGTTTCTCAAGACGCAATTCTCATTTCTCATTAATATTAGTAGTTAGAACTTTGATGTCTTTCATTGTACGTCATTTCATTTTCAAAATAACAAACAATTAAATAGGTATCGAAATTGCATAAAATTTATTTAATTGTATTTTAAATGTTTAATTTGTTTAATTGTAATTTTAAAGATTTTTAGTCCGATTAAAATTCTAATTGTTCATTATTTTCTCGAACTTCAGTGGTTAAAATTTTTTGATGATAAAAATTGTTCGAAAAAATAATCAACAATTAGAATTTTAGACTGACTAAAAATCTTTAAAATTAAATATATCTCAAGAACAAGAATTTTAGCCTCTTTGCAAATTTTATATATTTTACAGTAAGAATAGAACTATTTTCAGAAAAAAAATATATTAAATTCCAATTGATCTTTGACCCTAGCGTCATTTTTAAAAAAGTTTTTCAATATTTTTATTTAAAAATTAATTATAAAACAATAAATTAATTTTTTTTCAAACGACTAATTAATCATCTATCAAACAAAAAAAAGTTTGATGAAATCGGTCTAGCCGTTCTTGAGCAATTTAATTTCAAAGTTACATCGGATTGACAGAATTTTCATTTTTCATGCATGTCGGGGTGCCCCCTATGCTCAAACTATGCACTTTAAAAAATTTTTAAATAAATTGTATTTTTTATTTTGTCCATACTACTTATATGCCAAGTTTCAGGAAAATCAAAAATGGTCAAGTTCAAATTTCGACTTTTTCACTTGCGTACACTCAGAGAATTCTGTTACTAAAAACTATCAAAATAGCCATTAGATTAATAATTTGGTGATTATTATACAGCTAATCACAACTTGTGATTATTTTTACTAATTTCGTAATAACAGGCGTTATTAAACTAATATTTTTTGTTCGTAAGATTTACTAACAAAAAAAATTTTAATTTTCAATCTTAAAACAATAGCTTTTATATTTATATAAATTATTATTGAATTAATAACATAATGGGTTAGGTTAATATCAGATATCCATTGGATGAATGACATACATTATTAGAATAATAAAAAGTTGTCGTTAAAATAATATCAGGTTATCAGATTAACCATACGATCTTATTAGATTAGTAATAGTTTCTTATTAAATTAATATTAAGATGTTATTAAATTAATAATGGAATGAAACTTATATTTTACACTTTTAAATAAAAGAAAAATAAATTTTTATTAACAATTTTATTTGTTTTTAATTATTTTTATTTAATTTTAAGGTATTTACATTTTATACATTTTGGTTTTTAACATAATTTAAACTTTTGTTTTGTTTTAAAGAATTTTCAAAATTTATATACGACAAGAATTAAAAAATGAAAGTAATGAAAGGAAATGCTCGTATGCAAAATAATAAATAAAAAAAAATAAATTTACATAATTAAACTAATAAAATATATTATAGATTTGAATTTAACAAATCAATCAACAAATTTACGGAATAATGTGCTCTTTCTTTTTCAATGTATAAAAATACATAAAAATAAATTTGTTGATGATGCTGATATTTTAAATTCAATAAATAAAATATTTTGAACACACATTACATTATCAAAACATACTAGTATTTGCGTTGACTTTATTATAGATCCATCAATCAACAACAGAGGTTGAATTGGTCCTTCTTGATCCTAATACTTTTGTAACATCTCTTCTAAAATTTGAACAGTATGACCTATAATTGCACAACGGTTTTGAGAATCTCAAACAGTGTAATTTTTATAAATTTTATGCTCCAAAATTTTTTTAGTTGGACGGAGTATGCTGTGCAGTAAATAAATTCACTAGTTTACAAATTTTGAACTTTTTTTGTCTCCCTGAATAAAACCCAACTTTTCTTATGGATTTGGACCTCCTGAACATGAATTTAAAATTCATTTTTTTGGTTAGCTCTTGTTTTTGAGATATTCACGAAAAACCATTTTTTTTCGGTGATCAAAAATGTGGTTTCGGTTCTTGGGTCTCATATTTTACAAAACAAACAAATTAAATTTATTAATGAAACATGTTCATAGTAACTATGCCAACAAACATTTTGATCTATATTTTGTAAAAATCCATTAAGGATTCTGAAAGTTACAGTCAAAAAAAGTTGAAAAAATACGAAAAATTCGTTTTTTTAAAATTTTTCCATTTTCAACGCCATAAATTTTGAGCAAACAAAGACACTAATTTTTTTAGTTTCTTGGAACCTAAAGTAGCTTCAATTTTGAGTTTTGACTTTCTTTGGGAAAATTTGAATAACTTGGTGCAAACTGCACCAATATTCGTATCTTTTAGCTTAAAAGAAAGAAAATTGAAACTACTATAGGTTCCAAGAAATTAAAAAAAATGAATGTCTTTATTTGTTCAAAATTTATGGCGTTGAAAATGGAAAAATTTTAAAAAAACGTGAATTTTTCGTATTTTTTCGACTGTAACTTCCAGAATCCTTAATGAATTTTTACAAAATATAGCTCAAAATATTTGTTAGCATATCTACTATGCACTTGTTTCATTCGTATATTGAATTTGGTTGTTTTGTAAAATATGACCGAAACAACATTTTTGATCACCAAAAAAATTGGTTTTTCGTGAATATCTCAAAAACAAGAGCTAACCAAAAAAATGAATATGGTATTCGTGTTTAGGAGGTCCGAATCTATAAGAAAAGTTGGGTTTTATTTCGGGAGATTTTAATAGAAAAATTTTATATTATTACAGAATCAAACATGGAATGGTTTTTTTTCGATTTTCATCGGAAAAAATTACAGATTAACACTGCGTTCCAATTGATGTTAAATTGTACTAAACGTTCTAAGACTAAATCAATGTAGTCGAATCAATATTTTGTTTCTAAATAATTGGGAAGAAATTCATATATTAAACAATATCTAACAACTATTAATTTAAATTAAAATTCGGTAATTTTGTGAAATTAAATTTAGATTTAGAAGTTTAGTACAATTTAGCAGCTAATTGGAACTCTCAACTCAGTATAAATGTCCAAAAACTACTTTTATATTTATATTTTATATAATCCTTCTAAGCTTTTGGAGCTGAAAAATAGACAAATTTAAAAAACTCACTTTCTGTCATATTCTCAGTATTGCGAAGCTCTTCAGCAATTTCTCTTGAGTTTTTTTTATCTGTAATTTGCTCGTCAAATATGGACTGAGTTTTCTAAATAAATGTTGGCAATTTACAAGAAATGTCGCATGCTTTCGGAAACAATGTATTAAAATAAAATCAATGGCAATCTGAAAATTTCAAAAGGAAAATCATAATTAAAATTTTATTGAAATATACTAATATTAAGTTATTAATTACCAACAAAGCGGCGATTTATATTGCTTCCATTTGGTTGAAAATTCCGGAGTTAATTTTTGTGTTGAAATGTAGTTGAGTCGTATAGTTATTTAGTACTATCCCATGCAGACTCAATTGCAGCCCAACTACTCTGTTCAATGAACAAAAACGGATCTGCTTCAGGAACTGAAAAACAATTTTTTTTATCACGGTATCAACAGTAAAAAATTTAAAAAGTTTCACATACCGAACGTATTCGTTTACTTGCCAACGACAAACCAGATGTTTTTCTTTTACCAATAAGACCAGCATTTGGCATATAATTAGAAAGTTATAAAATTTTTGATAAATTTTACCAGCTGGGTGTTTTCACTGGTTCTTTATTATAATATGTGGTCTAAAATCAAATGTCTCATTAAGTTTTAAAATTAGTTATCATTGTAAATTATAATATTTTACTTTTTAGCTAGTTAAAGTGTGATTTGAATTTAATTATTTTGAATTTTTAATGAAACTAAGACTTTATCACTTTAATATTTTATTTTATTTTTCCAAATATATTTTCGATCTCTAGGAGATCTTCTTCAGGGAAGAAGTTTCTATAAACTATCATTGTATTATTTTATTGTAAAAAGTAAAACTCACAATGCGTCCTTACTTTATCAATTCATTTTTTTTAACTTCACTTTTAACTATTCACAAAACTATTTAAACATTTTTTTAAAGTAGTTTACTCAGCGTCTGGATATAAACTGTGATGCTTACCAAGAATAAAATCTTGGTTATTACAAATAAAAACCAAAGGTTAGATTAATGTATACTATTATTAATCTAATAACTTACGTTTGGAAAGTAAAAACGTCAATGATTAATATAATAAAGTAAATAAAATGGTTATTAAATTTAACTACAAAAATAACAATTTATGTTTTTATTTTAATAGCTCTACGTTAATCACATGTCTTTTTATTTCAATATCTGAATTCATTTTTTTGATAAAAATTGGTTATTAATTTAATAAACCGTTGTGATTTTTTTAATAATATTGACCGTATTTTTATTTTAATAAACATTTTTATTAAAATAATAACAAAAAGTATTAACCGAACTACTGTGGTAATTATTTGAATAAAAATCGTATTTAGATTAATAAAATAACTTATTACACTTTTTTAAAACGGGCGGTTATTAAATTTACTAACCAAATTCTCTGAGTGTGGGGAGCCCAACTTCAATAACACTGTTTCTGATTATTGATTTTGATTAAACTTGGTAGATATGCTTAAAGAATGGTTTACAACAGTTCTGGGTTCCAATTTCCGGTTTGTCACTTCCGCTAATTTTTTTTTTTTACTTTTTCTATTCTTACAATAGAATTTATATCTGTTGGAATACTACAGCTTTCTTTAATGAACTAATTTTGATTAAACTGTATTAGAAACAGGTTTCTGTTTATATCCGGGATTATAATTATTCAAAAACAAATTCAACACATGGCCTCTGGCATGGCCTCTGGCATTCAACACATGGCCTCTGGCCACCAATAATTGTTTGTCATTGAATTAAACTTGCATTTAAAAATTAATTTTCACTCGGGCAGTAAAATGAAAACCAAAAAAAAAATAAAACTGCCATAAATGTTGGAACGACTCTTGATATATTCTTTTGTTTTAAATATTCCCCATTTTGTTTCTTAGTCATCAAAGAAAACACAAAATTTAGGTATTTAGCATAGTTTAAACTTTTATCTGATTAAACAGACCAAAAACACATGAAAATGTTCTATTTAAATTATGGCTCACAATTTTCTTATAATGTTATATACAACAAAACATTAATTAATTACAATTTATGTAACTGACAACCCAAATCAAAGTTAAAAACTTAACTAACAATTCGAATCAATGTAGTTTAACACAACGACTTCGTCATTTTAAATAGGCTTTCTATTTATCTCGTTCGGTTTGGTATTCTTATTCAATTCAACAACAAAAATTATCCCATATGTTGAAAAACTGCCGCAAAAAAAAAAACAAATGATACAGATAGAGAAAAATCATTCAAACAAACCGTCTCACACCATCAAATCATAATAATAAGGTCCTTCCAAATTCAACAAAAAAAATATGTTTGTTTCTCATTAAATAAAGAAAATGAAATATCAATTGATTACATGCCGAACTACAGATGCGTTCATTGAGTTCGAAAGATAAACTAAAAGATAAATTTAGTTATGCAGTGAAATGTTGTATACGGTCAGATGTTATTTATGAAATGATCTTAAATTGTTTGATATTACGGAATGAAGGTATGATTAATGTGTTCGTTTTTGATTTTAAAAGAAAATGTCCGCTGATCAGATTTTTGTTGATCGTTACAACTTTAGCAATAAATGAAGATTTATATGAGGAAAAACTGATAAGTTTACAAGCGATAGTGGGTAAAGTGGTGGGTGCTTTTGGAGCACCTGTTTTTGATAATTAGAACTACACGAAATCTATAACAAAAGACATTGATTGAAGTATTTGATGGATATAAGCTCACTATTTATCCAGAACAGTTTGTTGCCACAGCTGCGGTGAAATCAGCCTACTCATCATCGTCGCCAATTTTTCCTATTGAGATTTTGTTCTATTCAATTATTTAAGAGTCATTTTTTGAAAGTTGGACACTTTTGATATTTGATGTCTTCGATTTTCCTCAAATTTTCAGGATATATTAGTAGTGCAGTTTATCACCTCTTAAATGTGGCGCGTTTGACCTTGAATAGAGGTCAAAGTTTAAAATCACGAGTAGCTCATATAAATTATATGATCATTTTACTTCATAAAACTATGGGTCACCGATGACATTTTTTTTAATATGGATTCCACTTGATACTAGGTAGATGTTAGCATAAATAATTTGGTGACTCACTCAGGGCTTTGAGGGCCAAGGTTATTCGAAAATTGTGTTTTCGTTGGTTTGTTTGCCTTGTTATCGGACTAAATATCTACTAAACCCATGAGTGACCCACGGCAATAACTATTGGATTACCTACACAACATATGAAAGTACAAAGAAAAATTTAAAACAACTTGGGCCGCTCTTGGCTTAAGAAGCTACACGGTCTCAAAGTTGATAATTTTTCAAAAACGGCCAAAGTTCAAAGTCAATAACTCTAGAAGCCATCAGTCAAAAAGTTTGAGACATAGCTGTAATTATACTTCATACTGTGTAGTTTAAGGTCCAAGCTTAAAATCCGTTTTTTTACATGCTTTTTTCAAACCTCCAATATGCGTTTTACAAACTGTATCATTATGCAAATTTTACATATTTTTCAGGCTATTTTTGATTTTATAATGATTATAAATTAATTTTAAATTAGGATCATAATCGATTTAGTAAAAAATTGAAGAATCTTAATCCTACAATACTTCCCCCATTGAAAAAAAAAATATAAGGTTTTGAAATATATTTTATTTGATGGTTTTATTTTGCTTTCATTTCATTTTTCCTTTAAAAAGCGATTGAAATGAACCCGACTGTGGCCTTGCAATGGCCAGATTCCATTGCGGGATTGTGGTTTTATCATTAGTTCCCACAAACAAACAGCGCACCTAGTAGATTATTACTAGTAAAAGTAATTTTTATTTCTATAAAATATACCGAATTACATTCGGTTCAATTTACTGAAAATGAAATGACTTTTTGGCTTTATTATGACATAGGATCAGGTAAGAAGATGCTTATGCACTTTGTCAATTTATAAATTTATCATGATAGATGACTTTAGCTCAACTCAGCAACTTATGATAAAAGCTAATGTTTCTTCAATCAATCGAAAAGATCGTCAGTATCAGGGCCTACATTTTTGCCCAGAAGAAGAATGTAGTGCTGCATTTTTTTAAAACATTCAATTAGAAGAGCATATAGTTTGAGGAAAAATGAAATGAAAGCAAAATAAAACCATCAAATAAAATATATTTCAAAACCTTCCTTAATGTATTTTTTTTTCAATGGGGGAGTATTGTGGGATTGAGATTTTGAAATCTTCTACTAAATCGATTATGGTCCTAATTTAAAATTAATTTATTATCATTATAAAAACCAAAATAGCCTGAAAAATATGTAAAATTTGCATAATGATACAGTTTGTGAAACGCATATTGGAGGTTTGAGAAAAGCATGTATTAAAAAAACAACCGCTTCCCCAACGGATTTTAAAATTGGGCCTTAAACTACACAGTATGAAGTATAATTACAGCTATGTCTCAAACTTTTTGACTGATGGGTTCTAGAGTTATTGACCTTGAACATTGGCCTCTTTTGAAAAACTATCAACATTGAGACCGTGTAGCTTCTTAAGTCAAGAGCGGCCCAAGCTGTTTTAAATTTTTCTAAGTACTTTCATATGTTGTGTAGGTAATCCAATAGTTATTGCTGTGGGTCACTCATGGGCTTAGTAGATATTTAGTCCGATCACAAGGCAAAAAAACTAACGGAATATCATTTTCAAATGACCTTGGCCCTCAAAGCCATGAGTGAGCCGAGTGGGTGGGTGAGTTTTCTGCATAGGATCTTGATGAAACTTTGGCAAATGATACAGGTTCACTTAAAAATGGAAGATCTGGATTCATTTCAAATTTGGACAAAATGGCGGGGGGTCTCCCGAACACCTCTAAGTTTAAATCTTGAATAACTTTTGATCCCGGGTTATGATCTTATTGAAACTTAGTATATAAGGTTTTAGTACTGTTTCCAATATTTCTGCATACCAACTTCCGGTTTGTCACTTCCGGTTAAAAAGTTTTTTTTTCAAGTGTTTATCCCTACTGTAGCCTACAATTACCGATCGATTTTCATGAAACGTTGCGAAAAGCTTTTAAATACACCCAATTCTGTTTTTACACGGTAGATACGTACCAGAGAAAGACGTGTAAAAAAAACCGTGCATAAAAAGACATGCAGCACATAGAAAAAAAGGGTATTGGTTCCGTACCCTTTATCTCTATTTCTATTACCATGTCTATTACCATGAACAATGTACTCATTTCTTCCCATTTTGATTTTAAAATTAACGTCTCCTATCTTCTCTAAGATTTTGTATGGACCTGTGTACGCATTTTCTAATTTTTTCGATCTACCTCTTCTAACCGATTCATTTTTAAGCCAAACTAAATCATTAAGGTTAAACCTACTGTCTTTTGTTTTCCTATCATAATAGTCTTTAGAATTCTCTTTGGCACTAATTAAGTTTTCTCTAGCAATTTCATTGAATTTTCTAATGGTTTGTTTTAGGTTGCACGCGTAATCCTCGTAGTTGTATTCTAATTTTACTGGCTGCCGAAGACTACTTGGTATTTCTGGTTTTCTACCAAACATTAATTCATATGGCGTATAACCTGTCGCAGAGTGTTTTGCCGTATTATAACAAAAGGCTGCGATACTTGCTAACTCATCCCAATTAGACTGAGTTTCATCTATATAATGCCTTAAATATTCCACTAATGGTCTATGTGACCTCTCAAGTGCTCCATTTGATTCTGGATGGTAAGCACTTGTTTGAATTTTATCAATACCTAACAAACGACATATTGATTTGAAAAATTTACTTGTAAAATTAGAGCCTTGGTCACTCAACAGTGTTCTTGGTAATCCTACAACAGACGTTATAATTTTTACAAATACTTTTGCTACTGTTTCCGCTTCTTGATCTTTAATAGGCTCAATAGCAACCCATTTGGTCAGACAATCTTGAAAAGTCAACAGGTATTTGTTACCTTCTTCGGACACCGGGAAGGGACCACATATATCTATAGATACCTTGTCCATTGGATTGGTGGGTGTATCCGTAATTACCATAGGTAGCTTGGTTTTTATCCCCACTTTATTTTGCTGACAGGAACGGCACTTTTTTATGTATTTACCTACATCCCTTTTCAACCCTGTCCAAAATATTCCTAAATCCTTTATTCTTTCTATAGTGGTTTTCACCCCTCTATGTCCAGCAAGTTTATTATCATGACACTCGCGAATGATTTCCATTCTGTCAAGCTCGTCTGGGTTTTACGCTCACTAGTTTCAAGATCACTACTTTCCGATTTGTCATCGCATTCCGATTCGGAACTGTCTTCTTCATTTGCTATGTTTACTGAATGTATTCTAGAGAGAGCATCCGCGTTGCAATTTAACTTCCCTTCTTTATATCTTATTGCGAAATCATACTCTTCTAATTTCAACCTAAATCTCATCAATCTTGACCCTACATCTTTCATTTGAAAAAGTTGTAGTAACGGCTTATGATCCGTTATTACTGTAAAATGATTTAGTATTAAATACTGCCGAAAATGACTAACACTCCAAACTATTGCTAATAGTTCCTTTTCAATAGTGCTATAGTTCTGTTCTGCTTTATTCAGAGTTCTGCTGGCGTATGCTATTGGTAGGTCTTTACCTACTGGACCTTGACTGAGCACCGATCCAAGACCACTACCAGACGCATCGCAAGTTAATACAAATTCTTGGGTAAAATCAGGGTATTTTAAGATGGGCGCATTTATTAATCCATCTTTCAATTTTTCATAAGCTAACTGCTGTTCATTTTCCCATTTAAATATAGCGTTCTTTTGTAATAACTTCGTCAAAGGCTTAGCAATTTTCGAAAAATCTTTGACAAACCTTCTATAATACCCGGCAAAACCTATAAAGCACTGAATGTCTTTTGCATTCTTCGGAATTGGATAGTTTAAGACCGTTTATATTTTTTCAGGCTTTGGATGGATCCCATTTTCGTCAATTACATGTCCTAAAAATCCAACCTCTTTTCTCAGAAACTCACATTTATCAGGTTGAATGGACAACTTGTATTTCCTAAATCTCTTGAAAACATTTCGTAATGATTTATTATGTTTTTCTAGACTATTTCCATAAATAATTACGTCATCTAGATATACTAAACAGTGTATACCTGTAAGGCCCGATAGAACAGTATTCATTTTCCTCTGGAATTCCGCAGGAGAATTTTTTAATCCCATTGGTAATTTTCTGAACTGCCATTTTCCATTATCTGTTGAAAATACCGTTTTCTTCCGATCCTGTTCATCAACGTCTATCTGGCAGAAACCTGAAACCAAATCTAAAACACTGAAGTATTTAGAGTTTCCAAGTTGGTTGATTTTAACCTATCGCCATTCAAATAAAATATGTCATTAAACTCTTCGCAAATATTTTCTATTTCCATCTTTTCATTTTTAGATAGATGTTCTAACCGAAGCAACCGTTTAACTTCCTTCGCTCTTTCGAGTGAACTTAAATTATTTCCTTCTTAAGAAAATTCTAATTCTTCTTCTATATCCAACTCTTCAATATCAAAACTAGGAGTGTGGATATATTCTTCAACTTCATTTATATTCATTACCGTAATTTCGCATTTATTATTTACCGGGGCTACCAAACACTCAGGCACAAAAACACCAGCCTTCAATTCACATTTTTGGATTATTCCTTCTATATTTTTATTCGTTGTTACTATAATTTTTTGTATCGTTCTCGGCTGTATCCGTATTAGCTTATTCACCTCATTTTTCCCTGAGTCCTGAATATTTTTCCCTAATACTTGCCGATTCCACTCAGCAAATGATTTCATAATCGAATCATTCATATCCTGGTGGTCTCCTACCTCTGAATTTAATTGCTCAGAATCATCATTTTTATTATTCCTAGGAATCAATTTAACACATTGATCCTCTAGTAGAAATAAACCATTTCCAAAATGTACTACCGCGTTTAACCCGTTTAATAAATCTATACCTATTATTCCCGTTTCAACTATGGGAAAATCATCTTTCACAACCTGAAATCCCCATTGAAACGTTTTATTTCCTATAATTAAATTTAACTTTGCTACATCATAAGTAGGAATAAGACTTCCTCCCACTCCAGATATTACAACTTTATCGTAATTTATCATGGTGTTCCCCTTCAGGGAGCCATGTTTGATTATGCTTACCTCAGCACCCGAATCTACTAAGTAGCAGACCTTCTCAGAGGTCGTCTCGGATGTTGTGGCTTCAAGCACTCTCAAAGCTCTCTTTTTTGTGCAGAAATTAATTTTTACTATTCCGCTTTCAACGCTGGGCGCTCTTCCTGAACACCCAGCGATTCCACGTTTCCCTGAGACTTAATCTCATCGACGTTAACTGTATTAACGCTTTCTCGAACCACTTTCTTACAGAATTTTTTGAAATGACCCTTTTCACCGCATTTATAACATCTCGGGCCCTTATTATGCACCCGATTTATTTCCTGCTTTATTGATTCTGCTATTGGATGCTGTAGTGGTTTTCGTGGTTCACTGATGCTTTTGTTGGCATAACATTCACTAGATCTATGCCCCTTTCTACCGAATCTAATACACATAGGAATACCGCTTCCCCCTGGCTGGCTTGGTCTTACCCAGCACTCCGGCTTGGTATGTCCTAGCTTTCCACAGTTGAGACATCTCAACTGTAGTGGGTGACTTTGTTCCCATGCCACAGCTCATTCAATCGATTTGTGAATATCAGAAAAATTTCTAGCCATAATGATAGTTTGTACCTGCCCCTGTAACCCGGCTTCAAAATTCCGTTGAGCTTGAACCTTGATAATCGCATCAACCCCTAATGCGTGCTGTTCATCGACGGCCATTTTCGTAGCCTTAATCAGGTCGTACATTAAATTTTCAGTGCGATTCGCGTAATCTTTTATTGTTTCATTTTTTAATTGCCTAAGATTGTTAAACTTAGCCTGAATCCCTTCCAGATTAACAGTTCGTTTGAAAGCTTTCTCTAGGCTTTCCTTCAATTTAGCGAAAGTGGTAATATCAACGTGTCTAACCGCTTCACCCGCGTTTCCTGATAATTTAATTTTCTTAATATAATTTATTAAAATAGGTAAGTCAGCTGGCTTAGCCATTTCACAGGCAAATCCAGCACTCTCTAGGAAATCATTGATGGAAACCTTTTCGGTTCCATCAAACAAAAAAGAGATAGAATAAAATGATTTGTACAAAAAACTATTAAGGTCTATATAAAACCAAATTGAATTTTTTGTGCAAGTATGCACAGGTTATTTGATAAAAAAACAAAAACTAAATTAGAGATCAGCAACAGTGCGACAATGTTGTAGGAAATCAAGACTTGATGTTAAATTTTGGTCGCCAAAAATTCGTAAAGCATACTTTTGAACATAATCTAAAAGAGCCTTGATCAAAATAGATGCACCACACAAGATTTGACAACAATATTCCATACATGGACGAATGTAGAACTTATAAATGTGGAGTAAATTATACGGAATGAAATATTTTTCACATCTATTTAGGATGCTATTTGTTCGTCATAGATACTAATGGAAGTATCATTGAGGAACTCGGTCTATGATCTGAAAACAATCAATAGCTGTGTTTTGGTGGAATTAGAATTGACTAAATTTTTTTTAGAAAAACTATCGATGGATACCGAAATGTTTTGATCGGTGAGACAATTTTGAATATGCTTTACGTCTACATGAAGTTGGCATGATTCGATCAAATGCTTTTCAGATGTCTAATGCAATAACGTACGTTTCACCACCTCAATCAAGCATGCTGTTCCAATGACGGGCTACATAGTTCAATATAGATCGATTAGTAAGACTGTTCGTATATAATTTGAAATATTAGTTTTCTTGAGAAATGGCTAGTGTACAGCCAGTTCCAAAAAAGGTACGAAAACGGATCCAACAAATTACAAACCCATATCAAACTGGTCGATTGTAGCTAAAATATTTGAAAAAAACATTAATTTTATAAATATGAGGTTCTTAGTTAACTGGTCAAAAATACTTAAAGACAATGCGGTTTTCGCCGGAAGAAAGCGTGACGAAAAATTTACTTTCTTTGTCAAACATATCTGGAACGAGTCACTTGAAAATCATAGTGAGACTTTCAGTGCTGTTTAATTGATATAGCCAAAACATTTGACAAAGTATAGCTCAACAATCTTATATGCAAATTGATATGCTATAGGGTGGACCATTTAAAATTTTAAATTTGAATCGGCTATAAAAAAACTACTTATAATTTTTTCAAATTTCTGGTTTTATTGGAAAGGTTGAACTTGGACATTTAATAATGGAACACAATATCATTCGTGACCACCACGACTGGCTTGGCAGTACCTCATCCGATCAACCCAATTTTTCAATACATTTTCGATTGTTCCGGGTCGAAACTCTTCAATGGCAACTTCGATTTGATGTTTCAACGCTTCAATTGTCTCTGGATGCTTTGCGTAACATTTATCCTTTTTGTCTCTCCACAGAAAATAATCCAAAGGGCTCAAATCACAGCTCCGAGGCGGCCAATTGACATCACAATCTCGGCTGATTATTCGATTTTCAAAAACAGTGCGTAAAATATCGATGGTTGTGTTAGCTGTGTAACATATGGCCCCGTCTTGTTGAAACCATATGTCGTCCATGTCATTCTCTTGAATTGAATGTCATTCTCTTGACAATCGAAAATGTACTAAAAAATTGAATTGATCGGATGAGGTACTGCTGAGCCAGTCGTGGTGGTCATATGAATGAAATTGTGTTAAATTATTAAATGACAAAATTCAAACTTTCCAATAAAACCAGAAATTTGAAAAAATTACAGGTAGTTTTTTTTTATAGCCGATTCAAATTTAAAATTTTAAATGGCCCACCCTTTATGACTTAGACGAGCAAATTATTTCCTGAGTTTAGATCTTTATATCTGAGCGTGAATTTCAAGTCAATGTCGACGGTTTTTCATTAGATATCTTTTCAACTAATGCAGGCCTTATTCAAAGTTCCACTCTATCTCCAACTATTGCTCTTATCTATATTGACTTGTTGCACTCAGCGATTCATTAAATCCTAAGTTTTGCTTATGATGCATGCTTAATGCTTCTCCTGAAATACCTAATATATACTCAGCGTTTAATGACACTAGGTCAAATGTGATAGAGTCATTAAACATTGATTTAAAAACAGTAATGGAATCGGGTATTGCTAAAAATGCTAATTTCAACGTGAGCAAAACTCAGGTTTGCTATTTTTCTAGGTTTTCAACAACTAATCCATTTCCATTAAAGTTTGATTCTTGAAGGAAAATGATCTTGGAGAGAAAGAATTCGTTAGACTTCTACAAGTTGAGATTAAAAATAATATTAAGTGTAATTCTCATATTTTTGGCCTAACTAAGAAAGTTTTTCAAAAACTAATATTTTTGGGTCGTTGAGTTAGGTTTTTAATAGCAAAATGCTTCTAATAATGAAGAGGTTATATAATCGCCCAGCTGCATGGATTATTGTTGTCACATATGGAGTGTACCACACAGGTCTTGATTGATTCTATACAACAGAGGGCTGTTAAATTGATCAGAAATTCAAATCTTACTAATGAGCTTGATTCCTAGTATGTCGCTGATTTGACCGGATTTTACATTATGGATAAACGGGCTTCTATCTAAATCAAATCGATTTTACCTAAGCCTGCAAACTTGACACGTTATACCAGTGTTTTAATAAGATTATCATAAGATAAAACAATTTTCTTCCTCCAAACTTTAAGATTAGCGTTAAAAAATCTACAAAGAAAATTGATCAACTATACATACATACTTCTAGGAATAGAAGTTGCAAACAATATAAAATGAAATTCTCATATTTTTAACCTAGCTAAAGCCTAGCCTCAAAAATTGAGGTTTTTGGAAAGATTTCGTAGGTTTTTCATTAGCGAAACGCTTCTTTTAATATATAAATCATTTATACTCCCTGCATGGAGTATTGTTCTCACATATGGGGTGTATCTGATTTTAGTAGTTTGAAGTAAATTGAGTTTGTTCAGCGCAGAGCTGTTAAACTAATTAGCAACTCAACTCTTATTAATGAGTTAGATTCCTTGCAACACAGAAGAAATATTGCTGATCTGAGAATTTTCTATTAATACATTGTGGATGAACAAACTTCCACTGAGATAAAATCAATTTTACCTGAACTAGCAACCTATTGCGTAACACCAGAGTAAATTTTGTAGCTCATCCTTTTACACTTCATATAAAAAGGTTCAGAAGTTTCGCTTTTCAGTGTGATTTTTTCAACAGAATCTCTCATCTATGGAATGTCTCACCAGCAAGGGTTTTCCCTGATAGCTTTAATCCTCAAAATTTTAAAGATAACGTTCATAAACTTCTTAAAGAAACATAATTTAATCCTAATCCCTAGTTGGACATGGTATCTTCGGATATTACGAGACGTTAATTTATAATTGATTATAATTAACACTAAACATGCCTAACTTTGTATATAGAAAAAAAAATACATATTTTCTTCAAAATTTAAACCGTGCTATTTCGAATAAAACCGTGTAAAAACGAATTTAAATTTTTTTTCTAGACCGTGTTATATCAAAACCGTCTAAAAAAAGACCGTGTAAAAACAGAATTGGGTGTAATATAAAAAAGATTTTATCAGCTTTTGGAGCACATTGGATAAAGGGTTGGGGGGTCCACCATACAACAGGTGGTTTTTTCCACAAAGTTTTTAAGTTTGTTGGGAGAATAAAACATTCATTCGTGAATGAATTTTGATGACACTTTGGAAAAAAACGCAAACATGTATGACAAAGAACTGATTAGTTTTTGAGCGATAGTGAACAAAGTGGTGGGGGGTCCCTGGAGCACCTGTTTTTTTGAAAGCTCTATAACTTCTGTACCTGATAAGCGAACTGGATGAAACTTGGTACATGAGTATGTAGTACGGTTTAAAATAGTTCTGTATCCCAACTTCCGGTTTTTCACTTCCGGTAAAAAAAATTTTTGTGTACTTTTTTGAAGTTTTTTCAGTGTCTTTATGCACACTACAGCCCACAATAATGAAGTGATTATGATGAAACTTATGGAATAGGGTTCCAATTAGTGTGAAAAGATAATTATCATGTTTTGGGACACATTGATCAAAGTGGTGGGGGGTCTACCATACAAATGCTGACTTTTCACACTTTGTTTTTAAAGTTTGTTGGGAGCATACAGACTTCATTCATTAATTTATTTTAATGAAACTTTAGATAAAGATGGAGACTTAAGTAACAAAGAACTGATTAGTTTTTGGATAATATTGGAATAAGTGGTGGGGGTCCTCCCGAACACCTGTTTAATGTGTCACACTTTTTTCAATGTTTGTTGGGAGCACACAGCATTCGTTCGTTATTGAATTTTGATGACACTTTGGAAAAAGATGCAAACATGTATGGCAAAGAATTGATTAGTTTTTGAGCGATAGTGAACAAAGTGGTGGGGGGACCCTGGAGCACCTGTTTTTTTGAAAGCTCTATAACTTCTGTACCTGATAAGAGAATTGGATGAAACTTGGTACATGAGTATGTAGTACGGTTTAAAATAGTTCTGCATCCCAACTTCCGGTTTTTCACTTCCGGTAAAAAAATTTTTTTGTACCTTTTTTAAGTTTTTTCAGTGTCCTTATGCACACTACAGCCTACAATAATGAAGTGATTATGATGAAACTTATGGAATAGGGTTCCAATTAGTGTAAGAAGATAATCATCATCTTTTAGGACACATTGATCATAGTGGCGGGGGTCTACCATACAAATGCTGACTTTTCACACTTTGTTTTTAAAGTTTGTTGGGAGCATACAGACTTCATTCATTAATCAATTCTAATGACACTTTGGAAAAAGATGGAAACTTAAATGACAAGGAACTGATTAGTTTTGGACAAAATATTGGGATAAGTAGTACGGGGTCTCCCGAACACCTGTTTACTGTGTCATCATTTTTTCAATGGTTTTGGGAGCACACAGCATTCGTTCGTGAACCAATTTTGATGACACTTTGGAAAAAAATGCAAACATGTATGGCAAAGAACTGATTAGTTTTTGAGCGATAGTGAACAAAGTGGTGGGGGGTGTCCCATACACCTGTTTTTTTTAAAGCTCAATAACATCTGTACCTGATAATCGAATTGGATGAAACTTTGTACATAAGCATTTAGTATGATTTACAAAAATTCTGCATCCCAACTTCCGGTTTTTTACTTCCGGTAAAAAAATTTTTTTTTAATTGTTGGCAGTTTTTTCAGTATCTTTATGCACACTACAGCCTACAATAATGAAGTGATTATGATAAAACTTATGGAAAGGTTTCAATTAGTGTAAGAAGATAATTATCATCTTTTGGGACACATTGATCAAAGTGGCGGGGTATCTACCATACAACTGCTGACTTTTCACACTTGGTTTTTAAAGTTTGTTGGGAGCATACAGATTTCATTCATTAATCAATTTTAACGGCACTTTGAAAAAAGATACAGACTTTATTGACAAAGAATTGACTAGTTTTTGGACAATATTGCAATAAGTGGTGGGGTCCTCCAGAACACCTGTTTATTGTTTCAATGTTTGTTGGAAGTATACAACATTTGTTCGTTAAGTAATTTTGATTAAACTTTGCAAAAAGATGCAAATATGTATGGCAAGGAACTGATTAGTTTTTTTAGCGATAGTGAACAAAGTGGTAGGGGGTCCTCCAAGCACCTATTATTTTGGAAGCTCAATAACTTCTGTACCTGATAATCGAGTTGGATGAAATGGGTACATACACATTTAGTACGGTTTACAACAGTTCTGCATCCTTACTTCTGCTTTTTCACTTCCGATAAAAATTTTTTTACTTTTTCTCGTACAACAGAATTTATGTTTGTTGGGATACTACTGCCTGCTTTAATATTTTTATTATTAGAACTACCAAGTCCATAATATTGGTTAACTTTTAATTAAAGTATTTTATGGATATTAGCTCATTATATATCCAGAACACTATGTTTCCAGAGCTGTGGTGAAGTCAACCTATGCATCAGCGTCGCAATATTTTTTATTGTATTTTATAAATATTTTGATTGTTTTTGATAAAAAATAAACAAAAACATTTTGGCTCTTATTTAAAATTACCTATATAAAACACAATAAATTTAAAATAATGCGCATCTCCTCTTTTAATACGAAAAAAATTAGTTTTTTGTATCATTGCTTTTTGGTTTCTCATTAGTATAAAATTTGATGTCTCTTCCCAGGTCGTTATCAAAATACCAAAAAAATCAAATAAGTATTGAATTTGAATAAAATTAATTTAATTGTTTTGAATTAATGGTACTAAGAAATAAAATAAAATTCATTGTTTTTTTTCTATTCGTTTTATTTTTTTTATCTATGAGATAATTTAATATAAATTAATACAAGTTACTCTGTCAGAAGGATAAAACGTTGTATTGAGTTCGTGTTTAATGAATTTTTTTTCGCAAATCATGCATTGCTTGTTCATGCTTCGTTCGCATGTTAATTTTTGCTTGAAAAATAAAATATATCATTAAACACTTACACAATATAATACTATTAGTGCTTTAAAATTGTTTTAAATAAAACTGTTACCGAAATTAGAACTGGAACTCAGGTCCTTAAACAACAAAAGCCCAAACGGGAACCTGATCAACATTCGAGGGATACCGTAGTTTTATTTCAATCTCCACAATATAATATCAGCACAGATTTATCTCCTAACAGTTATTGAGTCAGTTGTTTTGTAATCAATTTAAATATAAAAAAATCTTCTTCGTATTTTAAATTCAATCCAACAATAATAAATAAGAAAAAATTTAAAATTGAAATAAAAATAAAAATTAATAACAAATACAATAATCATATTAATAATATTCTTTTCGATCTCTCTCTATCCATTCTGCCGACTTTAAATATTTTGTTTATTTCTTTTGATGGCTTAATTCAAATCATCCTAAAATACAAATGAGAACTGCATGAATCGTATAATATAATATATACTTGTAATGTAAGTAAGATATAAGAAACTAAAAAAAATAATAAAATTATTCTTTTATTATATTATTTGTGTTACACATCCACTATTTCAATCCACCCCCTGTTGGTAAATTAACTATTTTAAAGTGTAAATTGATTGTCATGTTTCTTTAGTTCTGTTAAAAAATAATAAATAAAAGTAATAAATTATAATAGTTTTTTTGTTGTATGTTATTATACTATTATTTTTTGCTGTTAATAAATAATATTATTAATAAATGAATTATAATTTTTTTTTTTCGATTGGATTAAATTTTGTATTTTTTTTAATTTTCGTTAAATTAAATTTATGACATTTTAGTTTAAATATTTTGTAATTTTATTTTGATTTCGTTTGGAAATAAAAATTTTATAAGTTTGTTTGAAGGTATGGATATAGTTTTTATGACTTTTTGTAATTAAAATTAATTGATAGAATTTGTATAAGGAGAAAATTTTAAAATGATTTGTTTTGATTATATATGTAAAGTGTAGGAGTTGTCTGATTGTTTTGTTTAATTAATAAAAGAATCAACAAGTATTTTATGGTATCTCAACAAATTGTTTGTGTCGTTGATTCACACAATAATGTTTTTTTTTTTTTTTTTTTTTTAATAAAATGTGTTGTGTAATAGGGTTTAGAATATGTGTCACAACAACACATAAATACCTTTTAAGACCTAGGTCTAGACCTGGGTCCCACAACAACTGGCGTTCTGAGGTGTAGATTAACGCTTTTTTTAAACATCTGTGGGTTGAAGCCATCTGAGACTAAGTGTTCCGGCAAACTATTCCATTTGTACGCAGTTCGGACAAAGAAGTCTCTCTGCGATCTGCCAGTATGACAGCGCGGGATCTTTACCGTTTCACTGGTTGCGGCAGCCGATTGCCGAGTGGTACGGGGGTAAGAATAAGTTTGAGGCATGATGCCGCTGATTTCATCTGAGCACTGCTGATGACGATATTTGTAAAAAACAACGAGGTCAGCAACAGTGCAACAGTGCAACAGTGCAACAGTGCAACAGTGCAACAGTATAAATATTTCTTCTACTTTCTTATTTTATGTTGGAATTCCTTCCCAAACCATTTTGAAATCGAGAGCACTTCCTATTATTCTTATACTATTTTTACAAACAACATCGTCCATTCTGTAAAAATCTTCAAAACATTGTTTCTTTAATTTTAGAGTAATATTATTATACAAACATGTACATACATACCTACATACATACGAGAATAAAATGCCGAAACAAACGTCTAGAGGCAAATTAAGATGATTGTGTAATTTAGTGTAATTTAACTGTCAGAGCAAGTTATTAAGACATAACAAAATTATCTACATGCACCAAAATAATATTTTTGTTCACTTTTTTATGATATAATTTTTTTTCGGTTCGGTTTCATAGCGCGAACAAGAAACAATAAAAAAGAATGTTTGTTAAAATATCCATTTTATTTGATTGTATTTTTTAATTTATATTTTTTTACCATGTATGTACGTGAAAGAAGTTATAATATGTCTTAAATTAAAAGGAATATAATTGGTAGAATTGTTATAAACACAAGCTTATTGATATTAAATTGTAATTATTTGTGCAAATGGTAGAAAATATACGGTAACTTAAAAAACGACGGTTGATTAATAAGCTTAGATGGGAAATACCAAATGATTTATTTTCTTTAATTCCTCTATCATATTAGGAGTAATGTGACGTTAATTTTATATATATCAAGTTAATTTTATATATATTATTTAATGAATAATTAATGGAGTAATATAGATTATCGTTAACTATTATGTTACACAAAGTTAAAAATTTAAAGTCCGAATTTTAAAAAAATTTGCTGCGTGACCAGACCATTACACTATGACACCTGTTTTCTTGTTAATTTTTCAAATGTGGGTCAAACCCTATGTATGATTCAAATTGATTTTTATGAACCATAATATTGTTAACATATTTAAAGTTAAATAAATATATTTTATCTAGAAAATTATTACTGCATTTCAGGCGCGCACACAAGGGGTTTCGGGTCCGGACCCCCCCCTAACCGATAATTTTTCAGTATTGTTTTTTAAAGTTAGACATTATTTAGTGTTAACCGTAAGAAATTATAGATAAATATCTCTGAATTTCGTAAGATACGATACTCACTATTGATCCATTCTCTTTGAGGATTTTTTGAACGCTATTTTGAAAGTTTTGTGGATTACAATTATCAAGGAAGACTTACGTCAGTAAGGCATTCCAGAGATGCTAGATTCTGTTAAAAAAAATCTCTTTGAAAAGCTACATCTTGTCACTCGAACCTTAAAAAGATGAGCTGCACTCTAAAAAACTAAAAAATCGAAATATGAAGACGTAAATTTACCATTATAATAAGTCTTAATTTACGTCTTTTTTTAAGTAATATTCCTCTCGCAGTTAAAAATTCCACCAAGAAGGTGTATTGTAATTATTTTACGGCAAAATAAGTAAATTTTAATTTTTTTGTTGTGTTTTTACGACAAAAAGTGTAAAAATGCATCCAAAGATTTAAAATTTGGATGTTTGGTTTTTTTACTCTTCCATTGTTGTAAATTTACGAATTACTATATGTGCGAATAAAAATACGTTGGAATCAGAAGTTGTTTATTGTTATACATTTTTTTAAGTTCGGTTTCTTTTTATAATGTTGTGTTTTTCAAACTATATGTAAGACTACTTTATGGGGGATCAAAAAACACCATTCAACATTATGGATATTATGGATATGGATACTATGTACGTTTGAAAGTTCTTTTTAAATATATTTACAATTTTATTAATCATATTTATTTATTTTACAGAAACATCACTCCAAAACGATGAGGAACGAGCATATATTTTTATTGAACGCGTTTTTACATCAGAACACAAAGAATTAATAATTATAATAATATACTTAAGTTAAGCTTTTTTTTATAATTTTAATATGTTATTAAAAGATATCTCAAACGATAAAATTCACTCAGAAAATGTAGAGTGATTCTAAAAATCATATCAATAATTTTTCAAAAATCATTAATATAATTTGAAGGTTAATGGCCATTAATGAGTGATTTATAAAACGAAAATTGAAATTTTTCTTATAATTTTAATGTTATAATTTTTTAATGAATTTTTAAATGATTTTATTTTTATGAAATAAAGATTCATTTTTTATGCAGCAAAAATATTTTTGTATTTATTGCAAGAACACCTTTATTGATTAATTTACACATTGTGACGTAATATTCAGATAAATCAGTGTAAAATAATGTAAAATAATAAGTCTAAAGTTGTATTTTTACATTCAATATTACACAAAATTAAGTTTAATAATACACACTTTTGTTTATTTTAACTTACATCTAATTGCGTATTTTTACTGATTTAAGGGTGGTGGTTGAAAATTACCCTTATTATAAAAGGTAACTGAATGCCATTTATAATAAATGTAATGGCCATCTTATGGACTTGGCCCCATCTAATGGACTTGGCACTTTGACGCAGTGATGGGGCTCAGTAGACTCAGTGATCTTAGGAGCTACAACGGTAGGGTCACCCATGCCGTTAGGTCCTCGGTGAGAATCGAAGCCAAGATTAAGTCCAAAACCCAAAGCTAAGGTGAGACACGTACGCCGAAAGCTTAGCATGGTCAAGGGGGTGCTTGATTATTAGTACGGAACTCTGGATACCGGGCGCCCTCCAGTTTCAATAGCCTTACCACAGCACAGGGCTCTGTTGTGGCTGACCAATGTACCTCCCTACTTTCTCCATAAATATTGTATGGAAAACTATAAAGTTTTAGATGAGAGCGATGCTTCTCCAAACGCATCACATAAACCAACAACAAAACTGTGCACCATGTCCTACTCTAGGATCATGCCTGATTTATCAGCTTATTCTAAACCAGACAGCACACATGCCATGTCTGACTCTAGGATCATGCCTGATTTATCAGCTTATCCTAATTCGGATAGTACACACACCATGTCTGACTCTATGGTAATGTCTGATTCACCAGTTTACTCTAAGTCAGAAAGAAGACCTGTACGATATAGACAAAAATCTCTAGTACCTAAATTAAGTTGCGTTCAGATTAATCTGCACAGATCAGAAATGGCCTCAGTTAATTTGAGCCGGTTAATTGAACAGGATGCTGACGATCTTGCATTTATACAGGAGCCGTGGGCAGACAGCAAAAGAATAAAAGGTCTATCGTCAAACAAAAATACAAAACTGATCTATTTCTCAGATGTGGAAAGACCGCGAACCGCGATTCTCTTCAACAAACATCTGAAAATATTTCCGTTGAATGAATTTATCTGTAGAGATCTTACAACGGTCCAGATAGAAATTCATCTTCCTCAAGGTGGATTTCGTAAATTCATTTTAGCTTCTGCATACTTCCCGGGGGATGAGGACGAGACACCACCAGAAGTGGTAGAGAAACTCATCAAGTATTGCAACAATAACCACTATAACCTCATAATAGCGTGTGATGCTAACGCTCATCACACCGTGTGGGGAAGTAACAACATTAACACAAAAGGCGAGCGTCTGCTTCAATTTTTGTATACAAACAATATGTTTATTGCAAACAAAGGTAGTGAGCCTACCTTTAGAAACGCAATCAGAGGCGAGGTCCTTGACCTTACTTTAACTAACATAAACGCTACTAACCATATTAAGAACTGGCATGTTTCGAAGGAAGCTTCTATGTCTGATCATGCTTATATATGTTTCAACATAGAACACTACCCGAAGAGCATCCAGTACTTTAGAAACCCAAGAAAAACCAACTGGGAACTTTACACAACATATCTTCATGATAATGTAAATAGTTGCAGCAGTATCAACTCTACATATGAGCTTGACTCTGCAGCAAATAATTTACAAGAAATTATCACTGAAGCATACAACCTTAATACTCCAATAACTCAATCCAAAAGATGCAGAGATGTACCTTGGTGGAATGGTAACTTGGAGAGGAAAAGGAATAAAGTTCGCAAGCTCTTTAACAGAGCAAAAACAACAAATAATTGGACAGAGTACCGAGTAGCTCTAACCAATTATAATAAAGAACTCAGACAATCAAAAAGAAATAGCTGGAAAGAGCTCTGCAATACGATAGATAATCTGCCTGCTGCAGCTCGACTCCAAAAATTGATGTCGTCTGATCACACAAACCCTCTAGGCTCAATCTGCAAACCAAGTGGTACGTATACCACCAGCTGTATTGAGACACTAGATACTTTACTTCAAACCCACTTTCCGGGCTCAATAAAATGGAGCACGGAAGATAATGCCAACGAAGACGTACGTTTTCTAGATCCTGCAACTAAAAGTAATGCAGATCATTTAACCAACACAATTTTCACCCCCAACAAAGCGAGATGGGCTATAGAATCCTTCGGTCCGTATAAATCTCCAGGAGGTGATGGAATTTTTCCGGTATTTCTGCAAAAGGGTCTAACAATCATTCTTCCATACCTCATGCGTTTGTTCAAAGCAAGCTTTCGCCTTGCTTACATTCCTCAGATATGGCGAGAAACCAGAGTTGTTTTTATACCTAAGCCAGGAAAATACCAAATGAAGCCAAATCATACAGACCCATAAGTCTTACATCTTTTCTATTAAAAACAATGGAAAAGATGTTGGATTATCACATCCGTCATATATGTCTGAAACAAAACCCTCTCAACTCTAGCCAGCACGCCTATCAGACTGGGAAATCTACTGAAACGGCGTTGCACAAAATGGTGAAAGAAATTGAGAGCACCCTAAACTATAAGGAGGCACTTGTTTGTACATTTATGGACATACAAGGAGCTTTGACAATGTCCACTTCAATGCTATCATTGAAATGGCCACAAAGAAAAATATAAACCCGCTTATCATTGCGTGGATTATCAAGATGCTACAGAGTCGGAAGATAACGGCTACACTAGGTGATTATTCAGTGACTGTTACTGCATCCAGAGGCTGCCCGCAAGGGGGCGTGCTCTCTCCGCTGCTTTGGCTAATGGTGGCTGATGATCTCCTCACAAAGCTAAATGATTCCGGCTTCAACACTGTAGGCTATGCCGACGACTTGGCAGTCATGGTTAGAGGGAAACATGACTCCATTGTCGCTGGTCGAACCCAGACAGCTCTTAATATTGTATCAAAGTGGTGCAACAGATTGGGATTTGGGACTGTCGATCAACCCACAAAAAACAAGCATTGTCGTTTTCACAAACAGGAGAAACTTTAATTTCACTTCTCCTGTTCTAAACGGCGATCCAATACAAACATCAAAAGAGGTTAGATATTTAGGTGTGATCCTGGATAGCAAACTAACTTGGAACCCACACCTGAAATATATCTCTGATAAGGCAAACAAAGTTTTCTTCACATGCAGAAACCTGTTTGGGAAAACATGGGGTCTTAGCCCAAAAATGATACTTTGGTTGCACCAAAGTATTATAAAACCAATTCTAACATATGCAGCTTTAGTTTGGTGGCCTCAAACGCGCCAAATAACTTCTCAACATATGTTTACAAAAATACAAAGGCTTGTGTGTCTTAGTGCCACAGGTGCTTTCAAAACCACGCCAACGTCAGCAATGGAGATTCTTCTAAAGCTTTCTCCATTGCACCTACATGTTAAATCTGTAGCGGTGTTGAGCGTTCATAGACTGCAGCTCACAGAAGGGTTTAAGCCGGGTAATCTAACTGGACACCTTAAAATCCTTTCTGAATTACAAGCTGAACTGCATACATACCATATTTCGGATTGTATGCCAAAAACAATAGATTTAGATAGGCACTTTGATGTCAAGATATTGGCCAGAGATCTTATTAAAAACTACATACGGTCACTGCCACATAACGCCAGCATCTGGTACACAGATGGTTCTCGAACCAACATGGGCACGGGAGCAGGAGTGTTTGGTCCTAGAACATAACAAACGGTTGCTTTAGGCACCACAACAACCATATTTCAAGCCGAAATTTTTGCCATTAGCAGTTGCGCTTTGCTATGCGCTGAAAGAAAATACCAAAATATTGAAATATATATTATCTCTGACAGCCAAGCAGCACTCTTGGTACTAAAATCTACGCGTTTTGAGTCAAAACTGGTATGGGAATGCTACCAAAATCTATTAAAAATCTCATGCATTAACACAGTAACACTTGTGTGGGCACCTAGCCACACAGGAATACAAGGAATTGCTATCGCTGACGCTTTAGCAAAGCAAGGTGCCAATAAAAAATTTGTTGGACCGGAACCATGCTTTGGAATGGCCAAAAATTCGCTCAAAAGCACAATCCAAACAATGGAACAAGAACAAAATGCTAAATTATGGAAAAACAGAGAGGGACTAGTACACTCCAAGAAGTTTCTAGGTAACCTCCCTGTTTCACCCTTAAAAACAATCGACTTAAACAGAGAGTCTCTAAGAATTTTAACGTGGTGCGTTACTGGACATGGTCCTTTAAACCACCATCTTAACAAAATAGGCCTTGTTGTTTCCGACAGGTGCAGATTCTGCTACTCGGATGCGGAAACGATGGAACACGTCATCTGCAGCTGTCCTGAACTCTCTGGGCACAGATACAATCAACTTGGTCATAGAAGACTAACACTTCCATTACCACAAAACGTCACTCCAATTGAGCTAATTAATTTTATTAAAAGTCTCAACTTGGATGACAGAATACAACCAGTAACGGCACAGACGACGACTGACTAATAACAAAATCAGGGTAAGCACAATAGACCTTCAGGTCGCAGTGCTACTTGAACTGTAAGTCTCAAGGCCCTCCAATAAAAAAAAAAAAAAAAAATTGATACTCTGTTCAAGTAAAATTGATTTGATCTAGGCAGACACACGCGTTCATCCATAGTGTATTTGTGTACTTTCAAATCAGCAAGATACATCGAATCAAGCTCATTAGTAAGATTTGAACTGCTGAGCAGCAATGAAAGTCTCACCAAGGTTTTCAACCGACTGTTCCAGATATGTGTGACAAAGAAAGTAAATTTCCAGTCGCTTTTCCTTTACGGAAACCGCATTGTCTTTCATTAAGTATTTTTGACGATTTAAGAAGCTCATAATATTAAAATTAATGAACTTCTAAAACATTTTTGCAACAACCGACAAGATTGATATGGGTTTGTAATTTGTTGAATTCGTGCTAGCAACTTTTTTGGAATTGGCTGTATACTGGCCATTTTTTAAAGAGCATTTATTTTAAATTTTATTGCTTCTTCACATTTACCCGAAACCTAAAGATCAGCCTTCAGAACCATCTATCGGAATAAACCTGCGCATACCCACGTGTAATATTTCTGAAAAATTAGAAGCAGAAATGTTTGAATTAAACATATATCTCTAAGCCCTTGCCAATCTGCACCCAAATAAGACTAGGATTAGATTGAAACTGTTTATATGAACTTGTAAAATTAAATGAGTGGAAATTAAATTATGGTCTGAACCACCTAATGGTTCTGATACTATAAATTGTACCAACGAAAGATCATTTATCAAAAACAAATAAAGCAATTTACTAATTTGACCAGGAATGTGAGGAGCTCTGGTAGGTTGTTTGACCATTATATCCGAGTGAAAATAAATATAAAAATAAAATAATAATATAATAATAATATGGTATAAATTTTGTTTGACTAAAATGTTTTAGTATCAATAAATTCGTTCTCTTCTCAATAATATTTGTTTTCCAGTCAAATTGGCCCTTAGAAACACACATAGATCATTTAATATTTGGTTCCATAACAAAATTACCTTAACGATTTAAGTTCTAATATCTATACAGCCCAATAGTATATTAAACCAAATAAACGAAAACGAAAAAAACAGAAATTGACAGAGCAAGAGCGGCAAAACTTTCTACAAAGTCCATTTCTGACAAAAAATTTTACAGTGCCATAAATTCTTTAAAGTCTGGTACCAACTCTTTTCCTATTATTGACGGTGATTTAATCGTCACTGACCCAGCGATAAAAACCACATTCTTCGCGGAACGCTTTGCTGTGATCTCGACTGTTTTAGAAACTCCTAAAGAAAAACCAAAAATCCAGGCTTCAGGAGTTAATATGAAAGATCTTTATTTCAAACCCAAAATGGTCAAAAAAAATCTTAAGGAGGTTAACTAACAGCATAGTCTTCCGTCTGAACATCATTCCTCCTATTATTCTAACAACATTTTCAAAAGAACTTGCACCTTCTCTTACCAAAATTTTCTACAAATCCTATAGATCTGATATTTCACTTTCGTGGTGGAAGCTAACCAATGTCCAGCCCATCTTCAAAACGAAACAAAATGTGATATTTCAAATTATAGATCGCAATACCCTTGCTCTCAGTTCTATCTAAAATATATGAGCATTGTATTAATACACAGAAGTAATGCCAGTTCGGGTGATTTTCTACCGTTTATGGGATATTTCATTTAAAACAGGAAAGCGGGCAAAAACTTGGCAAAAGCGGGCTTTTTCACAATAAATTGTAGAAGCGTTTTAAATTTCAAACTTATTCAAAATGATCGCAACAACTATTTGTTAGGGAAATAGAAACAAATGTTTCGAAAATCCCAAAAGCAATTACATATTTCTGAGTTTCAGGAATATTTTCACACTACGACACGAAAAATAAAATCACCTGCAACTACAAGATGGCTCCTCTCTATGCATCGATGCATTTTGAACATATTAAAAAATTGTGATGTTTTGTGTCATTATTTCAATTATACGTATCGAAAAAGAGGTATTGCAATTTTAAAATTTTTTTGCAAATCTCGAAATCAAGGCATACTTACTTCTTTTAAAAACGTCTTTCGCAATTTTGATAGATTTAATGCTCTATTTCATAGAAATACTATCTTATTCCACAAGGTGTCTGAAGAATCGAAACAAATATTGTTATAGTGGTGGTTTTTGAAGTTTTTCCATATAAACAATTGGATTTATATGTATGTATGTATATTTTTTTTAATCGAAAGCTTGATGTATTGAAGTATTTTGAAGAAGTTGAAGTATTTTCTTAAAGAAACGGTAAAAATCGGGAAGTTTTGATACGGCAACGGGAAATTTATTTTTTAAAGTCTAGCATCACTGATACACACATATAAAAATTTTTAGAAGACAAATCTGACAGCCAATACATTTTTTGAAACAAAAGATCAACAACCGATCGAAACACACCGATCTACATCGTACAAATGAAATGCTTAGTCCGAATCAACAGTCCTGGGGGCGTACAATCCACAAAGGTTTAAAAAGCGTTCATCAACACCTCAACACACATGTTGTTGTTGGACCTAGGTCTTAAAATGTATCTATGTGTGCTGTTGTAATGCCAACACAGCACTTTTTATTTAAAAAAAATTCGTTGGACCCCCCCCTAAAACTTTTTCTGTTTGCGCCCCTGCTGCATTTTCTTAAATAAGCCATAATAAAATATACAGTTAGGGGTGGGCAGCACAGGCTTTTAAGGGGCACGCGTGTTCAAGGATCTTGCAGTTGTAGTTTCAAAATATATTCAAAATTATGAATTTTTTTAAATCGTATGAATTTTTGGAAAATTATTCCATGTACATTAGAATGGTCACCCTAATATACTTAAGGAGTATTTAAGGATATCCTGCGTTGTCCGCCTGATATTCCTGTATATACAAATTTTGTTGATTGTTTTTGAGGAATTCTCTTCACTCTGGTATTATATGTATATTAACACTGCAATGGTATTGTTGTTTTGCTAGTGGTCACACTAGGCCACTCAACACATACTCAACACACATAATTCAAGAAAGCTTAAAAAGGAAAGTTTACTGTTTCACTGACTATAAGAATTTTTTTATTTTTAAATTATAATAAACGTAAAGAAACGTAGTTAACTCTTTCTTAAATGCTACACTAAAAAAAATTTGTAGGTAAATTACAACAAACAATTGTCTGTTGGATTTTCTCAGAAGACATGTTGGAATTTGATTGTTGTAACAAAAACGTTTTTTAAATATTTTTTAAAATACTTACCAACTGTTCTTTGATTTTCGTTGTTTAATGAAATAAATAAAACCCTGCTAATTTATAAAAAATATTAATGTGGAAAAATTTGAAGGTTAATGGACTGAAATTTATAAAAATTAGTGATAGTAGTAGAACAATTGCTGAAATAAAATATACACAGATTTAAAAAAGTGGCAAAATGTCCAGTATTTATTAGTAGTATAACATAACCTTACTAATTATGCCTATCAAAGTTGTGAAAATATTTTGTGTGTAAATAAAACTATAATATTCAAAAATTCACACATAGAAATGCATGTTGTTTTGCTATTTTTCTCGATTTAGAGTTGCGTTATAAAAACTCCATTTGTCATTGCAACCAAGAAATTGCTATACATTTTATAAATTTGTTTATTTTTTTTTTTAAATAAAACGTCCAAACTTAACAAACTTATATTCGTTATTTTAACAGTTCGGTTGTCGTTCTGGTCCGTACTACTCAAAAGACATGTCTGTCAACTTTATAAACATGTCTGTTAAAAGTTGCTGGTAAAATAAATTTAACTCACTTCAGTTTGTTTAATTCAACGAACAATTCGTATGATCTTAATTAATAGAAATGTATGTTGAATCAACGTCGATGTCTGTTAAACTTTACAAACAATTTTTTTTTTTGAGAGTATTTGTACAACTTGAAAATGAATGTGATCATTTCCTATTTCCACCAAATTTGTCATAGAAATAGACATACTAAGTCAATCAATTGCGGAATAAAATTCTTGTTTTGTATAACTTTTACACACTTTTGGTCCTAGAAGAGGGTATAGAGTCCTGGTTAATTTGGAGACTCACCAAACCGCTATGTATGCTTTTGGTTTTCATAGCATTTTTAGCCGAAAATCATATACGTTTTATTCTATAACTATAGGGCCTCGCAATTTAGAAATTGCATTAAGCCACACAAATCGTAATGACAACCCGAAGCCTGCAGTGTACAGGTTAGTTAAATATGGTAGCTTAACAGATTTTGGTTTGTTTATTTTTATAGTTGGGTCATAGTCCAGTAGGTGGTGCCATAGATTGGTAAACCAACCTTTTCAGAAAATAATGGTATCAACCACAAGATTATATTTCTGGAAGGCATTGCCACAATGGCTTATACATTACGGACCAGATCGTTTTAAATGCCTTGGTCTTTGCCAGTGATATTCGTGAAAACCAGATGAACTAAATTAATAACAAGAAACATAACAAATAAACAAACAAAAACAAAGCAAAAGGGTCGAACATGAATACAGCGCTGGTGAGGAACGAGTAGGCACATGCAGTGGATTTAGAACCAATATTCCTGGGACGAAAAATTCCTCCGCAATCACCTACAAGACAACCATGTAGAATGTATGATCCACTGAGGTGAGGACTTACTCGTGCTGATACGACGTGGTAGTTGAAGTTCTCCGTGGATGGGTTGTCTATAAGGAGAACTTAAGGGGAATGCTTCCACCGCTGCAACAGCCAACATGAAACGCACCAGAGGGTCAATAGTATCACATGACAATGCGTGCCAGATAGCCAAAAGGACCATCCAGCAATAGAATAAGCGAAAGCATCTGTAACAAATTAAAAAAGTTAGTTGTCAAAAGTACGAATCTAGTACCAAAAATCTGTTATAATTTTGTAAAAATTTGTTATAATTTGTTTGACACAAATATGAGTTACAGAATACCATTTTTAAACAAAGTTGTTAAGCATTTTGGTGAAATTGACAATATTGTCGATTGACAAATATGTGTTCGGGAATAGGGCCCCAGTTTAAGTTAAATGAGAAGAAAAAATAAAATAGAATAACATATCCATTTCTCTCTATCAAAAAAAATCTCTCTTCGCGCTATTTATATCATGCCAACAAAAATCAACACACATATACTAACACGAAAATCTAAAAGCTATAATTTGTATTTAACAAATCTTGAATAACCTCATTTACATTTTATACTTTAACGACATTCTTATGATATTTGTATGACCTACTTTTCATTATTGGGTTAGCTTAAATAATAGTTATTTATTTATCTAGAACGAAAAGTGAAACTTTAAAGTACGAGCTAGTTGTTTACTAAATTACTAGTGAGTACTTTTCGTTTGAGATAAATACAAAATTTTATTTCATACTGGAAATTTATTAAAATAAAAAGAAATGAGTTTTAAATTTTGCTCAAAAAGTTGAACTTTAACGTCTTAGGACGTTATAAAATAATTAAAATTATAAAGTCCTAGGACGTTAAAGTTCAACTTTTTGTACTATAAATAATCCGAAAAATGTCGTTTTAGATATCAGTATGAAATAAAATAATAAATTGACTGACGGAGTTTCTTTAAATGTTTTCGTTTTTTTAAATTTTCATATTGATATATAAGACAGAAATAGGATAGTGAATTATTTTGATTCTTAATACAGAGCATGAACCGAAATAGGGCCGATCGTTACATCGCTGACAAAAAATTGTGTTAAGATTTAAACTTCATTTAAAAGGTGTGATGTAGTACAGTAGATATAGGTTTTTTGGATGAAACTAATTTCCTCAAAGACAGGGTTTAAATTTTTTAGTTCGTTGTTTCTATCTTTTTGATATACTAAATGTTTAAAAGTCAATTTTTTTAACAAATTACCCGGTATTTCACGCTGAAAAATAATATAATAACGCTTGTTAAAAGTAAAATGTTTCAAAGATGAAGCATGGGCGTAGCCAGGGTGTCGGATATGGGAATATATCCCATCCCGAAATTACCCACACTACATAAAATTTAGCGCAACAAGCCAAATTTTTATGTATTTTCGTTGAAATATATTCAAATCCCCCCTACGATCAGTGATAAAAAAGTGATATTAAATCGATTCAACATGTGATTGGCGAAAAAGGATGCAAAATTATTCTCTTTTCATATGCTTTAACCGGATGCGATACCACAAGCTCCTTGTTTGGTAAAAACAAATCGGCCGTATATCGACATTTTTGAAAATTTAAGGAATTGTGCATTTGCGCTACTCTGTTTTGATCAGAAAATGCAAACAGGAAGGAACCCAAAGATATTGGCACCAAAGCATTAGTATCACTGTACGGGGGAAATCCAGAGACTCTGAACCTTCTTTGGTATAATCTCTACTTTAAAAAAATCACAACTGCCAAATGCGAATTCAATATTGCAAGATTGCCACCTACAGAAGATGCTATTTAACATTTACTCCACGTGCATTTACAATGTCTTTGTTGGAAAACTATGAAAACCAATATTGCCAATCCCAAAAAGTTGTAAAAAAGCAGGAGACCAATTACAGCACATAACTTGTGAAATGAGCCCTGCATCAGAGCTATTGCTAAACATGATCCGCTGTATCTGCAAAATGGATACAAATGAGCCATGTGGTAGTAGTGGTAGATGTACGTTTCGACTTTATGGTGTGGAATGTACTGAGATATATAATAGTGCACTGAAAGAAAATGATTAAGAAGAAACTGAAGAAGACTGTTATATTTAGCTTTCCTCTTATGTAAGATGAAAGATTGATGAAATACGTGATGCATTTGTATTATAAAGTGCATAAGCTTGCAGTTTTCCGACCAATATCTTGTTATTTTTTTTTACCTTTACTATTACTACCTTTTCTACCTTTACTATTACCTTTTTCAGCATGAAGTTTTCGGTAATTTGATACCACACACGATTTTTTATGATTTTATAAAAAAATTCAAAATGGAGGCAAAAATTTTTGCACACTCAGATTTTTCTAGACTTTTAGTATGTCAAAAAGATACCAAAAACGAACTAAAAAATCTCATCCCCGTCTTTGTAGGAATTAGTTCCACCTATTACCTATTATTGGCATATATCTACTGTACTAATGGGACATTTATAGAGGACGAGAAGTAGAAAGCGAATCTTCTTTTAGAAAGAAATTTTTCAAATTTGAGTAATGAAAAAAATATTAGACCAAGCCCAAATGACTTTAAGATGAATGCTGAGGACCATATAAAATGGGCTTGCAACACCTTCCAATCATACAAATCACCAAGGGTTGACGGGATATTGCAAAAGGGAGAAGAAATAGCTTATATAGCATCTCGTGGGGATTTTCATGAGCTGTTGGGTATATCGCAGAATCATAGAGAACGGCAAAGGTTACATTTATTCCCAAAGTGGAGAAGACAATAAGATGTGGGTAAACAACAAGATATTCAACCAAGGTCGGAGACTATAAAAATTACCTTCGTGCTATCACGGAATGTCTACAGGGTCTTATCACTCGCAATGTAAAGCGTCAGCAATGATATAATTTTTTTTTTGCCTTTTTTTGCAGGACAACCGAGTTTTTAATGAGATAAGCACATATACCATTACTTCTAAACTATAGCTGGAGAAGGTATGTGTAAACTTAACAATTTTGGATTGATAACTATGTCTGGATATCATAATCAATCAGGCTTCGTAAGTAATATAAGAAGCTGATAGATTAGCGAGAATGGGTCAACAACACCTTTCGTTGCTTTGAAATTCTTCTATGGTTTAAAGACAAAGGCCAACCAATGAAAGAGAGAAAAAGGAATTTTGGATGGAATAAGGCCTGGAATACTAAAGAATAATGTTTTACTGTAAGTCCGTGAAGCCTTGACTTAAACGAGAAGGTGTAATTTTGAGGTACCATTTTGACGGGAATGACCTGCATCTGGACTATCGCTTAACAATATTCAGACGCTACCTCTTTATTATTTTATTTTTGAAAATGCCACCAATTTGGTTTTTATTTAGAGTGCGATTGCTATGCACATTGTCTACACTCTAGACCACGACTCATTTATTACTTTATTTTTAATTATGGAAACAACAATCCATACTACTTTCTTTTCCATAATGTTTTTTAAAGATTTTACTTAATTTTCAGCCTGTCTGACCAATATACAACTTATTACATCATGCGTGGTTATTTTTAGGAATTTAAGCGATGGAACACTGTTCCTATACAAAATTGTAAGTAATTATTAGTTTAAATTTTTAATATTAAATGCATGCTTTAATTCAATTTCACCGGTCTTAAATGAAATCAATTTATTTTTTTTAAACTAATTACTAAAAGTGAGATTTTTCTACTGTTAGTTCCATCCAGAACGTAGAGGGTTACCAAGGTTCCTTCGTGTTAATTTACAATTCACTTGATTTTAGTTTCGTTTGAAAATTCAATCGATTAGTTTTATATGAGTGATCAGTTCAGTCTATGGGGTAGTTTTTCAATTTACCAACACAATTGGTGGACTCTCACTTAATTCGGAAAGCTGTGTGCTAATTTTTTGCTTAAAACCTCGAGTCCTCCTCGTTCAAGTCCAGCTTGCTTACTACCCAGGTTAGAAATGCCAAGGCTTATCGAATGAGCCAAGCTTGGCCCAAGCTTGGCCCAAGCTTGGAAAACTAAAAAATGATTATCAAGGCATGGCCAAGTCATAGTCTGATACATTTTGTCATACTAAGCCAATGGTTAAAATAAATATATGTAAATTGTGTCTTTTGACTACTATATTTAGTTTTGGGCCAAGCTTGGTCCAATGTTGAAACAAATTTATTGTAATTGTTGTATAATTTCAGCACTTGTGCAATTATGGACTGTAACCAACAAATTTACAATATATGAGGAAATTCCATTACAATACCCGGGTAATAAAAGGCTAAGGGGCCAGATCTGCGCCAAGCCCGCACCGCAACAGCTTTCGGAGTTTGGGCCAGACTTAATATTTTCAAACGGCCCAAGCTTGTGCCAAGTTTGGACTGATGTCCTTGGGCCAAGTCTGGCAAATAAAACTTGGACCAGATCTACCAAACCAATTTTTTTTCCAGACCCCCTTTAAATGTGTGGAAAGAAGTTAGTAACCAAAGTTAGCTAGCCAAGGATTATACTGAATTATACATTAAAATGCAATATTTAAAAGTATACTTTTTTAATATGTTTTTTTTTTTTTTATTTTTATTTTATTAATAATAATATAAACTTCTTTATAGTAACAATTTGAATTTGATTTTTTAGTTTAATGAATATCGATTTCGACTTACATCATCCTCAGTTCTTAAATTATTATTACAATCTTTGCTTAAACTAATGCCTTATATACTATTTCAACTGCTATTTTTATTATTATGTCTTATATTTTGTTAGTTTTAGTGTTTCATTAACTATTGTTGATCTGATTTTGGTGGTGAATGTTAGTTTTCAATATTGAATTTTCTATTTCTAACCGATTTTCATTTATTTCTTTTCTTGTGTTGTTTGGTTGTATGCCGTATTTCAATCCTTATTCCAATAGTTGAGTTTCTTGATTGTTAAATTGTATTTCAGTGTAATTTTCTATTCTATTGTTATATTGTGGTGGTCTATATTGATTTATTATGTTATTATGCTGAGTTCCCATTTCTATTAGTTTTGATTGTTTTATCTTTTTTAATTTCAATTTTATATTTGCACTTTTCTTTTTTATCGTGCTTTCCATATCATTCTTTACCGATTCCATTATTATTTCATATTCTATTTGATGATATACAATACATAAACAGCATAGAACAATTCATTAAATTCAAGTTAGAAAATGAAAAAAAAACACAATAAATTTTTTGGATTTATCAATCAGAAATGTAGATTTAAAACACAATTTCAAAATATTCCGAAAACCAACCCAAACGGATCAAACAATGAATATTAAATCACATCATCCATACCAACGTAAACTAGCTGCATACGACCACATGATCAATAGATTGAACAATATACCAATGAATGTAGAAAGTTATTAAGACGAATTAAATAACATAAAATACATAGCCAGTAAAAATGGATATAAAAACGAAATAATTGACACAATAAATAGAAAACATAAAAACAAGAAAAATTTGCAAACCCTAACAACACTGCGGAATGAAGAAAACTTAGCAGGCAAAAAATACATAGGCGTAACATATAATAAAACAACCTTCAAAATAATGCAAAAAACTTTAAAAAAATATGGACATATTGCAGCTTACAAAAACAAAAATAAAATAGAAAATTACCTAAAAACCAAAAAACCCAAGCTTAAGACACAGGTGTTTATAAAATTGCCTGTGATGGCTGCAGTAAATTTTATATAGGTCAAACGGGGCGGTCCTTCACAAAAAAATTTATTGAACACACCAGTGAAATTAATAAAAGTGATCCAAAATCCAGATATGCCCAACATTTAAAAATAGAAAAACACAAATATACCAATATCAACACAAATTTAACAATACTACATAAAAAAAGAAAAAGACAACATCTAGATAGATAGGAAGAAATAGAAATAAATAAACATAAAAACAATAACAGCATTTTAAATGATAAAATCAACACTAAAACTAACAAAATATATGATATAATAATAAAAAATAGCAGTTGAAATAGTATATAAGGCATTAGTTTAAGCAAAGATTGTAATAATAATTTAAGAACTGAGGATGACGTAAGTCGAAATCGATATTCATTAAACTAAAAAATCAAATTCAAATTGTTACTATAAGGAAGTTTCTATTATTATTAATAAAATTAAAAATAAACATATTAAAAAAGCATATTTTTAAATATTGCATTTTAATTCAAAAGTGACAAAAGTACACAAACAGTGAATAATATGGAAAACCATAACAACACATATGGTGAATTATACATTGAATAAACAAATAAAAAGCTATGAATTCGATTTATTTGTTTTAGAATTGGTTCAGCATTGTATTTAAATATTGATCCAATGTGTAAAAATAATAATGGTACGTGGTTATCATTTAAGGTTAAAACAACATTCAACCAAGTTAATTTTAAAGCTTGCCCCAACATGGTTCGACCTTTAAACAAGCTTGGCTCAATGTCAAAACAATCCTCTCTGCTTACCTGGGTAGTAGGCTAATTTAACACACTCATATCTGCGTTGTGTACTTTGATACTCACATCAAGTCATATCAATCTACACTTTAAAAAAAACAGAACCATAACTTAAAAAACCTAAAAATCATTTGTTTTGTAAACAAAATATATTAAATAATGGAAAAACTGGTATACAATCGAATTCAATCAAAATTTAATTAAATTCAATAATTAATTATGTTATTTAAAATTTTTACTAATTTAAAATAAAAACTGAATATATTTTTTATTGATTTTGCCTGAAAACCAATTACGAAAAATAATAACCAAAAAATTATTTAATTTTCATTAATTTTAATTTTATTATTATTATTATTATTTTTATTTTAAATTAATTTTTTTGTGATGCCAAATACTTTATTAAATTGCGGTAATGGTAATTGAGTAAATGATGTGATTATTTTTATGATTATTGTATTATAAAATGGAGTTATTGAATGGTTTTATTGATGAGATCGTTTGGTGGTGAAAGTATAAGGAAATATTTTAAAATCTGTTACAAAATAAGTGTAACAGTACATGTAATTTTTGACTCGATTTGACTTTAAAAATTAAATTTCAGTGCATTTTTTTCGAAGAAGTATTTCAATTGGTTTATATTATATTTAAGGAACACAAAGTTCTAGCCTTAAAAACAGCAAATAGCTGAACGAATTTAGAAATACAGTTTTACTTCTACCCAAACTAAAATATATCCATCCACAGTTAATAAACCATCTGGAAAACTATTTTCTCAATTAAGTAAGTCATATACGTATCTATTGCTTACCAGCATGAGTTAAAAATATCTAAAACATCCGTACAAAATGAACAGTAGTAATCTACCAAAATAGAAGATTTAAATTTTTTTTTTCAAAATTTCAACAATTAAATAAAAATTGAAACTCATTCAAATTAATTTAATTTGTAAAACTTCAAAATCAACTTTATATAAAAGCAGCTATAAAAACGCTAATAAATTAACTTTCAAATGTTTTTTAATTTAAAATATAAAATCATTTACATAATTAATTTATATTACCGCGAAACATAAATTTTTGGTAAATAATAGTAATATTATTAATAACATTAAAATGAAGTACAATTATTATTATTAGTTTTTTTTTTAATTAATTTTATTTACAAATAGCGATTATCATAATTTAAATTCATTTAATCAATATATTTTTACTATATTTTTTCATTCGTTTATTTGAAATTTTAATTAATTTAACGTTTTTGTTCTTGTTTTTCTGTTTTTGGTTTGTTGAGGTGAGCTTTGATTAAAAAAAATTAATTTTTTTTTCTTCTTTCGGCTTTATATTAAATGAAATGCAAATTTTTGTAAAATGTGCAGGGAGGCCATATTGGGAACTTTTTGTCGTTTATAATTTGTAAAACAAAGTACTAGTGCCTATAGGTTTTCCAAACGCATGTGAAGAATCACACAAGTTTGGAGGATTGCATTTGCAATGCCATTACAAGGTTGAACAACTAGGCCAGTAATGGTCAAAAAATATTTTTTATTATTGTTTTGATGTGTGAAATTTTCTTTCGCGTACAACAAATATTTTCGCATGCGAAAACTATTATTTCGAAAAATGAAAAATATTTTTTAAGATCTATGTGTAACATATATACTTTATAGTTATTTTATTTCTGATCAAAATTGAATATATTTTGTGCATATATGCAATGTGCATATATGTTTTGTGCAAAAATTATTTATTCATTTCACATGCAGAAAAAAAAATTCAATTTTGTTCTAAAATAAAATAACCGAAATAGACATATGTTACACAAACACCATTAAAAATAATTTTTTATTTTTCCAAATAGTAGATCCTGCTCCCGAAAATATTTATTGCACGCGAAAAACTACTGTTACATATCAAAATATTTATAAAAAAATGTAAATCTTAACTGAAGCACCCCGCGATCTAGGTGTTAGACGGGTCATGCTAGAGAATAGCAATTGAACCGGATCAGGGGTGTCATACGACCCATGCAGAGGATAAGTTTGGCTGGAGGTTCATTTAAATAGTCCAGTCCTGAACCGAGCCACTTGGATACAGGGGAGCCGCAAAATATAACTAGTATTGCCCAGAGCTCTGACTGGAACGACATAATATTTCCCGTCATACTCGTGGGACCAAAAATATACGGAAGTACTAAATAAAAGGTGAATGCAGGACGTCACCCTGTATATTAGATGTGCTCCACTGAGTTCTGTTTTAAGTGACTCATCCATCTCCCAGACTGGACTATAGCTGGAAATGGTGAGCCTCTGTGTCCTCTCTTTTAAAAGCTGTCCTTTGGCACAGTGTTTACGACCAGAGTTACGCTGCTTTCTGCCCAGACAGTTCTTTCTGTACTTGGCACCTAGCCCGCAACGATCTGAAAACATACTTGCACCCACCTGTGCTTGCTGTACTCGAAGCGGTGACGTCCTGCTTTCATCTTTTAGTACTTTCGTATATTTTTGGTCCCACGAAGTTCCTTGTGGTAAGGTTTTTGCCGATGGAAGGATGAGAGAAGGCTCTGGAGCAGACGTAGGTCGCCCATCCACTGAAGCAGTAAGTAGCTGTGCTAGTGCATTTAAAACGGGTAAGGTGGCAATTCCGGAAGAGGACTATCCCCAGACCAGAGTGCAGAGGAGTTGGGAATAGTGGAACAAGCAGTCTAACAAATGGTTGGGTCAATAAAACAAGGTTTGGAAGTATTCACTTTAAGCCAGGGTGTCTACGCAATGAGCCAAATCAAATTTAACAAAAAATATTATAAAATTTCAAACACAAATGTTATAATCAAAATTCAAAGAAAGAAGAACTTTGTACCAATTCGTTCAAACAATAATTTTATACCATTTAATTAAATATTAGTTTGTGCATTAAAATATAGATGTAGTATTTCAAATTATTATAAATTGACATAAATTCTAAATGGTAAAATTTCTTTCTCTTTTTGCTTGAATCGTCAACCAAGTTACATTAAAAATAATAAAATTGTAAAATAAATTAAAAATACAAATTGTGGTGCTTTTATTTTTCCGAGCCTTGCTTATTTTTGCCTGGAATATTTTCATCATCATCCGCAGGTGTATCTAAGTCCGACCAACATTGGTCCTTCGAGTCGGATTATTGGAACCAGCGATATTTTGGATTTGCAGAAAATATTGAATTCATCAAGGTGATCGTTAAAACACCACGCGAAGCCGCGTGTTCGCTAAGTATCTTTTTAATTTATTTAATATACATTGAAACCATTTGATTTTTAATAAATATTTTGATAAATAAATAAACATTGAATTAAATTGTGACTCTTATTTTTTATTATTTATTTTTTCTTAATTTTTTATAATCTTAACAAGCAGTGTATGCAATTAAATTAGTGACCGGTTTGTGATTTAATATTAAAATAAAATATAAAAGTGAATTATAGAGCAAATATATATAGTAATTAAGTTAAATAGTTAAAGTTATTACCTACATAATGACTGAAAAACTTTCTCTGAATACGTTGGTGAAAAAACGTTCTGCAGCGAAAGGATCAATGACTAAACTAATCAATTACTTAAAGGTGAAGTTAACGATCAAACTTCAATGAAACAATTGAAAGTTCGCGTTAATCGGGCCACTCAATTATTTGGTGAATTCACAGAGCTAGAAGATTATATTTCCGAAAAGGATACTTCAGGTTCTGTTAAATCTGAACTTTCTGATTATGAAGAACAATACTATCTCGTAGTATCTGGTTTTAATGCAGCTATTCGGCGTTCGACATTAAATATTAATTTGTCGGTAAATACAAATGATTCTTTGGAAACTTCAACAACTCAACATGCGGTATCAGATTTAAGCTACCACGTATAAATATTCCATCATTCAATGGAAATATTCGGGATTGGCAATCATTTTATGATCTCTTTCATAAAACCATTCATGAAAATAGTTCACTTTCATCTGCACAAAAATTTCAGTATTTGAAAGGTTTACTCAAAGGAGAAGCAAGCAATCTTTTAAAGCATATTTCAATTACTGATGCTAATTATATCGAAGCCTTTCAAAAACTGTGCAAAAGCTATGATAAAAAGAAGCATATCGTGAATGCTTTTATACAAGCATTTATGGATCAACCTTCAGCTAAATATTCTACATCTTCAAGTCTAAGAAATTTAACAAATACATGCGATGAGGTTATACGTGGGTTGAAAGCATTAGGAAACCAATTTGAAACTCGTGATCCTTGGCTCATTTATTTAGTAATAAATAAGTTAGATGATGATAACAGACAACGATGGGCGGATGATACCGCAGAAAATGACTGTCCAACATTATCAACTTTAATGGATTTTTTGAATCGACGTGCTGATGCAGTTGAAGATTTCAAGGCCATGTCCAGTAGCAAACAGTTAAAACGACCATCTCAATATCCGCAAACAAAATCCTTGCTTGCATCATCTTCGGAAAATATATGTACGTTCTGCAATAATGGTAATCATATGTTACATGAATGCTTAAAATTCAAAGAAATAAACATTCCTGAAAGAAGAAAGTATGTTAGAGAAAGTGCTAGATGTTTTAATTGTTTGAGAAATACACATGGGGTGTATCAATGTCGTTACAAAGGACGATGTAAATGTGGTAAAAAACATCATAATTTATTACACCTTCAAGAAACAGACATTCCTGTTGCTAATAGTGAGTCATTAAAGGTAAATATAGCAACAAGTTCACAATGCGAAACATATACATCCCAAGTTCCAGAAAACTTTTTATCGACAACACTTCTGCCTACAGCTACTATCATGGTGAAGAATTCTTTTGGTGAATTTTTACGCTGTAGAGCACTTCTAGATTCCGGATCTGAGAGATCATTTGTTACAGAAGCTTGTACTCAACGATTGCAACCAAATCGAACTAATACAAGAGTATCGATCACTGGATTAGCCTCTATTGCAGCTGCTGTATCTCGAGGAATCACAGAACTGGTAGTTGCGTCGAAATATAATATGGAACACCAAATAAAGTTCAAAGCGCTTATTTTACCTAAGGTAACATCTCAACTTCCTTCAATTAAAGTTGATCTTTCAAATTGGCCAATGATATCGAATCTTGAGTTGGCAGATGAAACTTATAATCAACCTGGGAATGTTGATATTTTAATTGGAGCTGATCAATTTTTTAAAATTTTAGAATCAGGTAGAATAATGTTTGAGCCCAACAGTCCTATCGCCCAAAAAACCCTTTTTGGTTGGATAATTGCTGGAGAAATGAATCTTGAATTAAACCCCACTTCCACATTAAGTCTACATGCAGAACTTGACATAGATCGGTCACTTCGAAGATTTTGGGAAATAGAAGAAGTGATGAGTAATAATTCTCTCTACACTCAAGAAGAAATGGAGTGTGAAAAACATTTCACAGATAATTATCTACGCGATAATACTGGAAGATTCATCGTAAAACTTCCATTTAAGAAGAATTTTTCTGATGTCAAGTTGGGAGAATCCAAATCATCCGCTATTGCACGTCTTCGAGCCATGGAGAGAAAATTTGAAAAGTATCCCGATCTGAGAGATTCATATGTGTCTTTCATGGAGGAATATGAAAATCTAAGCCATATGCAGTTGGTGCGTAATACTGAAAAACAATTAAGTTTTAATGATTCCTACTATTTACCACACCATGGAGTATTTAAAAATTCTAGTACCACAACGAATTTAAGGGTCGTATTTGATGGATCTGCTAAGTCTGGAACGAATGTTTCGCTTAATAATTTATTAATGATAGGACCCACCATTCAATCAAGTCTTATTTCAATTAAACAAAGGTTCCGAAAGCATCGTATCGTCTTTTCAGCAGGCATAGAAAAGATGTATCGACAGGCTTTGATTGATTCAAAAGATGCTAACTATCAACGAATAATATGGAGAAAAAATCCTGTAGAACCAATACAAGAATATAGGCTATCCACCGTTACATACGGAACTTCTTGTGCTCCATTTCTCGCCACCAGAGCTCTCCATCAAATAGCAGAAGATATAAAGGAAGACCATCCAACCATCAGCCAAATAATAAAAGACGATTTTTATATAGATGATCTAATGACTGGAGCAGAAACAGAAGAAGACGCTTTAAATATTCAAAAATACATCAATCAAATTTTGATAAAATTTGGATTTCATTTAAGAAAATGGTCATCAAATAAATTAGACTTACTAAATGGAATATCTAACGAAGACAAAGAAATCAAAAATCTTGAGATTTCAGAAGATAATTCAATTAAAGTTTTAGGTATTGAATGGCATCCTTTATTTGATAACTTTGTATTTAAGATCAGATTGAAAGATCAACCAACCACAACCAAAAGGCAGATATTATCAGAATCTTCTAGGATCTTTGATCCTTTAGGATGGATGGCACCTTCTGTTATACTAATAAAAATATTTTTCCAGCAGTTATGGTTATTAAAACTTGATTGGGATGATAAATTACCCGAAAGCCTAGAAAATAAATGGTTTGCCTTACGTAGTGAACTTCCACAGCTGGAAAAGGTTACTATTCCCCGATGGTTGGGCTCTGGAAATAAAATTGAAATACATGGATTTTGCGATGCCTCGGAACTTGCCTATGCAGCCGTTGTTTACTACAGGGTAGTCGCGTCAGATGGAACAGCGGAAGTTAAAATTGTATCTGCAAAAACTAAGGTTTCACCTATTCGGCAAATCTCAATTCCGAGATTAGAACTTTGTGGAGCACTTTTATTATCGAAACTATTAAATTCAGTTTTAGATACAATGAAATTGAGTGATGTTTCAGTCTACGCCTGGACCGATTCTACCATCGTTTTGCATTGGTTGTCTATGCCACCTCGACAGTGGAAAACGTTTATAGCAAATCGTGTATCCGAAATTCAAAATCTATCGCTAAAATTCAAATGGTTTCATGTACGGTCGAAAGACAATCCCGCTGATTGTGCGTCGCGCGGTATCTTACCTTCCGAGTTATCAGAAACTTCAATTTGGTGGAATGGCCCTACGTGGCTTTCGCAAGATAAAACTGCTTGGCCGATTCCAGTCAGTGAGGAATGTATTGACGAAGACATGGCAAACCATGAAAGAAAAATTGCAAGTGTTCAAGTTTTTGCAGCACATACTGATGAACATTTTCTCAAAAAGCTTTCAAGTGATAAATCATCGTTCACAATGATAGTCAAAATTATTTCCTGGATGTCAAGATTTTTAACAAATTGTCGATCAAAACAAGGCAATCAAATACGAAGACTGAAGAAGAATCAAATTAACAGGGAACCTTTATCAACTGATGAATTAGAAAATTCTAGAGCGATACTATTGCAGTGGATTCAAAAAAATGCATTTAAAGATGACTATCACCTTCTTGTTCAGAAGAAGAACATACCATCATCTAGTAAATTACTGTCACTTTCTCCTTTTCTTGATGAAAATAATTTATTGCGAGTTGGTGGACGTATTGAGCATTCATTGGCACCATTTGAAACAAAGCATCCAATAATTTTGCCGGCTTCGCATCCAATAACTAAACTTATTATTGAGGAACAACACATCAAAAACCTCCACGCAGGAGCAACTCACCTAAATAATCTACTGAAACAAAAATATTGGATCATCAAAAGCAGAGATTCTATTCGAAAAATAATACACAATTGTATTATATGTATACGACATAGACAAAACACAGCTGATCAAATAATGGGTGATTTACCCAGAGCTAGAGTCACATATGAAAGACCTTTTTTGAGAACAGGTGTTGACTACGCAGGTCCTATAACAATAAGATTGGAAAAAGGTCGTGGAAGAAAAACATATAAAGCATATATTGCTATATTCGTCTGTCTCAGTATCAAAGCTGTTCATATTGAACTTGTTAATGATTTGACAACTGAATCATATCTTGGTGCTCTGCAAAGATTTGTGTCCAGAAGAGGTGTCTGCAAGGACATTTTTAGTGATAATGGCACCAACTTCATTGGAGCAAACCGGCAATTGACGGACTTACATAAATTTTTAAAAGAAAATATTAATTATATCTCAAATTCTCTTTTAATAGAACAAATAAATTGGCATTTCATACCACCTTCAGCACCACACATGGGTGGACTTTGGGAGGCAGCGGTAAAGTCTACGAAATATCATTTATACAGAGTCATTGGTCAACATATTCTTACATACGAGGAAATGAATACGCTTCTAACAAGGATTGAAGCAATACTAAATTCTCGTCCACTTTGTAGAGGTTCAGCTGACGATATTGATGTTCTTACTCCTGCACATTTTTTACTAGGTCATGATAATGTTACATTACCAGAAGCAGATTTGTCTCATATCAATGAAAACCGTTTATCACGTTGGCAGTTGGTACAACATATCTCTCAATATTTCTGGAAGCGATGGCATCAAGAATACTTGGTAGCATTACAACAGCGTAGCAAATGGCAGTTACAAGGAAAGAACATTGAAGTAAATGACATCACAATTATAAAAGATAACAACTTACCACCTTACAAATGGCTACTTGGAAAAGTAATTGCAACACATCCAGGAACAGATGAATTAGTACGAGTCGTCACAATTCGAACAAAGAATGGGATATCGAAGCGTCCAATTCATGAGCTTTGTGTTTTACCAGCCTTTGAATCTGATGTTTCAAGGGAGCCGGAATGTCTACGCGATGAGCCAAATCAAATTTAACAAAAAATATTATAAAATTTCAAACACAAATGTTATAATCAAAATTCAAAGAAAGAAGAACTTTGTACCAATTCGTTCAAACAATAATTTTATACCATTTAATTAAATATTAGTTTGTGCATTAAAATATAGATGTAGTATTTCAAATTATTATAAATTGACATAAATTCTAAATGGTAAAATTTCTTTCTCTTTTTGCTTGAATCGTCAACCAAGTTACATTAAAAATAATAAAATTGTAAAATAAATTAAAAATACAAATTGTGGTGCTTTTATTTTTCCGAGCCTTGCTTATTTTTGCCTGGAATATTTTCATCATCATCCGCAGGTGTATCTAAGTCCGACCAACACAGGGTGTTGTGACAGAGAGCGGCGAGGAGCTTACAGTTGATTGGCTTGTGTCACAACTACCAAAAGTGGAAGTATGTATACCTATTCGATTGTTATTAGATTCGGATATGATATCGCGACTGCACACAAGGCAATCTGAAAAAAAAAAGAGATCGAAGGACAACTTTGAGGCAGCAGTCTCTTGCTCCGGTCTTAAGCTCTCGGCCTGGGTCGTGGTTTGCCTCGTTGTGCCTTTGATGTAACGGGACTGCTTTTAAAAATTAATTGAAATATAATACTAATATGGCAACACGATATTATTAATATGACAAGGGGACAGCCATTTAAAAATCCCAAAGAACGCGATCTATGGAAATCAGAAAGGATCCCTAGGGAATTTAGACATCTCACTCACACAATGCTAAAAACAACTAGCACATATTAACAAAAAAAATTTAAAGGACGTATACAATAATATTGATTGGATACATGATTTCGGTTTATATCTTTATATCTAAAACTAATATCTAAAACTAATACCTGTATCAATAATAATAATCAAAATAATAATACCTTATAATACAAACGTTCTCGTGTTACGTCCGTAAACGTCCCACGAAGGGACGAGTGGATGTTCTGGAGCCAGTTCTAAGGACAGCTAACCATATATCTTTCATTTTTAATAGGAATGAAACACCCACCATATTTTGTTTGTTTAATTAAAATTTATTTGTTTTATAATTTTCATATTTGATGAAAAACGTGTTCGTTCTTGTCCACACCACCCACATGCCAAGTTTCAGGAAAATCAAAAATGGTCAAGTTCAAATCTCGACTTTTTCACTTGCGTAGATCACGTTTCTCATCATTTAATGTTTTACTAATTTATTTATATATTTTTGCCAACATACATATAATGGCTCAATTATAAAAGAAATGCCAAATATTTTCTTTAATTTTCTTGTATAACATAACATATGAACCGATTTTTTTTGAAAGTGGTATAAGTCCATTTTTGAAAAAAATTGAGTTAGTGGTAGTTTTAGAAAGATAATGATGACCTCTTTCTATATATATAGTCATACCTTCAATAGAGCCTGATTTGGGGTGGAGCGTGGGTGGAGAAATGACTAAAAATCGATTTCAATATTTTATTTGTTTATATCAATAGAACTGTGTGAATAACTTTTGTTAATTTATTTTTTTTTTTTACCTAGCATCTTTTAACTTTAAAATAAAATAAAACATAAGTTTCTTTCTTTAATAGAACGGAAGTTATGAATTTTTGAAAATAACTCATCAAGAAATTTAGAACCGCTATATTTTCCAAAAACAAAAAAACTCCTCAAACACCCGATATAAAACACATATCCACATTTCGATATAAAACTCATAAAAAAAATTTCAGCCAAATCAAAAATGAATGACCCATTTACAACTTGCAAACACAAATCCTTAAATATCTCAATATAGAAAAAATGGACTTATACCACTTTAAAAAAAAACGGCTCATATTTCGGTTGCACTAATACCTAACCATAGTTTAAAAATTTTGATTTTTCCCACTTGTAATTAAGTTAGTTATAGTTAAACTTGTTTTTATTATTTATAAACTTATTATAAACTTGTATTTATTAACTATTATAGTTGATTACTTCGGTCTGAAATTCATCAGCTCAAAGTGAAATTCTTACCCCCACTTTTTTGGCATTTTTCGACGTTTTAAGACCTTAGATTCTAAAAAAACAAAAAAAAAATGTATGTCTGTCTGTAGGCCGGCCGTCCGTCATTACCTACGCTGCAGGGAAAACGGCTGCAGGGTTTTCAAAATTTTTTTTTCTAAAAATAGGTATTCACAAGGGACAGGTCCGAAAGGACGCTGTGTTCGATAACTGTATCGCAAGTGTGTCAGAAAAATCATTATGTGTGTCAAAAATAGCAAATTTTCATATTTTTGGCTTAAAAAACGTTCATTTTAAGTGATTACGAGTAGGAACATTAAATTTAGAGAAATCTTGATGGTCGGGATTGGTATGTGGGATTAAAAACTAGATTATTGCATTATAAGTTTGTCAAAAAAATGTTGTCAAGTGTGTCAAAAGAAAGATTTTTATTTATTTTTTACCCAATTTTCAGGAAAAAAAATAAAATTAATTGTTTGTTTGAAATGAAGTTTTATTATTATTATTGAGAATTATGGCATTATAAGTTTGTCAAAAAATAATGTCAAGTGTGTCAAAAAATGATTTCATTTACTTTTTTAGCCAATTTTTTGGAAAAAAAATGTAGCTGTTTTTATGACGTAAATGTAATTTAAAATGAAATTGGACATGGCAATTTTGGAATTTGTAATAGTTTTTGAAATATTTTTGGAATTTTGAAAAAGTTTGTATTTTTGATTTTGTAATAATTTTTGCAATATTTTTAGAATTTCGGCAAAATTTTCAATTTTTGATTTTGTAATAATTTTTGCAATATTTTTAGAATTTTGGAAAAAGTTGAATTTTTAAGAATTTTTGAAATATTATTGGAATTTAGAAAAAATTTAAAAATTTGATTTAGTTCTAATTGTTGGAATATTTTTGGAATTTTGAAAAAGTTTGATTTTATTTAATATAACAACATTTTTGGAATTTTGCTTATAATTTTCCGGCAACGTATTGATGTTTCGTGTTAGTTTTGTAATAAATTTCTAAACAGAGATAAAAACATACTTGTATACTTTAACAAAGAGTTATGTTTGATATACATCGCTGCCCAAAACTAAAAACCATGTCCTGATAAAAGTTTTTTGCCGAAAACTATATCAAAATCCTTAACCCAGACCGAAGTCTTGATATCTCAGAGCTGTGAGATTTCAGCCCCTCCATACTTTTAGGTAGATTTCATATAAAAATCTACCTATTGCAGTGGGCTTCATCTCGGAATTTCAGAAAAATTTTTGTGCCAAACGACTATATATGATAAGCGGAGACGAAAAAACAAAAAAAAGAAATGTATATATATATATATATATATATATATATATATATATATATATATATATATATATATATATATATATGTATATATATATATATATATATATATATATATATATATATATATATATATATATATATATATATATATATATATATATCTTCTTATATATTAATACGCTAGATTAAAACTTTGTGGAGCATTAGGCTTTTTTATTCGCAGATGGATTCATTTGAAATTTTCACAGCTAACTGATATTAGTGTAACCTATAGTCGGATCCGGATTCAAACAAATCGGATCATAAATTAAAAAAGTTATTATATACGGAAAACTTTTTCTATACATATGCATTATAAGTTTACATACATCTTTCTTTTTGCTTTAAAACAATGCTTTAAAATTTTTCTTTTTTATATATTAGCTATCGAACCGAACAACGAATAACAAAAACGAAAATTTTTATATTTATTTTATATTCATTTCAGTCGTCGTATTTATTTTATATTTTAGTCGTCTTTTATCTTTCAAGAAGGACGGTTTTCGATATTTTTCGATTATTTTGTTTTTTATTGATATAAAGATTTTTGAGATATTTTGATATTTGAGTTATTTCATATTTTTGATATATATTGATATATTTATTTATTTCGATGCCAAGACTACGTCGTAAACGTCGTTTGGATGTGAGTGGTACATCGAGTCGTCGGAATAAAAGAGATTATATGCGTAATATGCGTAATAATGTTGATTTTATGAATGATGAAATGAATGGTAATAATGATGGAATGAATGCTGAAGCTGATGTTGTTGTGAATGATGAAGTGAATGTTGATGATATGAATTGTGTCATGAACGGTGTCATGAATGGTGTCATGAATGTTGCGAATGATTTAGAATTGAATGTGGTGAATGATGAAATTCCCTTTGTAATTTTGAGAGATTCGTTCAAGTGTGCTTTGAATGTGATTCCAGGTAACTTTGATTCGTATGTTTGTGGTGCTTTGGATATGAGTTGTCATTTTTGTCATGCCAAACATTTTGCAAGAGAAGTTACTTCAAATAATAATGAAGCGTTTTCTTTGTGTTGCCATAAAGGCAAAGTCAATTTACCTCCTCTTTCTGAAAATGCATTTTTCTCTAATATTTTCGAAGGATTGAATTCAAATGATAATGCTATAAAAAAACGTTCTAAAAGTTTTCTTTCAAATATTCGTTCCTATAATTCGGCATTTGCAATGATCAGTTCTGAATGTAATATAGCGGATTCTACTGCACGTGGTATTTATCATTTTAAAATTCATAATATTTTTTATCATCGTACTGGTGCTTTAATTCCTGCTTATGGTCGACCTCCAATGTATGCACAATTATATTTTTATGATGTTGATACTGCTGCTAATATGAGAATGAATAGAAATACCAATGTATGTGAAATTTTTCTTATGCGTGAGATAGGTTTTGAGTTAGATCGTGTGAATCCTTTTGTTCGTTCTTTCAAATCAATGCATGAATTTTGTGAAAGACCTGAGAATGTTACTGCTGATGTGTCAATGGTTATAAAAGTTAACAGAGAATGTGATATTCGTCGTTTTAATGATGCTGTTCAAACTGATGTGGCTGCTATTTTTAAAAATGATGATGGTGAACCACCTTTTGAAAGAAATATGATTGTTTTTTCAAAAAATGCAAATGAAATTCGTTCTGTTTCTGTCCTTGATTCTTCTTTGGATCCTTTAGCTTATCCTTTGTTGTTTCCAAATGGTGATACTGGGTGGCACGTTAATATTCCACATAATTTAGTTTCAACTTCACGTGCTAATGTGTCACGTACAAAAGTTACAATGTTGCAATATGCATCTTATCGCCTTGCTATACGTGATGGTTTTAGTCTTTTGCATCGTTCTCAAAAATTATTTCTTCAATGGATTGTTGATATGTATGTTCGTATCGAAGGTACACGGCTTCATTACATTCGTTCAAATCAATCTGCTCTTCGTGCTGATTTGTACAATAATTTAACAGATTTCTTGCATCAAAATCGCAATAGCGATGATAATATGCAAGTAGTTGGTCGTAAAGTAATTTTGCCATCTTCTTTCACCGGTTCACCACGTAACATGTATCAAAATTACTTGGATGCAATGTCTATTGTACAACATTTCGGTAAACCTTCTTTATTTATAACAATGACATGTAATCCTCAATGGCCAGAAATTGTTGATAATTTGAGTAATTATGAGTCTTCGAATTTTCGTCCTGATATTGTTGTGCGTGTGTTTAAAGTGAAACTTAAAGAGCTCATAGATTGTTTAATGAAAAAAAAGATTTTCGGTTCTGTCAAAGCACTTATATATACCATTGAATTTCAAAAACGTGGTCTTCCGCATGCCCATATTTTGTTAAATTTATCAGATGAAGATAGAATTGATGGAAATGAAATGATTAATAAATTTGTATGTACTGAAATCCCTGATCCCATTCTTTTTCCTAAATTACATGAACTAGGAGGGCCCGGCGTGCTTCGCTACGCTTATAAATAAAGTTTTTGCGTAGACATTTTGTTGACGTAGAAGCAATGATTTCAAAAAGTGGTAATGAGAAATGCTACCATATAATTTTTAATTTTTCTTTTTAAATATATGAATGAAAAATAATCAGAACTCTAGCTGATCAGTTCGGATATATGAAAAATTAGCGAAGCTTACTTGAAAACTTATTTGATCGCTAATTTTTTATATGCTAATTTTTCATACGAAGCTTACTTGAAAACTTATTTGATCGCTAATTTTTCATATATCCGAACTGATCAGCTAGAGTTCTGATTATTTTTCATTCATATATTTAAAAAGAAAAATTAAAAATTATATGGTAGCATTTCTCATTACCACTTTTTGAAATCATTGCTTCTACGTCAACAAAATGTCTACGCAAAAACTTTATTTATAAGCGTAGCGAATATATATATAAACGATATGAGATATAACGAAAACGACCGGCACTCTCACGGTCGCATTTGTTGAGGTAGATCAAAAAAAATTTTCTGTACTTGTGTGTTCGGATAATATCTTGGACACATTCGTGAATCAGCAAAATCCGACAAGTGATTAAGAGACTAGAGACTTTTTTCTGAAAAAAATTGATTTCTTAAAACCGTTATAACGACCGTTTAGATACTACTATTTCAAAAAAATTAGCAATTTTAGAATCTTTGAAATCTTTTTTATCAATTTGTTTTAAAAATAGACCCCTGCAGTTAGAGGTTCCTGAGTGAGCGGCTGCAACAAAAAAGTTTGCAAAAAAAATTTTGTTTTTAAACATCCGGCACTCTCACGGTCGCATTTGTAGAGCCAGATCAAAAAACCTTTTTAAAAATGTGCCTTTTATTAATACCTTAGACAAATTCGTAAATAAGCCCAATCCAACACATGATTATGAAACTAGAGGCTTTATACTAGAAAAAAACTCTGTTTTTTAGATCCGTTATAACGGCCGTTTGGATTCTAATATTTTTAAAAACTTCATAAATTTAGAATCTTTAAAACCTTTCTAATCAGTTTCTTTCAAAAAAAAGACATCTGCAGTTGGAGGTTTCTGATTGAGCGGCTCCAACAAAAAAGCTTGTAAAACACAAAATGCGTTTGAATCAACTGGCGCTCTCACGGTTGCATTTGTGGAGCCAGATCAAAAAGCCTTTCTTAAAAATATGTGTTTTATTAATATCTTGGACCAGTTCGTAAATCAGAAAAATCTGACACATGGTTAAGGAACTTTAGGCTTTATACTAGAAAAAAAAGTGGTTTTTTTAATCCGCTATAACGGCCGTTTGGATACTAATATTTTTAAAATCTACATAAATTTAAAACCTGTGGAAACATTTTGATCCGTTTCTTATAGATATAAACCTCTGCAGTTACAGGTTTTTGACTTGTTGGCTTCAACAAAAAAGTTTGCAACAATCCCCAACTACAATTTCCAAAAACCTTATAACAGTCAATGTCAACCTTATAACAGTCAAAAAAATAAAAGATTTGAATAGAAAAAATTAATTTTTTTTCTTAGAAATAAACTATTTTGGTATTTTGCAGCAATTGCACGACATATGATATAGAGTAGGTTTGTGTCATAAATTGTCACACACATGTTCTGTGGTAGATTTGATATATGTTTGTTGCAAAATTGGATAGATATAATTTTGTTTGTAGGTAGCTAATTTTCTTTTTAAAATTTGTTCGATATCTGTTTGAAATTAGTTTGTTTTGTTTAAACTAATCTGATACATCAGATTCTACTGGCACACAAAACTGTCTGATCTCGAAATCTACCCATTTCTAGCGGATATACGTGCCGCTTGGACTTTTTTTGTTTGTTTTTGATTTCTTTTATTTTACCAAAAAAATAAGAACCACAGTTAGATAGCACCAATAAAAGTGTAATTAAATCATAAACTTAACACAAAAACACGAATATACAAAGCAAAACTTCAACACCACTAAACATAACCAAAAACTAAATAACAAAACGAATTCAAGTCGGACACCCGTCCACTTCAAAATTCTAAACTCGACTCCTCGATTGAAATTTTTCACCCGTCTGTCTAATTAATGAAGAAAATCTGGTGAGGGTAATCTAGCCAATCATAATCATCACATCAGGCTTGTCATCACATATCATTTAGAAAATATACTTACATGTACATATTATCAAACGCAAGCGAGAAATGCTGTTTTACAGTTAATGTTATTGATGCGGCGTCGATGAGAGGTGGACTGTATTTTTTTTTTTCTTGACAATATATTTGATGTGAGTTGGTTGGCACATCAACTTCCAACACCGTGATGCAAATATGGAAAAATCTCAGTTCATATAATAATTGAAGTTATGTAAACGAATGATTAACTGAAGCAATGACGAAAATATCTCAGCTCATATAATAGTTGAAATCATGTACATATGACATGAACGATGCAATGATGAAAATATATCAGCTCATATAATGGTTGAAGTTATGGAAATGAGATGATTAACTGGAGCAATGACGAAAATATCAGCTCAAATTATAGTTGAAATTATGTACATGTGAAATGAAAAATGCATGGAAACATCACCCGTTCCAACCGATGAAAACTTATACGAGGTTTTTACTGCATGCACACTCGACGAATATTTGTCAGAGAACAAAGAAAAAACTATTTGGTTAATTTATATATACATTAAAAAACTGACCTGATGCACACAACTTTATATAAACTTCATTTATTAATTTTACAATTACTGATTTAACACATGGGAATACAAAATATTTAAAATTCACTTAAAAACTAAAAGAGAGAGCTTAGCTCATACTCAACCAACTACATGGTAATACAAACAACACTTTTTACTGACAATACTATTCAGATATAAATTCGTAAGAATAAGAGACCAAAACTACCAAAACAGTCCATTTTATAGAAAACCAAAACTCTACAAATCATAAACTCCACCCAGCTGTCAAGTTTACCAGCGATCTCGAAACTATCGAATTAATAATATAGAATAACGAACACATAAATTCAATGTGAAAATTGAAAATATCGAATGAATGATCAAAATATACCGAACACGTCAATTCAAATTGACAGTTTCGTTGACATTTCAAAAGGATTGTTTTGGTAATGTTTTGCATAATTTTATAAATAATAAATAAATCTTTAATTGGTTTTGTTTTGATTCTAATTTAAAATAATTTGATTTTTCAGATGAACTATTTAAAAATTCACGATGATGCGTGAACAGTTATTATAATCCATTAATTTCGCAAAATTAAAGTTAATGAATTATTATACATGAACCAGTATGTCAAGGTTTTCTCCATCTCTCGTAATATGGTGATATTAAAGAAATTAAAGAAAACTTGGTAAAGCATTCTTGCCCTCGCTTTGATCTTAAAGGAAGCAAATCAAATAAATGAAGTATATGGGATATTGAAGAAAATAATTTAGATTTAGAAATTTAGAATAATTTAGGAAATTGTTCCGAATAAAGTTTAGGTTGCTTGGTTATTGGGAAGGTTCAAATTTCAGTCTGTTGTGACTTGTGACGAAGAAAAAGAGAAAGATTTCTTTTTCGCCGCCATAGGACAAAAAAAAACTTATTTCAGTGTGAGAGAATATTTCCTACAACGGTTTTGGCAAGGTCACTGTGCAGCAATAGTTACGGAGATGATTGTGGGTGGTATCCCTTGGTAGTCATCTCGGATTTCACCAACTCCTCAATCGGCATCTGGAAACAAAATTACATCTGGTTCAATGGAAAAAATTGCTATGGAAAATGTCGGAGATGCTACAGTTGTACATCCTGGTATCATCGCAGATGTCACCGAGGAGAAACAGAGATTATTAAATAGAGGGGTATAGATCTACTAACAATCCAAAAATGGAAGCAACATGTATGTGATCCAATAGAATGTTCACCTCGCCATAACAGAGTCAGGTGGAGTTGCCAGAATATTGACTAAGAAACATCTGAGTCTCACTTTGATATACAAGAGCCCTAACTTCACAAAAATACATTTTTTATTTAGTAGCGAATTAATAATATATAGTATTAGTAATAATTTTGAGTACAGAGCATACAATGAAGTTGTAAACTATACACTTTTGTCTGAAATCGACTTTCGCACTAGTTACCATAATCATCGTTTGATAATTTTAGTTTTAATGTATTTTTTTAGAATAACAAATGTTTGCGCATTCGATACAAAATAATTATGTGCTGGAAGGTTTGGTCATACTTGTGTAATAGCTGCCCTCGCTGTCACACACGTCACAGAAAACCTAAATGGACTAGTTTCACAATATGCTATTTTACACATTATTTTAAGTCATTCTCTGTCACACAGGCATCAGATTTGATTTTTTGACACCATTGAAAGAAGAACAAACGATACAGTTAGAGTAATCAGGACCAGAGAGTGCAAGACCTATTAGATCAATCTGATATCCGGCCTTGTAACTCTATTTAATTTTATACGGTGAACCTGATCAGGGCCTGATGCGACTATCCCAATAAGGACCTGATTGGGAAAGATCGTTACGCTCATGATCACGGCCCAATCGAAATAGGGCTAACTTGGTCAGGGTCCTATTTGATCCCTAACAAATTTCTACTCGGGGAACCGAATAAAAAATTAAACCAAAAACATTAAACAAATATAAATTGTATTTAGAACAATATATTTAGACATACTAGAGTTGATAAGTTTTCCTCTGCCTATTATTATTATTATTATTATAAGGATACCCAAAGGATGCGATTCAATACAAACGTTGAAAGCACTCCACCTCGCGTAGAGGACAAGACTCATTTGTAGATCTCTATCCTTGGTATTTACTAGCTTGCGTCGCAATACTTAACACATTGAACACTTTGGGTAGATTTCATAGAAAAATCTACCTATTTACTATTGAGAACGTTGCAAACCGCTCCAATCGAGATGTTATCAAATTAATCAGAGGTATTTCTGTAGATCTGTCAGTTCTGTACAATTGCTGGGTATATTGTAAAGATGTTCTTGTAACGACCAACAAAAATCTGTTCAGTAGACATTATCTTTTAAATTTAAAACAAACAGTTATCACATTGATCATACTTTCATTTCGTACTATCAAACCACTTAAGATCATTTCATTATTAATGTCTGACCGTAAACTACGTTTCATTGTATAAATAAATTCATCCTTTAGCTTACTACTTCATAATACATATTCTTTCATTCGAACTCAATATACGGATCTTATATTTTGGTGTATAATCGATTGTAGTTTTATTTTATTTTTTTTATTCAGAAACAAATAATTTTTTTATTGAACAGATATAGAAATAGAGTATATTGAATCTGCGCAGGTGCGTTGATGGTTGGTGATCTGTATAGGGTGATCCGATTTATCTGTTTTAACTGAGGTGTTTTCGCAATATTAATAAGTGAGACGGTTTGTTTGAATATTTTTTTCTGTCTGTTACATTTTATATGGCAGATTTTCAATGTATGGGATAATTTTTAAGAAAACCTATGTATGGGATAATTTTTAAGATAAATAGAAAGCCTTTTTAAAAGACCAATTCGTTGTGTAAAACAACATTGATTTAAATTTTAGTTAAGTTTTAACTTCCGAGAGAAATTTAAACCAAAAAAAGATTAGCTTTCATTAAAGCCATTAAGTTTATAAAAGTTCATGTTTTAAGCGGTGTATCAGAATGACATCTGCATTTTTCATAATAATATTATATTGTTTGACACAAATTTTAATGCAAAATATCATTATCATACAGTAATACCCCGCTTAACGTCAAAGAAGCGTTCCGAAATTTCTTAACGCTATTCAAATCACCGTTAAACGGAGTATGGATCTCTTGCAAAACAACGAGATAGGTGGGTAAAACTTATTTTATCAAATTACTTCGGTCTAAAAGACCTAAGTATTACATTCATGAGCTATAAGTGAAATTCTTACCCCACTTTTTTGGCATTTCTCGACGTTTTAGGAAATACTGATTTTAAAGAAGCAAAAAAAAATGAATGTCTGTCGAAATCTAGAAAACCGCTGGACGGAGTTCAAAAATTTTTTTCTTATAACAGGTTTACTCACTGGAAAGAGCCAAAAGGACGATGTGTTCGATAACTGTACCGCAAGTGTATCAAAAAAATCATTAAGTGTGTCAAAACAAGGAAATTTGCATATTTTTTTCGCTTATAAAACTTTCATTTTAAGTGATTACGAGTAGGAACATTGAATTTAGAGAAATCTTGATGGTCGGGATTGGTATGTGAGACCAAAATCTAGATTATTGCATTATAAGTTTGTCAAAAAAATGTTTTTAAGTGTGTCAAAACTCAAAAGAAAGACTTTTATTTATTTTTTCACCATTTTTTGGAAAAAAATAAAATTACTTTTTTGTATGACATGAAATATATTTGTATGACAAGATATTTTATGTTTATTATAGAGGATTATGGTATTTTAAGTTGGTCAAAAAAATGTTGTCAAGTGTGTCAAAAAAAAAGATTTGTATTTATTTTTTTACCCAATTTTGTGGAAAAAAGTAAAATTAATAATTTGTATGACATGAAATTTTATTATTATTATTGAAAATTATGGCATTATAATTTTGTCAAAAATATGTTGTCAAGTGCGTAAAAAGAAAGATTTTTATTTATTTTTTAAACCAATTTTTCGGAAAAAAATAAAATTAATTATTTGTTTGACATGAAATTTTATTAATTTAATTTTTTATTAAATTTTATTTAATTAAGGCATTATAAGTTTGTCAAAAAAATGTTGTCAAGCTAGTCAAAAGAAAGATTTTCATTTATTTTTTTACGCAAGTTTTTGGAAAAAAATAAAATTATTTATTTGTTTGACGTGAAATTTTATTATTATTATTGAGAATTTTATTGCATTCCAAGTTTGTCAAAAAAATGTTGTCAAGTGTGTCAAAAGAAAGATTTTTATTTATTTTTTTACACAATTTTTCGGAAAAATAAAATTAATTATTTGTACGACATGAAATTTTATTATTATTATTGAGAATTATAAGTTAGTCGAAAAAATAATGTCAAGTGTGTCAAAAGAATGATTTTCATTTATTTTGTTAGAAAAAAATAGAATTAGTTATTTGTATGAAATGAAATGTATAATGAACATGAAATTATTATTATTGAGAATTTTGTTGCATTATAAGTTTGTCAAAAAAATATTGTCAAGTGTGTCAAAAAAATGATTTCATTTATTTTTTTAGATAATTTTTAGGCAAAAAAATTTAGCTGTTTGTTTACGTAAATATAATTGAACATGAAAATTTTTGAATTTGTTATAGTTTTGTAATATTTTTGGAATTTTGAAAAAGTTTCAATTTTTGATTTTGTAAGAATTTTTGTAATATTTTTAGAATTTTGAAAAATCTTAAATTTTTGATTTTATTATAATTTTATAATTTTGGAAAAAGTTTCAATATTTGATTGCAAAAGTTTAACTATTTGATTTTATTCTAATTTTTGGAATATTTTTTGAATTTTGAAAAAACAATTTTTTAATTTTATATATATTTTTAGAAATTTGAAAAAAGTTTCAATTTTTGATTTCCTAAGAGTTTTTGGAATATTTTTAGAATTTTGAAAAATTTTAAATTTTCAATTTTATTATAATTTTTATAATTTTGGTAAAAGTTAATAATTTTGCAATATTTTTAGAATTTTGGAAAAAGTTTGAATTTTTGAATTTTTAAGAATTTTTGGAATATTATTAGAATTTAATTTAAGTTTAAATATTTGATTTTACTCTAATTTTTGGAATAGTTTTAGAATTTTGAAAAAAAAAAAAAAATAGAATTTTTGAATTTTATGAATGTTTTTAGAATTTTGAAAAAAGTTTCAATTTTTGATTTTGTAAGAATTTTCGGAATATTTTAAGAATTTAGAAAAATTTTAAATTTTGATTTTATTATAATTTTTATAATTTTGGAAAAAGTTTCAATTTTTGATATTGTTATAGTTTTTGCAATAATTTTAGAGTTACGGAAAAACTTTGAATTTTTGAATTTTTAACAATTTTTGGAATATTTTGATGTTTGATTTTACTCCAACTTTTGGAAAATATTTTGAATTTTGAAAAAAAAAATTTTGAATTATATATATATTTTTAGAATTTTGAAAAAAGTTTCAATTTTTTGATTTTGTAAGAATTTTGTGGAATAGTTTCAGAATTTTGAAAAATTTTAAATTTTCGATTTTATTATAATTTTTATAACTTTGAAAAAGTTACAATTTTTGATTATTTTTGCAATATTTTTAGAATTTTGGAAAAAGTTTGAATTTTTAACAATTTTTGGAATATTGTTAGAATATAGAAAAAGTTTAAATATTTGATATTATTCTAATTTTTGGAATATTTTTAGAATGTTGAAAAAAAAATAGAATTTTTGTATTTTATATATATCTTTGGAATTTTGAGAAAAGTTTCAATTTTTGATTTTGCAAGAATTTTTGGAATGTTTTTAGTATTTTGAAAAATTTTAAATTTTTGATTTTATTATAATTTTTTTTAATTTTGTTAAATGTTACAATTTTTGATTTTGTTATAATTTTTGCAATATCTTTAGAATTTTTGAAAAAAGTTTGAATCTTTGATTTTGTAATAATTTTTGAAATATTTTTAGAATTTTGTTTGAAAAAAGTTTGAATTTTTGATTTTATTTAATTTTTACAATATTTTTGGAATTTTGAAAGAAATATGAATTTGTGATTTTGAAATATTTTCTCGAAACGCTAAATGGAGAGACTTTGAGTTGCTTGCTGATTGTATATCTTTTCACTAAATTACGTTAATATATGATCTGTTATAATTTTCCGACAACGTATTGATGTTTCGTGTTAGTTTTGTAATACATATATAAACAGAGATAAAAAATACATGTACAAAAAGATATGTTTGATATACATAGCTGCCCAACATTAAAAACCATGCCCCCATAAAATTTTTTTGCCGAAAACTATATCAAAATCTTTATCCGAGACCGAAGTCTTGATATCTTAGAGCTTGGGATTTCATCCCCTCCATATTTTAATTTGCAATGCTCCAATAATTGGAAGATACAAAAACCACAACAATTTCACAGATTTAAGTTTTCACTTCTGTCGGCAGTCCTTAACACTGCCTTCTTTTTTTTTTATTAATTAGTTGGACATGTTTAGCACACTAAATATGAAATATTCATTATTCAGACTCTTTGAATATCCGACTATACCATGTCAACTATAAAGGAAGGAATGAGGATATGGTGATAACTATGCTAATTGTTTTAGATGATTATTGACATTTTCTATAAACATCTGAGAGGAATATTCATGAAAACAATTAACGTGCAGCAATCAACAACATGAACACACAGTGCTATAACACTGTGTTTTATTTACAACACAGAAATTCAATAAAAAGACATCGTTTTCTCTAAACACATAATTTTCGTAAATAAACGCATAAAAAAATCTGAAACCCCATAAATATTTATGGGTAATAAAATTTTAAAAAATTGTATTCCAAAAACATTCTATAACACATAGTCATATTCTCGCGTCTTGTTAAAAAATAATTGTTAAAGAAGGCAACCAGAAACTAATATAAACATATAAAACTACGCTAAAACGATACTTTTTTAATTATTGTTTTTTAAGGTGTTTTCTTAAGTAAAATTTATAGTTTTTTATTTGAAATTATTTTATATTTAATTATTCAAATAATTTTATCTTTAAGCAAAACTGAGCAAAAGTTCGTATTTGGATATTACTCGTTGCGTGCTGATAAACGCATTCAAACCTTTAAACCAAAAATCGATTTGTAAGAACCGTAAATTTTTTTTCATTTCTCCAATGAAAGTTGTTTGGTTTTGACGTTGAAATCTCCTTTAATAATGTTTATTCTATTTCGGTGTGCACTAGATATTGTAGCTTCTAGTTACCTGTAGCACTGTTTGGTTTTGTATTGGTCACTGTTAAATATAGCTTAAGCAAAATATTTTATCTTGCACGTATTTCCTTCCGATTTTTTTCATGCTACATCTTACCTCCATTTCAATGTCATTCATACTTGTCAGTCAAGTCCATCCTTTATAACTGTCATTATAAATGATCGTATTATTAATTTTCGGTTTATTTCTATTATTCTGTTTTTTTTTTCGTTGGATATAAAATTATATATAAATATAACTCAATCTCTAAGGTAGGAGGGTAAGAAAACCAAAATAAGATATAATTTTAAATTAGCCTAAGATTTTTGTTTTTTTTTTAATGTTTTGAAGATTCAATTTCCGAAAACGTAACCAATAATTTAGGATTATGTTTTTCTTGTTCTTTTAATTTTTAAGATTTATGTCGAAACTAAACATAACAATAACAAAAATATTTATACGACTGTTTGTATCGTTCGTTGTTGTTGCTAGTTTAGAATCAATTATGAATTCAAATCATTAAAAGAAAAATTTTCGGTTGGTTTTTGTAATTATTGTTATTTAAATCAAAATTGATATGGATACAGGATGTTTTTATATTAATCTATTGTTCAGTTGCACGAAGAATACGATATCGAAACGGCACCCGTACTATTTGTATTACCACCGTTTCGTAGCTCTTGAGTAATATTTATTTAGAGAAGAACCGTTTGAAATTAAAGATTTTATTAATTGAAATTTATTTATGGATTAAGTTCACGAATACTAATACTAATACTAATACTAATACTAATACTAATACTAATACTAATACTAATACTAATACTAATACTAATACTAATACTAATACTAATACTAATACTAATACTAATACTAATACTAATACTAATACTAATACTAATACTAATACTAATACTAATACTAATACTAATACTAATACTAATACTAATACTAATACTAATACTAATACTAATACTAATACTAATACTAATACTAATACTAATACTAATACTAATACTAATACTAATACTAATACTAATACTAATACTAATACTAATACTAATACTAATACTAATACTAATACTAATACTAATACTAATACTAATACTAATACTAATACTAATACTAATACTAATACTAATACTAATACTAATACTAATACTAATACTAATACCCCAAGTAGCATTTTGCGACTAAATGTTTCTTGTGTCGTTTACGACTACGCCACAACGTTCCTGTTACCTATATCAGTTCCTAAACAGCAACATTTTACACGCCATCCAGGTAACAATTACTCAATAGGAATATTCCTATGTAGAAACAGACAAAATACACAAATTAGTATTTGCGTCAAAACAATTTCTAAAATTACACTTTTTGAACACTGTGTGGTTAATTGTGTGTTGTGAACTCTTTTTAAACGCAATTCCTAAGTCTACACAATGTAGTGTGACTTGTTACACCCAGCGACGGTATTGCGTTAACCAATGTGGAAACAAACTGTCTTACTGTCACTTGTCACATTTGCGTCTTTCATTAAAAATCACCTACCGATTGATAATGCCGAAAAATTTGCCACGGCCGTTTAAAACGACGACATCGTTTTATCGAAAAGTAAAAAAAAATATTCAGTTGCAAAAGGTCGGCAAAACTAAAAATAGATTCACTGCAAATGATGTGAAAGATTCCGAAGAAGTAAATAAATTACCGGCTTCATCTGTTTTTATTAATCATTTATGTAAGTCATTTAAGTTAACTCATTATTACATGAACTATCTAAAAGCATCGAAATTTCAGCACCTGCAGTTGTGTCGCTCCCTCCCACGAGTATAATTGAAGACTCTGAATTTCAAAGCACATCTGAATTAGTTTCAGATAATGATAATAATACACCACATAATAGTTGTGATCACAAAGTTGAAGATCACAAAGTAGAAACTAATAACTTTGAAGACGAGGATGACGAACAGGAACAACTGGAAGAACAATTGGCTTTGATTGAAGAATTAAGGATGTGGGCGTTAAAACATCGCATTGCGCATCGCGCAGTTAATGATCTACTGAGCATATTTCATTCGTCATGCAATATAAAATATTTACCAAGAGACAGTAGAACATTATTGGCCACTCCAATCGACGTAGATATTGTAAAAATGGGAGATGGAAGCTATTGGCATAGGGGGTTAAAAAATTCTCTAGAAAATGTATTTTGGAATATTGAGAAACCATTAAACATTTCGCTAATTATAAATATAGATGGACTGCCCATTTGCCGTAGTTCAAAAAATGAATTTTGGCCAATACTGTGCGCTGTTGATGAAATGCCTAAGATCCCAATTATGGTAGTTGGAGTTTATTTAGGACAATGTAAACCCATTTTGGAGCCTTTCCTCAACTATTTCGTGGATGAATACTTAGCAATTACAAAATCTGGCTTGTTTGTGAATGGATACAAAATCAATATTAAAATAAAATGTTTTGTTTGCGATACCCCGGCCAGAGCATTTATAAAAGGTTTGTTATGCATTATAGGAGTATAATTTTACACTATTAATATTTAATCAAATCATTAGGTGTAGTTGGGTTCAATGCATATCATGGTTGCATAAAATGTACATCGATTGGTGAATATGAGAATAATCGTATGAGCTATCCTAAAATAAACTGCGAACTTAGGACAGATGCTGGTTTCCGCAACAAATCAGATCCTGATCATCACAAGGAATACACACCACTTGAAAAATTGCCGATAGATTTAATTACTGATTTCGCAGTGGCTGATTCATTACATTTACTAGATTTGGGAGGGATGAAAAAATTATTGCAGATTTGGACAACTGGCTGCTGCAATTTCGACACAAAATTTTCAGACGCTGACATACAAAACATATCTAGTTTGTTAAAAAAGTACAACAGCTGTATGCCTATAGAAATTCATCGAGCTGTCAGAGGCTTGGATTGTTTGAAGTTTTGGAAAGGGTTAGAATTTCGAACATTTCTATTGTACTGTGGTCCTGTGATTTTAAAAGATTATTTACACCCTGAAGTGGTGCTTACGAACATTTTCTGTATCTTGTTTGTGCTGTGCAGCAATGTGCACAACCTGTGTCATTTGACTGATGATGTTAAAAGGTTTGGACACTTGCCTTCGTTCAGTGCTTATCCGTAGGAAAATTTTCTGGGGCATATGAAAAGCATGCTCCGAACTGGTAACAGACCATTGGCTCAGTGCGCCAAGCGAATAATAGAACTATCTAAAATTAATATAACGTTATCTCAAAGCATTGCATATCCGATCGTTACAAATGAAAATAGGAACGATAAACATCAACTATCAAATTGTAAAAAGATATTTTGCAAAATTCAGTTAGAAGATGGCTTTACATTAACAAATAGAGATAAGGACAAATGGTTTATGACTAAGCAAAATGAAATTGTTGGCCTGTTAAATGCCACTTATTTCGAAGACAAATTATGTATTTACGGCAGAAGTATAAAAAGCAAAAAGGATTTTTTCCATCGACCAATAAATTCATCTCGTATTAATATTTTTTCATCAAGTGGCGAGCTGAATAATCCTAAACTGTTTGACTTGAGAGAATAATTTATTTTAACAATAAATGTGCTGCCCAATTGAATTAGGTTGCTTTACTACACAGCATATCGATCGATCAAAAAGATAATATTATTACTAACGAAATGTTGAATTTAGAATTTTAGTTTGAAATTAATTATAGATGTGGTTATGAATTATGTGAATTGTTGCACTTAAAATTTCTTCTGTTATTGATTTTAATTTTGATTTGTTTAGCCCAAAATGCTCGAAAAATTGTAAAACGCTATTACCAAATGTCCCTCTGCTTCCAAACCATAATCCTCTAACTGTCCAGTCGCTAAAGTTGTACATATTTTTGTATTTTTCTTTATAAAACGGGATGCATCCTTCATATATTGAACATTTTTCATTGGCAATTTTCATATCTTGTTCTGGATCGTTGATTTCGTAACGGATTGTGGGGTCGATGATATATGCTTTCTTCAATTTGGTATCAAACGCCACGATGTCACTGAATCTCGACCGCCCTTCGGAGTCTATCGCATATACCTCTATGAAACATATTAGTCCCTTTTCCTCCAACAAATTTGCAAGCTGATTTTTGATCTTGTGATGCCGAGCGGTGATTAGCTGTGTATTTGACTGACAACTTCCGGTTACATGAGCAATAGATTCAATCTCTCTGTTGCATTTGCGACAGAGGACGGAAGGAGAGACATTACCAGGCACACCATTCAGATTAGCGTAATTTGAATTGAGTTTGATGGCTGCAACCCATTCTGATGAGGATAATGTGTTCTTGTTGTAAATAAAATCGTTACTTGGAGTGTATGTTTGAAAATGTATAGCTCCTGATCCTTGGTATTTTAAATTGCACCAATTTTCGTAACTTTTTTGCCGTAATGCTTGTCGTAATGCTTTTGTTGAATCACCCTCGACGCCAAGCGATTCAATGCAATTCGACATTTCGGTTGAACAATCGTAAACTTCATGGAACAGACCATCGTCGATATTTGATAGTTTTTTTGCAATGGCGAAATGTTGAAGATGGACTTCCCAACTTGATCTCAGGATACCTAAGCCTCTCAGTTTTCGTGGCGAATAAAATAAATTGTCGTTGGTTCGTATCGGAAGTCCAATAATTTCTTTAATTGTTCGTCGAATCATTATATCAAGTCCATCCGTTACATATGATGGGATTTTATTTATTGGAGCTGTCTGCAAAGGATATATCAATGTCGGAAATATATATTGATTGACTATGTTCAATTTCTGGTCTGGTTTGAGTAATGGTGATGTTGATAGTTTATTCAAATTTTGGTTTAGTTTCTCGATTGTGGAATGATCAAAAATTAATTCAGAAGAAAAAGAGCAACCGAGGTATTTAATTTTTTCATCAGCTTTGATACTCATGATTTCATTACCGTCTGATAGTATAATTTTGTCTTCAACGATTCTACCTTTTACGATGACAATTGTTTGGCTCTTTTTTGGATTGATCTCAAGACCAATATTTCGGAAAAGGTCTTGCACCAAATCAATGGAACGTGTAGCACCTTCTTTAGAATTTGTAGAAACTGCCTGGTCGTCTGCAAAACCCGTCAAACAAAGTGCATCATATTCATTTGATAGTTGGTATCCGTTCGCATTGGCAAATTGTGGATCGCAAATTTCTTTGTAAATAAAATCAATTGCAATGTTAAACAGGATGGGTGACAGAGGACCACCTTGTGGGACACCGCATTGTACGTTTATAGGTTTTGAATTTCCTTCGTTTGTTTGTATCGACACTTCATTTTTCCTAAGAAGATTCATAATTAGGTCATGAAAATTTGATGAAATACCTTGAGCTTTACGCGCTTCTGAGATGTGAAGATGACCTACTCGGTCAAATGCTTTTGAAACATCGAGGAATGTTATTACACAGTGCAAATTGATATCATTACCATACCAAAAGGATTTAGTGTTTTTACCACTAATTCATACATTAGGCCCTACATAAATTGTTAATCAGATTGTGAAAACATTTTATTGGAAGATATTTTGTCTGTGTAACTTAAACAATCATTTATTTCAATAAGCTTTTAAATAAATTTTTTTGTAATTCATAAATATAAATTAAAGAACTTTTTCTAACAACAAAGAAAATCTATTTCACCATATTTTCAGCTAAACATGCATCAGTTATCTGCTTGAACTTCATTGGAAATATTCGCCGGGTTTTCATTTTCCTTATCTTGTAATACTTCATTTGAGTTCTGGGGTTTCACTTCGCTTTTTCTAAAAAAATATTTTGTATTTAATTAAGTTTGAATTATGTAAATTTTATTTACATAATACATACCGTTTACGTTGGAGCCGTTGGAATGTATGTTTCAATATGTTATCCCTTAAAAACTCCTCATTTCTGGCTTTCGAGTGCCTGCAATCAGCCATATATATAACTTCAAAAATTACATCAATAATTTGGCTATACTTTTGAAAACTATGTTTTTGTTCGGACGATTTAGAGGAACCAGTCCAAGGAAGTATTTAAGCATCATTTCGGTTTCGAACAAATAATCAATTATTTTGTAAATGAGCTTCCCGCCATCAGCAGTTTTACTATTACCACCAATAAGTGATAGTTGCAATATCTACAGTTAAAAAATAACTTTATTAACATCTAAATTTATGCAATGTTATACAATATGTTGTAACTTACCAATTGACTTTTCAACCCTTCCTCAAGATGTAACTTTGCGTTTAAATTTTCTACGTCTCCGATATGTTTTAGAGGGAAAGCAAACTTGTCTACTAAATCATTACCAATATCATTCGGCATCACCTCGTTAGCCCTTGGCGAGTTTCGCAACAGCCTGTCTAATTTAATATTTATCTCGGCAACGGACTTGTCAAGCTTGTTGAAACGGTTCTCGAAGCATTGCATTGTTTTGAGAATCTTTGAAATATTTTCTTGGAATCCCGTTATCAGTTGATTAAGACTAATCTCCTCAATTTCATTTTGTAAAACTTCATGAAATATTTCCGGTTCAACATTGACGTCCGGACAATTTTCGATATTTGAATCGACAGTGCACTGTTCAGTATGAATTACTTCATTGCTTAATTCAGAAGTAATATCTTCTGTTGTTACGTCCTCAACAAACATTTTTTCGAAGTCTTGTTGGGGACCACTAAAAATCACTTTTTTTCTAATCCGTTTATTTTGTTGCATTTGCTGGAGATGCCTGTAATTAAAGTTAACTTATTTTTATTACTGTTAAAATAATATGATACCACTACTTACAAGCCTTCTGCTTCTGTATCACTTAAATTAGAAAATTGGATTTCGAGTTGCCGTCCTTCAACAAATGTAGAGGCTACTGCTACGACTGAACAAGCCGAGTGGGTCCAATTTTCGGAAGGTGATGAGTTTGGATCTGCCGTAATTTATCAAGTTGTTTGATATTTAAATTTTGTGGCCACCTTAATGTTTTATTGCTCTCCCATTTTGCTGGAACTGCAGAATAGCAAATACCTGATTTTTCAAGAGTCTTAATTAGCTTGTATGCCATAATTATTTTATTTAATTAATTCGCACCAAATAATTGTTTCACGTTTTCGGCGTTTGACAACAGAAATGACATATGTATCCCCACTAGGAATTATTGTACCCACAGTGTATACACAATTCCCAAATTGACACAATTTTTACACAAAATGAACACAGTTCCCAATTAGGAATTATTTTTTGACATAAATAACACACAATTCCTAAATAAACACATTTTTCACACAAAATTACCGCAATTCCTAAATAGGATTTGCTTGTACACATATAAAACACAATTCCTATATAGGAATTTACCTTAAGACGCAATTCCTAAATAGGAATTTTTCTTCACACGCAATTCCCAAATAGTAATATTTATGTCCGACATATTTATGGCATCGTAAAAAAATGGCGTATTAAAAAATACAATTTTAATTTATGATTTTACTGATTTCTCTTACTCTAAACAAGCTAAGGAATCTATATTTTGTCATGCCACAAATAAGGAATTTTTTTGAAATTAGTTCCAACTGTCAGTATTGCGGTTATTAAAATTACAAAATTTTTAATAAAATTATAATTATATTAATTAGTTCATATTTTTACTGGGTAGTTGAGTTTTTCGAGCTATAATAGCAATATTCACTGACAAAATGATAATTCCCAGTAAATTTCGGTCTAGAATGCTCCTTTTTCGTATTAAAAAATTCATGTTTTAAAATAAGACATTTTATAATTCCTGTTCATTATATTCTATATAGTATAACAAGTTAAAGTTTATGTAAAATAATATTATTGTTGTTTACGTAATAATATTTGTTAAAAGGAAATTATTCCCGATTTGTGTCAAGAGCATTATATCAGAAAAATATTTTGACGCAAAGCCGTTATTGTGTCAGAAATTGTTACGTAACAGAGAATTAACAAACAATTAACTGCGTGAAGAAAATGAGGCAAAGAAGGCACGAGTTTCGCCATTGTGTACAGAAAATGTGTCTGTCTGACACAATATTGACATTGTGGCAAACACAATTCACACTTTGCGTTGCGCCACTTCCGTAACTTGGAAGACATATTGTTGACATAGTTTAGTAACACATGTTTCCAAATAGGAACCAATTTTGACACCACAAAGTCGCCACGTTTAAAATTCAAATTAAAATGCTACTTGGGACTAATACTAATACTAATACTAATACTAATACTAATACTTATACTAATTTTACTAATTAATACTAATTTTGTTTGTTTCTACATGTTGCTAATAGTGAAACATGTAATATGCACTCGCTACATGTCTACTTTCAAGGATTATTCAAGATTTGCAATGACCGTCAATTTTTTACAAGAACTAACGTATAAAAACTTTGCGCTTCTATGTTGGATATGGATATAAGGGTCATCTGAGGATCACATTTGAGGGTGCAGCAATTAATTCTATTGCATAGCTAGAAATGGTAATCGATGCCAAACTTTTTCGACACAGTCTCTAATCTCTGAAATTTGTTGCCTTCGTGGGTTTTCCCTGATAACATTAATCCTCAACAGTTCAAAGTCGGCGATAATAAATTTCTAAAAGAAACTTAATTCTCAATCTATCCTAATCTTAAGTTGGCATGGCATCTTCGAATATTCAGAGAGGTTAATTTATCATTAATTATATAAACACTAAACATGCCTAACTTTCAATTTAAAAAAAGAAAGATGCGACACCGACTATGTTGGTAACATACATATATTTACTTCAAACTCGCATGTATAATGTTTGTAGATTACTTCTTTCAGAAAATATGTCGGCAATCCTGAATTATTAAGAAATTATGAGTACGTCCAATATATTAAAATAATGATATTGATTGCTCGTTCATCAACTTTACAATTTGTTTTTTTTTCATTGCTGTAGGCATTGGTTTTTGTGAGAAATGCTAACACAATGCTAACAATGGTAGTAGTTTTAGTGACGTAGTTGATTTAAATAATATAATAATATTTTTTTTTTGTGTCAGGAGAGTTGGGGTACGATACGGTTTATGTGTTCACATTTACGTGAGGTTGATAATATGATCCGGTTTTGGTGGTCGTGTTTTCGTTTTACTTCACTGGCCCATTATCAAACCTATCTCAATGATTCATCACCATTCTTACAATTTATGTTCATCATAACTTATTTTGTTAATTTAATTCATATATATACAAATTTTGTTTCGTTAACCTGAAGCTATACAACACATATAAATTTACATGTAAATAATCTTCGAATTGTGTAGAGATGCAATTTTCGATATTTTATTTAGACTTAAAAATTGAAAAAAACGATTAAATTATTAATAATAAAAAAGACCTGAAAAATTATAAATCAAAAATTGATATATGCATACAGAAGATAAAGATATAATTATTATTTAAGATGCTTGAAAAAAAATACAAAACAAAAAAAATAATGGAGAGGTGTCTCTCATTCATTTTAATATCATGAAATTTGAATAGTTTTGAAATATATACATATTTAGTGGTTACGAAATTGTTTTGCGTACGGCTAACAAATATTTGTAGCCAAAGTACTGAAGTGAAGGCTGTAATTGATTTCTTGGTTAAAATGTAAGCAATAATAGATGTTTGGTAAATTGTGGTTTTCAAGAGTAGAATAGAATGAATATGGTGAAGAATTTTTGAATGGTTTTTGGCAACATGCAAATGATTTTACTTCGGAAACTGAATTATTATCGCGCAAGATGCCATAACCTGGCCCCGATTTTTGTCACAAATTTTTATATAGGATAGAAAACTAGTAAAATAACACCACCACCAATTCTTTCGCTCGTTGCTATCGCTTGTTTTTACACGCTAAGAAAGATTGAAACAGTCGATGTCTTCGTAGTATACAATCCCGTCTAAGAAAGAGGAAAGCACGTAGCTTTGGAAATAAAAGGGATGCCATGCTTCTCTTCCTTCCAATGATGGAATATATACATGTATAAACCTTTTGCAATCTTTATTTGTCGACTCTTCTCAACAAGTAGTGCGATGACGCCCATTGGAATACATAGTATTGCATATAAAATATCTAGACAAAATCTTTAAAAATATACAAAAAAAACGCAAATTTAGCTACACAGCTATTTCAAAACAGATTTCTGAAGTCTTTGTTGATGTTTTAAGAGATAAAAATAAAACATCAACCAAAAATTAAACGAACTTTTTTTACATCTTTCAATTTTTAGAATTTAGGCATTTTTAGCCATCGGCCATCACCCAACTATCATCATCATTAACAACGGGAACCGGCTAAACAGATTGTTAGCCAAATTACTCAATTAACTTTATTTTCTTATATTTTTTTTTACTTCGGTGATTTTTTTTCCTTCTTTTAATTTTGTTAGTTTTTTTTAACGAATTTATTATTGTTACTGTAGTAAAAGATGATAATGATGATGAAGCATTGTGATTGTTTTTCCTTTTTTTCTTGAAACTTTTTTCGTGAGCTTAAGATGGACGAAAAAAAAATTAATAAGAAAAACCAATTGATGTCGTGATTTGATTAGGAGATTCAAAAAATGTGATAACAGAAATAATATATAATTGTTACGTTTTTGTTAAGAAAGAAATTGGGCAAAGAATGCTCGTGAATTTATTTATAAAAAGGTAAATTAAGAAGATATTAAGAATTTAAATGATGACCTGTAGCGGGAGACTAAATATTGATTATTTAGGACAGTTTGCAAAAACGATACGGTATCATTCTGACCGACAAACTGAATTAGAAGTTCAATTCATGAAGACGTAGGTGGTAGTTATATTCCCCCTAGAAAAATCAATTATATTATTGTATTATTCTTCCGGAATAACGAAATATTTTTTTTTTTGTTCCATTTTCCTATTAATCACGATATTTTTATATAGCTATCAACTGTCCCAAATGATAAATGACACCGAATCGAAATCTTAACATAAAATCTATATTATCTTGTTAGTAATAAAGAAAATCACTTTATCCCCATTTAATTTTACATCTTTTACATTGATTACCAACAATTTCCATTATTATAAGTATATTAATTTCATGGCTCAAACTTTTCGTTTCTCCAAAAAGGAAAAAAAACTCAAAATATTTATATTCAAGAATAAAATTAAAAAAAAGTTCTCTTGTCTATAAATTTTCCCATCAAATGTGATTAACAGTTAAAATTATGTTATCGATCGTGTTGATTATTTTACAAAAGATTTTAAAATGAGTTTACAAATCACAACAACACAAAATCTATCTAATTATAAATAAGAAAAAAAAATCATCAAATCATAATCAGGCTTTCAAAATGTTTTGATTTCTATGTTTTTTCGTTATTTGTTAGAATTAACCTAAAAGATTAAATTCAATCATAGAATATTTTATTTTCTATTATCGATCGATACAATAACAGCAACAACAACAAAAATTCAGTATCATGATGACATTCAGGTTCTTTAGTGTTACAAAATATCAAAATAGTTTTATTCTCTTTCAGATTTGGATTTGTGGGTTAGAAAGAATAAAAAACGAACATTTGTTCGATTCTACTCCTAGAATTTGGATTGGAATTTTTGTGGTTCACAGTTCGCACATTAATAAAAATAAAACCGCTTCTGTTGATAATATCTCCACTTAATACCAACGTTCGTTGTAGGTCTGCATGAAATCAATATATTCCTAACACCGGAGTAAACCATTTTGGATTTGCCGAAATATAAAATACGATACGCGCATTCCTTCATTATACAACGTCGGTACAAGCTCTGAAGTGCAAGTAACGGAACTGAAATCAAAATAATTCTAAAACACTTACTCCTTACCACTCAAAGTCAGTTGTTATTGTTTCTTTGAAATTTTGTATACAACTGATTCTTGATGATCCTTTTTCTATTTTTTACTTATACTTTGATCTCTTCTTACTTTCATGGAATTGTTTGACTTAAATATATAGCATAACAATAATATTGAAAAACATCCGAATCTATTAATACTTTTCCACAGGCTGCCTTAAAATTTATCAAAACCTTAAAATTTACAACAAAGCGGTGCCCATTTGTCTATAAGGTTGCCATTTGGGAATGTAAACATAAAATTTCTAGAATAAAATCCAACATTTTCAATCAAAAAGGAAAACCAAAATAACACTCATAAATAACTATGTTCAGCTAACCCCCCCCACCCCCCCCCCCCCCCCCACGCAAAAATAAAAAAAATTAGCTCAGAACTAGGAGCTATTTAGGAGCTTTCAAGAAACACAAGAATAAAAGTTTGAGCATGACCCCCAATTAGAAATCTTCATTTTAAGGGGGGGGGGCCCCCCACACTTTAAAAGTAACTCTAGAGGATCGGGCATATTCTCATATTTAGGAGCTCTTAAGGCTGCATACTTTTGATATTAGAGCTCCACCCCTATTCTTAAAACAACCCCAAAACTGGTTTACCCCCCCCCCCCACCATGCAAAAATAAAAAAAATTATACCTCAGAATTAGAAGCTATTTAGGAGCTTACAAACCACGCCAGAATAAAATTTTAAGCTCGACCCCCTAAGCAGAAATCTTCATTTAAAAATGGGGGAGGAGGCTGAGTGAACGTTCACTCAGCCCCCACGCTTTAAAAGTAACTCCAAAGGGTCGTGAATAAAGTGATAATTATAAGCTATTTAGGAGCTCTTAAGGCTGCATACTTTTGATTTTGGAGCTCCCCCCTATTGTTAAAACAAGCGAGAAGATAACACACAAAAAATGCCATAAAATAAAAAATTTCTTGAATCAAAAAAAACATAAAAACAAGCAACTGTTTATTTCTGAGTTTACCCTTTAGCAGTGAAACCACCCCTTGGTTTCACTGCTAAAGGGTAAACTCAGTGAAACCACCCCTTGGGTCAAACACGCATGAGGGAACTATGTTAAACAGAATCGACACAAAAATTTATCACGGTGGATAAACTTTCGATTTAGGAGCTTACTAAATATGTCACGCTGTTTTTTTGATTTGCAACCCCTTTAGAAAGTGCACCCCTTTTATGGGAACTTTGTTTAAGCATATTTACACTTCTTTTCATATCGGTGAATGATCTTCTGATTTAGGAGCTTACTAAATATGTCACTCAATATTTCTGAGTTGCAACCCTTTTGTAAGTACCATCCCTTGTCTCTTACACGCCTAAAAGAACTATGCTTAAGCATAGAGATACGGATCTTTTTATAACGGTGAATTATCTTCCGATTTAAGAGCTTACTAAATATTTCACTCTATAGTTTTGATTTGCAACACCTTTAGAAAGTGACACCCCTTGTATCATACACGCATAAGGGAACTATGTTAAAGCCTAGAGATAGATATTGAAACGTAGAACTTTTCACGAATAGAATAGATACCCACGTTATCTATACATCCAAGGATAAAAATGTTAAAAATGTTTAACTATAAACGAATGTACGGACTAAAACGCGAAATCATGCACGAAAAAAATCTCTAGTTTACAATGATATTTTATCTTTGACGTTTCATTATGATTCTTATAACAAACAAAAATAACTTAGTAATCTAACATGCAAACTAGAATTAACATTGAGAGAAATGATAAAATATAATACTGTTGATTGTAGTCTTCCTCTGTGTCAACTTTCAATCAATATGCATTATACGCCAGGTTTAATTTTTTTGCTATTTTCTTCAGCCAACAATTATATTTATTTTAAAAAATGCAGTTTAACATAACGATATTATAGCGGACGTGAAGATCTTCAGCAAATACAAGGCAACCAAAAATGTGCCACTTCGCAATAAGCAAATAATTAATTTAATACCGGTTTAATTATGATACCACGTACTGATTGTATAATTGCAGCTGCACTTGTCTGACTTGTCACTTCACTGATCTCCACATGAATATAGATTTTATAGGCAACCATTTCCAACTCCACATATCAATAAAAAAAAAGTAGCATTTTATCTAATGAAGTCACCCCCGAATCATCGTCGTTTGACCATCCGGTACACGCCTCTGCTTTAAAATTCTATAACAATAAAATTCTGGACCACCTTGTGCAAACATATAGTCACATTCATATAGGTTGGACCCTTTTAAATTTTTGACATCTGGCCTTTCTCGAGCCACCGCCATATCGTTTAAAACATTTAATTTTATTGGCCTGCATTATTTATCTTTTTAGTTTAAAAGTTGTTAACCCAACTTCAAACACACAAAAACTTATCAAAATGCAGCGAAAATCTAACACTGTTAGAATAAAAAACATAAATTACAAAAAATTAAAATTAAATTTGACAAATTTAATAAACAATTATAAAAACATTTTTTTCTTTATACATTCCATAATATAATAGCCGTTGTTATGTAGACTGGAGTATGAAGACGTAGTGCGGTACAGTTACAGATCTAGGTAGTTTCTATTTCCTCACATATCACAATTTTGCTTACCATGCGTAGTTCATAATAATTTCTCGTTCGTCCATAATCTATAGTCATATTTTCATATAGTTTCCGTTACACATATTTATTCTTAGCATAAAACATTTAACAATAATATTCTCTTTACAATATCCTATTATTGGTTCACACTGCGTTTCCACCAGCATCGCTTCGTCATACGGCAGGAATTTGAATTTTCCGGACCTCTAATCATAACTGCTCTAACAATTTTCAAACCTCAAACAGCTGTGCATATTTGGCAAATTCGTCTTATTATCTAGAAATTATTATCCTGCAAACAGCTTTGAAATTGTCTTCAAAACGTATTTTCATCAATTCTTCTTTCCACTATATGTATGGATTCTACTGCAAAACGGTTGGAATTTACAATTTCATATTATGAAATCATCATAGAATCGGTGGCACATACGTTTTAATCCATTCTAATGTCGCATATATTACTATTTCTTTCAAACGCGTTGTAAATCGTATATTTCGTTAAATTATCTATCAATTTTGTTTATTACAAAATAGCAACCAGTATTTGCTTTAATACGGAAAATGTACTTTAAAGTACTTGTAATTTAAAACTTTCGAAAAACCTTTTTTGCTTAATTTTCGATATTAATTGCCTATATAAGAGATGAAAATATCTAGGCTCTGGCTCTCAGTCTCGTAGTATCATTAATTTGACATATTCAATTTTCTTGGAAGTTGTCATTTATCGATGCATAATTCTTTTATCTATTTGGAAAATTAAAGAGCCGAAATGGAATTATTCAGTTGAGAGGGGTTATGGATTGTCATATCCAGTCGATTGAAAAGTTCTAAGTGCTGTGAAAAGAAGGAAAAGCAACCAAATACATCACAAATAAAGAAAAAGAAATTTCTATGTGTCAGGTATGGTCCATTAGTTTGATATTACGACTAGTGATTTACTATTCTAAGTGTTAATGACTGTGTAGCTAATTCTAGTGGTGCCCTAAGTTAAATCAATATAGTAAGCTAAAATGTGGTTGCACCATTTAGAAAGAATTATTAACAAAAAAAACCAAAATCATTCAAAAACCAGTTTCGCCAGTTATGTTTTTGTGAAGGGCGGTGTTAAAGCCACTGACAACTGGGAAAAATTCTGTTAGATTGTAGACTGGTATGTGTCAGAAAAAAAATAGTAAATCTTTGTGTGTTTTGTGACATTTAATTTATTAATTTAGAATCAATGAAAACAAAAAGATAGTAACTTAATTCTTGTTTTGTGTTATTTAATTTATTAATGTAGAACCAATTAAAATAAAAAAAAAATTGTAACTGAATAACCAACTAAAACAAAAAAAAAATAGTAACTTAATGTATGTTTTGTGACGTTTAATTTATTAAACCAGAAGCAATTTTTTTATGTATGTCACGGTGCTTACGGAAATCAAAAATAGTTTGGTCACTACTATTACAATAACAACTTTACATAACCATTAGTAGTATCGTAATTTGTGTATTGGTGACGTCTAATTGATGTACTTGAAATCTAACTTTTATACACAAATACGTGTCGAATGATGTATTTATGGTTGATTCAATTGATAACTGAATAGAACCAAAATTAAATTAACAAAAACGAACAGGATTTTGTGTTTGGGGTTGCGTAAGACCAAAACGCCCTACAGCTGTCGTGTATCCCGGGACTGATATTGTTACCATCACAGCACCATTCTGGTCGTATTTCGTAGCTTGTGGATTGTACGATTAGCGCCCAGGTATTTTGTGCTGTGTCATCTATTACAGTATTCAACGGAGGATTAGGATTGGCCAATTCCATGAGAACAATTTGTCAGTCATCGCTCTATTTTTTTTTCGGTGCAACGTTTTTTTTATATATCCCTGCACAATTTACGAGTGATCGCCTAGAGTTGGTGGCCCAACCTTTTGCTATTGATTATACCACTTATCACTACAAGTTATCATCAATCGCCTAGTGTTTGTGGTGCCACAATTTTTGGATTAATTCATTTACATATTATCACTGCAATTTATCATATCGCCTTATTTTATTGCGGTGCAACATTTATAATATATTTATCAGTAATCGCCTAGTTATTTCGGTGCTACATTCATACAATATCTATACAATTTTATCAACAGTCGCCTTGGCTATTGCGACACAACATTTACAACTTATTTATACAATCTTATCAATAATCGCCTTAGCTAATGCGGCGCAACAGTTACATCTTATTTATACAATTTGATCAGCAATTGCCTGAGTTATTGCGGCACAACATTTCCATCTTATTTGTACAACTTTATCAATAATACTTTACCAGTTGGATTATTCACTGCTGATGGAGGGCTAAACGCTGTGACTTTGAGGCCTGTCGGACATAATCATGGGGTGAGTGAACTTTAATTATTCTTTTTACTTTTTATAACGTACAGGTGTGAATACGCGTGAATGGGTGTACATGTGAATGAATGTGGGTGTGCCTGTCGATGCGCGTGTACGAAATCAGGTGGTGAAGATATGCGAGACACCATAAAATAAGTACTACACGAAGAAGTCAGTTTGATTTTTGATGAATTAACTTTATAAATATATTTATATAATAAAACTAAAATACCACTTGCAACAATGGCCATATTAAAGAATATATTTTCATTTATTATATCAATTATCTCATTTTGTTTAACGTTTTATTCAATTGGGAAGTTAATGTTATTTCTATCCAAACCAACATCGAATATAAATGTTGTGCAAATTCTATTAAATAATTTAATGAATAATAAGTTTTTATTGCCAAATATTATATACGAATTATCGATTGGTACAATTTTAATTGTATTATTTATATTACAACATACGTTAATGAAAACCGAGTTTTTGAAAAATATATGGAAAACAATTTATTTAGAAAATGTAGACCGATGTTTTGCATGGATTCTAATCTACGGTGGTAGTATACTTAGGGATTTAGCTGAAATTCTTGGATTGAAATAAGTTTTTTTTTTCGAGTTTAATGAGCTTAATACATCGATGTCATACCAATCACCAGAACTACGACGACTTTATAGTAACATACGACATCCATCATTTATTGGATTATCATTAATTTTATAGGCTACGAATTGTATGACATTGGATCGCTTGGTTTTGTCTGTGTATGTGGACCTGGTTGTTTGAATGTAAGCGTGGGTGTGTGGGAGGATGTGAGCGTGCATGAAGCGTGAGAGTGTGGGTGTGTGGGAGTGAATGTGGGGTTGAACGTGCTGATCGCGGGTCTTTCACAACAGGGGTCGCCAGAGTCTTATTTTTTTTCATTTGTAATTTATCCATTTTTGTATAATCACGTAATTCGCGTACATGTCTGTATTTGTATTGGAACAGCAGGGTTTACCATTCGAACTCCATACTGTGATTAGCCGGAGCACAAAAATAAAACCTCTATTAGCTAAGCGACCTGCTATGCCGCTTCATTGGTTCGCCAATGAAAAAGCTCTTCATTACACCGTGAGTCTATCCTTCTATACGAGCGTAACGTTCATCCTTATCTATCCTTTAGTCCATATCGTTTTACGATAATGCAATTTGATCGATAATGCAGTTTTTATAGCATTTTATTGCACTGTCATTTCCCGTTTAGTTCAAATTATTATAATTTCGATATTAAAAAGAAAATTAATTAGTTTTTTGACAGGCAGTGCTAAAATCATATAATAGTGGTTTCCGATAATTATTTGCCATAATTTCATTCCTGTGAACTAAAATAAGGAAAAACAAAAACTACTATTTGAGTATGTATTTCTCTTGCAATATAATAGCTTTATCATAAAAGATTGTGTGACGTCATTTTGTTTAGTTATGAATGCAAATTGCAATGAATGAATATGAATGCAATGATTATAGAATGCATTCAGGGGATTTTATTTTAATTAAGTTACATAATACATATATTTATAATTTTTGTTGAAGTTTTATTAATAAAACCTTTTTTATTTTGAATTATTACATTGAATTTTTACAAGATTCACAAGATATGTAATATTTATTATGAAAAATAGTTCGAATTTTTTTTAAAGGCATAATAACCTTTTTTTAAAGGAATAATTTTTACATTAAATAGAACGGTTTTTATAATAAGTTTATCAAAAAAGAAAAGAGGAAACAAATTGATGAAAGTACATAATTAAAGGTCTATTTCCTCACTTTTTGACACAACATTTCGTAAAATGCTTTCTTCAATTAATTTATACAATTTAAATGTAGATCAGTAAGATGTTAAACAATGAGTATTGGGCAACTTTTCTGTTCCGGTGTTCACCGCCATAATTTTAAAAATTGTCAATGAAATTTTTCATTGTACTAAAATAATTGTACTAAATAAATGACTAATGACTATACTAAAATGTACCTAAATAATTTTTGCGCTTACACTGATGTTGAGCATCTAAAGTCGTATTACAAACTGTGCTTAAGAGATTACAGATTGATCGTTTTTTAGTTTGCATATTGAACCCAGTGGGTTAGTATAGTCAGATACTAGCCGGTTTTGCTGCCTAGCTGCGGTAAGTGTTTATTGTACGATAATCCTCTACTGTATATATTACACGATGTTTTCCGCAAAATTTCAGCTTCATTGTGGTGTTGATTTCGCCACACGTTTTGTACATTATATGAAGATGCTGCCAATACCAATCGCTTGTTCGAATATCACCCTATAGCATACCATTTGAAGATTCAACACTTTTACGCTTCTATTTTTTATTAGATTTTTGAAATCTTGCTTAACTGTTACTTTAATTTTTTTCCATTATTCGCCCGACACATTCAACTAGTGGAGTGTGAGACTCTTTACCTGTGGCTTTGGTTCAACCAGATAACTTTTATTATTCCACCATTTTTCTTAGTATTTCAGCAAAATTGACTTAAACTGACAGAAAAAACAGTTGATTCCAGTAAAAAAGTAACTCAAGTGCAGACGAAAATTGCCAGAACCATCAATTGCATCAATCGGCAATTGCCGAAATTGCCATCATTATACCAGAGTTGACTGCGTTTTATATTTATTTGACGCAAAATATCATTTCTTTTCATCATAAGGTTTAACATTTGTTGCCTTTGCTGGATCGGAAAAGAGAGCATTGTCTTTAGGACCAACAAAGGCGGCAGACTTCTATTGATGGGAAATTCGAATTCAATATTTGAAGTTCTTAATAAATGAATTATCGTATCGCGCTTAGTAATTTGAAAATAAATTGACCAACCTCAAAGACATTGTATTCGTGCTAATGAGAAACCAAAAAACAATCATATAAAAACGCAATCTGTTAGTCCTTAGGTTGTTTATTAATTTCGAGAAGAACATGCGCATTAGTTTGAATTTTATTGATTTTTGTATGCTGTTAAATGAGAGGAAAAAGGATTTTGTTGATGTTTTTATAAAATATTTCAGAATGCAATACAATCAAATAAATTGTTTTATTGTGTCAGGCTAGGTTGCAGTGGCTTTCTTCAAAACACACCGTCATTACGACACACTTTGACCAAAATAGATTCATTGTGATACCACAGGATCTCCTTACCCTACTCAAGCCATTTGGAAAAACTATAAATGAAGCTAAATATTTGTACGATTTCACAATTACTCAGGTAGGCAAGAGTTGTAAATATGTGCGTTCCAAAATGAGTTTGCCGTATATGGACGAATGCTAGACACGTACAAAGTGAATGGAACACCAGTTCATTCCATCTCATCGGTGAGTGGATTTCCACCTCATCGTCATCTGTACAGCTTCTGCAGAAGTCATTGGTAGGCAGGTCAAGTTTTTTGTGTGCTCTCTAAGAAGCGTTCCCAATCCTTTCTTTTGGAGTTATTAAAAACTGGTTTATTAACGGATTGTATATAACAAAAAAGAACTGAAAGTAACAGAAGTCTGAAAAAGATTGTTCGTCCGACACCTTCCCCTCGCGTACCATATGATATATTTCGGAGACAAAAGTCACGTCGAGGGCTTCCGCTTTATTTCTGGTGACAAATATTGGTTGGCAGCCAATGTTGTGCACAATAAGGTAAGTGATTGGTAAATAGTTAAAAATTGGCTCAACCCTTTCGTTGGTGTCTGAGCTGCCCCAGATGATATGATTACCGTTGACATCACTGCATATGACCAATCTCTTACTTATTTTTTCTGCTTCCGCTACAACAGTAGCCAAAAGTTCCGGGGGTGTGGCCGTTAGCGATTATATGCCATATTCGAGGAGACAAATCAAAGTGAATTTTGTTCGATCTCACGCTGATGTTGACCATATCGTTGTCACTACAATTGGGTAATAAAAAATATTCAAGTTATTTTTAGCTAAACTAAAAGCTTTATCTTACCACTGTTCCCCACTAACATTGGGTGTTCTAAACCTGGATATTGAGTTCTTAGTCAGTGGATTTTCGTTGTTCAGACAAATAATCTCAAGGATTCCCTCAGGATATTGACGTTTCACAGCAATTTTCGATCAAGCTCTTAGTTTCCTCGGGATTTGATCTTTTTCGACCACCTGGAGGGTCGCACCTGGCGAAAGTTCCCCGAAGTGTTTATGGCCATTTTGTGGAGCACTTTGACCCCTGTTCCTTAATGATATCAACTTGCAAACCACTGTTGCCATCCTGCATAACGTCATTTGGAACAGGATTCAACTTAAGGAGTGAGTGGAAATTGATTGCCAACCCAGTTTCCTCTCTATCCGTTTTTAATAAGTTATGTGGCCGTCCTCGTCCCCTCCATCTATAACCACCACAATCAAGTTATCTTTTAGCATATCACTAAACGTCGTTCGAAGGTTAATCTTTGTCTTTTTGGCCACTTTCACTATCTCATCCTGCGATCTATGCTTCTCACTAGAGGCTTGTTTCTATGGGATCGATAAGGACTTCTCAACTTCACCCGCCATAACAGTGTTGGTTCAATTGAGTAAGGTTTCTTTCTTTTCTAAGCGTATAGCGCGAAAGAAATTAGATTAATCTTTTGGATTATTTTGGACGGGTTTTTACGTTCAAAAAAGTGTTTTTTGTTTAAGCACAAGAAATTCTAAATCAGACGTGCAACGGGTGACCCAAGTTGCTAGCGATTGGTACTTCAGTTATTTTAACGTGAGAGAAAATGATCTAGGACCATTGAGTTTAAGGCAAATATTAAGCTACTAGAGTCCGTTTTCGTCGCTTCTACTTCGGACTCCCTTAATTTTGTAACTTTTTTTTGTTGTTTTTATTTTCGTTTTGTTCCGTTTGATTCCCACGAGCTGCTAATAAAAAATGTCCATAGAAAGATCCGCTTTACATAGACAAGACTTTGGTTATGGTTATCAGGTATCCCGTATTTGGATACACCGTTAGCGAGTGAGCTATTTGACTATGTCCCCAACCTGACAGATTCTATAAACAGAGTACGTGTTACACTATATGATGTGAACCAGTGAAAAAGGGATAGAGGGTGGAAGGAAATATAACCACCGCCTACGGTCCCGTCTGAAAGCTAACACTCGAAGTCCCAGAAAATTTAGTGTGTTCCATTGATTCAGAAATGTTTGCACAACAGAATAAATTAAACAGCTGTTTATTTTATTCTGTAAAGCATAATAACACACACAATTATAGTTGTAAAAATATTAAAATAATCCTATTATATTAATGTCGTCGGAAGTATAAAATCTTCTTATATATTAATACGCTAAAAAAAAACTTTGTACAGCCTAAGGCTTTTTTATTCGAATTTTGATTCATTTCAAATTTTCACTGCTAACTGATATTAGTGTAACTTAGATTTTAAAGATTTTTGGGATTTTTTGGATCATAAATAAAAAAGTTATAGACGAATTAAAATGTATTTTTGAATGTAAAGGCCTCACACATACAATATGAAAATGGAATTGCCCAAGTATATATTTTTTTCTTCACAAAAACGATAAGCAGGCTACAGACCTTCAATCAGTTTGTCAATCAATTCGAAAACGAAAAGAAACGAAATAAAATTTAGTGTAAAAATTCCCTAAATTTTATTTCGTTTATTTTCGTTTTCAATTGATTGACAAATTGATTGGAGGTCTGTAGCCTGCTTTAAGAGAATATAAAAAAATTAATATAAAAATTAAATTTAGTATTTTATATTTTCTTTTCAAATTTCAATATAGTTTATGAATTGATTTAGGAGTGAATAGACGTAATATTTTTCTTTGTTTTTTTATTATAGGAGTGGAGAGACGTAATATTTTTCTATGAATGTTGTATGAAGAAATGAATTGCACGTGGTATTTATCATTTTAAAATTCATGTGTTTGTTAAATTTGTCAGATGAAGATAGAATTGATTCGACGTGATAATGGTATGAGTGAGTTTATATTATTTTTCTTTATTTTTTTATTATTATTATTTTTATTTGATTTTCTTTGATTTAATTATTATGGTGTTAATGGTGAAATGAATGTTGTGAATGACGTATTATTTTTCTTTGTTTTTTAATATTACTAGGAGGGCCCGGCGTGCTTCGCTACGCTTATAAATAAGATCAAATAAGTTAGATATCAAATAAGCTTACTTGAAAACTTATTTGATCGCTAATATGTCATATATCCGAACTGATCAGCTAGAGTTCTGATTATTTTTCATTCATATATTTAAAAAGAAAAATTAAAAATTATATGCTAGCATTTCTCAATACCACTTTTTGAAATCATTGCTTCTACGTCAACAAAATGTCTACGCAAAAACTTTATTTATAAGTGTAGCGAAGCACGTCGGGCCCTCCTAGTATATTTAATTGTACGTCATTAATTGTATAAAAAATTTAATATTTTTTTATTTTATTGGTGTTATTTTTTGATTAATGTATTGGTATTTTGTTCGAGTAATTTATCCCGTGTTAGTTAATATTTATTAAAAAACATTGTCGGATTGTACAACTCTGAGAGTTTCTTAAGGTGCACAGCGAATTTGATTTTCAAACCGCAGTTATTTTTATTTTGTTCCGGTAACAGCTAAATACCTCTAATAACATTTTCTTAACCATTCCGGAAATCCATCTTCCAACCTTACCTATCATATATATCCCAGAAAACAATTTAAAATTATATTAATTTATTTATTATTAATCAAAAAAATCAATGTTTTAAATTGAATCGGTTTCCTTTTCCCAAATTTCGTTTTGTATTTTTTTTTGTTTTTTTGATAATTCAATCGAACAAAACGGACAACGATCGATCGCTTGATTTAACAAAACTCTTAGAATAATAGATCATCACCAATAGATTAATTTTTATTTCTTCATCACAACTGTGTTCTGTTGCCTGTGTAAAGATTTAAAAAATACGATAAGATAAGATGAAAGGAATATGAATCTACGTCATGCTGTGCATTTTGGTTTGTTGTTGTTGTTAGTTTGAAGTCATTATTATTATTAAACTTTTTGTTGTTGGGTCTGTTGAAAAAATTAAAATTTCACAGATTCTTAATTTGTTCGTGTTTTATTATATTATTACTTTAAATGACTTTATTTAAAATGATAGTTTTTGTTGTTGTTTCGTTGAGTTTGGTGTAAGGATAAGATATAGATGTTAGTCGTCTCTAATTTTGTTTTATGACAGATAATTTGTGTGAAGTTGATTTTTATTTGTTCTCGTTAAAAACAATTTGCATGTTATGAATTGCGTTTCGTAAGTAATAATAGGATGAAAATCTTTGAGTTATTAGTGAGATGCCTTCGACTTAGTAAATAAAATTGAACAAAATATTTTAAATTGATGTGTTTTAACGGTTTCACTAATCACGTACAAAGTGAATAATAAAATTTTTTTTACGAGCTCATATTTATAGTTTGAAAAATGTTGTAGAGCAGGTTAAGCTAGAATGCGTTAAATGTGGGTAAAAAAGGAAGAAATTAAATCACAATTCTTTGTAGTTATTGTGCATCACTTTCTTTTCAGTAAATTGTATGATGTAATCGAAATTGCAATATGTAATATGCGTTCTGAGGTTGCTGCTTACCGTAGTATGTGGATAGGAGTAGTCTGTTATTCAACCTATGTCGCGAGTCACGTTGTTAAGGCAGAGATTTTCTCATTGTATATAATTATGGTGAACGAATATTACATATCTATGAAAACGAATTGAACTTCTTCAATAGTTTTAATTATAAAAATGTTTGAAAGCCCAGAGAGACAAAACCTAAAGAAGAGAGGCTCAGTTCAAAAATAAATTTTTAAATTATCGTGAACCGTCAAACAAAATTGGTTAATTTTTATTTCTCCTACTGTGTGCTTTCCTTTCTTTTATTATATTTTCTTAAACTTGAATTTTCTTATATTTTATTAGTCATTTTTTTTTAGTTTTAGATCTGTTAGATTAAAACATAAATTAAGAAATTTGTTTTCTGATGTGTAAATTAAAAAAAAATTTAAAATAATATTTTTAAAAAAAATTCTAATTTAATAAAAGGATAAAATAATTTCCAGGATAACGATTTATAAATTTATGAAGATACGGTGAAAGTAGCAGGTGTTGGTTGGCTTTGTAGCTTTAGTTGAATTGAACCAAAATTTTTAATTTTATTATATTTTTATGCTGATACAAACTTGTTGTACACCTTCCCATTGTGTTTTTTGATTGTTAGAACTCACATTAGTTTGATTTAATAGATTAGAGGAATATGGAACTTTAATGGATAGAATTTGTTTTGTTATTATTTTATTTATTTTTATCTATTCATATAGTAAAAGTTGATGTTGTTTAGGTTTGTTTATTTAAGTATAAAAAAATATCGGATTCTTTTTATAATATGATTTTTACGAACTCAATCAATTAATCCAACATGTAATTTTATCAAACAAAACATCATCAACAAAATTCAATATTGTTTAAATACAATGTTGTATTGTATCTATGTTGAATTCTATTTCTATAGCTAACCACAAAAAACTAATCAGTTTTCAATAATGTTTTTGAATTTTAAAATAAAATTTCATAAAATGGGAGTTAACTCTATAAAATTATATTTGAAAAAAAAAACCAGCAAAACAAAATCCCATCAATTAATTTTTTTGTTGATTTTCGGTTTACCACAAAAAATTGATTTTTTTGTGGTTGCAAATTAGCTCTTTTTGGAATCGAATAGTTTAATCAATTGTGACTAATAATAGAAACAAGAAAATAGTTTAATTTGTTTTTTTTTTAGGTAGATTTCATATAAAAATCTGCTATTGCAATGGGCTTCATCTCGGAATTTCGGAAAAATTTTTGTGCCAAACGACTATATATGATAAGCGGAGACAAAAAAACAAAAAAAAAAATATATATATATATATATATATATATATATATATATATATATATATATATATATATATATATATATATATATATATATATATATATATATATATATATATATATATATATATATATATATATATATATATATATATATATATATATATATATATATATATATATATATATATATATATATAAACGATATGAGATATAACGAAAACGACCGGCACTCTCACGGTCGCATTTGTTGAGGTAGATCAATTTTCTGTACTTGTGTGTTCTAATAATATCTTGGACAAGTTCGTGAGTCAGCAAAATCCGACACGTGGTTAAGAAACTAGAGGCTTTTTTCTGAAAAAAATTGATTTTTTAAAACCGTTATAACGGCCGTTTGGATACTACTATTTCAAAAAATTTATCAAATTTAGAATCTGTTGTATCAACTTGTTTTAAAAATAGACCTCTGCAGTTAGAGGTTCCTGAGTGAGCGGCTCCAACACAAAAGTTTGCAAAAAAAAAATTTTTTTTTAAGCAATCGGCACTCTCACGGTCGCATTTATAAGGCCAGATCAAAAAACCTTTTCTAAAAATGTGCGTTTTATTAATATCTTGGACAAATTCGTAAATCAGCCCAATCCAACACATGGTTAAGAAACTAGAAGCTTTATACTAGAAACAAAACTCTGTTTTTTAGATCCGTTATAACGGCCGTTTGGATTCTAATATTTTTAAAACCTTCATAAATTTAGAATTTTTAAAACCTTTTCAATCAGTTTCTTTCAAAAAAAAGACCTCTGCAGTTGGAGGCTTCTGAGTTAGCGGCTCCAACAAAAAAGCTTGTAAAACACAAAATGCGTTTGAATCAACCGGCGCTCTCACGGTTGCATTTGTGGAGCCAGATCAAAAAACCTTTCTTAAAAATGTGTGTTTTAATAATATCTTGGACAAGTTCGTAAATCAGAAAAATCTGACACATGGTTAAGGAACTATAGACTTTATACTAGAAAAAAAAGTGTTTTTTTTAATCCGTTATAACGGCCGTTTGGATACTAATATTTTTAAAATCTTCATAAATTTAGAATTTGTGGAAACATTTTAATTCGTTTCTTATAAATATAAACCTCTGCATTTAGAGGTTTTTGACTTGTTGGCTTCAACAAAAAAGTTTGCAACAATCCCCAGCTACAATTTCCTAAAACCTTATAACAGTCAATGTCAACCTTATAACAGTCAAAAAAATAAAAGATTTGAATAGAAGAAATAAATTTTTTTTCTTAGAAATAAACTATTTTGATATTTTGCAGTAATTGCACGACATATTGTGCGAATGAATTTTCACAAATATAAATATCCAGTTTCGAAATGATGAAAAACAAATATGTAATTTTATTATTTAATTTTATTACTATTAATATGTAGTTTTCAAAAAACGGTGTTTTAAGCTTGCTTGCCAAAAAAGAAGTGACAGAGAAAACATTAATTTGTAGTCATAAAACTAAAAGCGCGCCAAATTATTATACACCACTATTTGACATAAATTTGGTAGATATAATTAGTTATTTAGTTAGACATGCTCAACTATAGATGGCAGTACGGGAAAGTTGGTTGCTTTTAGCTTTTAATATTTACAAATATAAATTAATTCAATATAATTCAATTTCTTTTCAGTATAACTCGGAATATAAATCAAAGGAAAATGTAAATGATACAAGATAAGTGTAAACAAAATTATTTAAAGAATATAATAACAATAATAAAATTTTCTTTCAGCTTCCGTTTTTCTTTTGAGATTGTGATGACTCTGAACATCCCGCGCCCATTGACTCATCAGGGTCAGAAGGTAAATTGCATATTTTGGAGATTGGGCGAATTATTTCCCCACGGTTTGTTTTAATGCCCACAACTCGAACTAAGCCGTCTTGACCTGGAACTATTTTGATGATGCGTCCCATCAACCATTTCGTAGGTGGTACGTCGTTCTCTATTACCACAACAAGATCACCTAAGTTTGGATTTGTTGCAGATGTTTTCCATTTGTGGCGTTGTTGCAGTGATAATAAATATTCCTTATGCCATCTTTGCCAAAAATGTTGTACCATTCGCTGAATATGTTGCCACCGGGATAACCTATTTTCTTTGATACCCAAGAGGTTCGGCTCTGGTAATAGTGTTAGTGAATGTCCTATTATAAAGTGACCTGGCGTTAAAGGATCTATTTCGTTTGGTGTCATCTCACATATCGGTCGAGAATTCAGGATGGCCTCTATCTGTACCAACAATGTTGTCATCTCTTCAAATGTGAGCCGTGATTCTCCTATTACTCGTTTTAGGTAATATTTGGTTGATTTTATGGCTGCCTCCCATAATCCGCCAAAATTTGGTGCAGCAGGTGGAATAAAATGCCATTCGATATTCTGCGTTGCACAATACCTCATTATTGATGAATTCTTTAGCACCATGTTTAGAGTGGATTGCAGTTCCTTTTCAGCGCCTATAAAATTGGATCCATTGTCACTATGGATGTGACCACAAATTCCTCGTCGACCATGGAAACGTCGTAAAGCTGCCAAAAATGCCTCAGTCGTCATGTCGCTCACCAATTCTAGGTGAACCGCTTTGGTTGCCATACATATGAAAAGAGCCAAATATGACTTTATTACTTTCGCATCTCGCAATCTGGATGCCTTAATGAGTAGTGGCCCTGCATAATCTACGCCTGTATTAAAGAATGGCCGATGATACGTAACTCGATATTGCGGCAATTGTCCCATGAGTTGTTGTTGTTGTTGTGCCTTCAAGCGGACACACCTCACACATCTCCCGATGACTGCACGTACTTCATCCTTGCATCTAATAATATGATAGGTGTGCTTCAATATGGTCATCAAAGCCTTTGGACCAGCATGCAGCTGATTGATGTGCTCATCTCGTATGATCAAGGTTGTAATATAACTTCTTGATGGTATGATTATTGGATGCTTCATATCATATGAAACATCTGCCTTACTCAATCTGCCACCGACTCGCAATAAACCCCCTTGGTCTATAAATGGAAAAAGACTTATTAATTTTGAATTTTTATTGATTTGTTTATTATTAGTGAGAGCGTTGATCTCCGAAGCAAAGGCATCAAACTGTGTTCGTCTTATGACCAAATTAAATGCGTCTTGTTTGGCTTCAATAAACTGACGTGAGAACTCGAGGTTATCAGCTACTTTGATTGATGATCGTACGGAACAGTAGCAAAATTCGAACAATAACGAAGAGCACCTTTGAAAACCTTGAACATCTATCGACGAGCGCGGAAAGCCAGTCATTCATTCTTTCTATATTTATCATCGCCACCGAATTAAGTTTTTGTTCTTTTAATGCTTCTTCTGGAATTTCTGAAGTAATCGTACTTTGATTGGGCCAATCTATCTCTGGTTTCTTTAACCATTGTGGACCAGTCCACCATAAGTGATGGTTGATTAACTCGCCTGGAAGCAGACCTCGCGAACCACAATCGGCAGGATTTGTAATTGATGGGACGTGACTCCATTGACTACGGTTTGTGTATTGTAGAACATATAACACTCTGTTTGACACAAAGGTCTGCCAGTTCCTCGGACATGATGATATCCAGTTCAGCACTATTGTTGAGTCGGTCCACAATCGATACTTTATGGTTTGGCGCTTGAAAATATCCAAAAGTGATGTCATCAATTTAGTCAGTAATACTGCAGCACACAATTCAAGACGTGGAATGCTTATTGATTTTATCGGTGCCACTCTTGTCTTCGCAGTAACGATAGTTATAATGTAGCCATCTTGCGTCTTCACTCTGCTATATATCACCGCCGCGTATGCCAATTCAGATGCATCCGCAAATCCGTGTAACTCCAATTCTTGACCTTCCGTGTGTAGCCATCTGGGTATTCTAATTTCTTCTAATCTATGCAAATCTCGTCTAATTGTTGCATAATTCTCTGCGATTATGGCTGGTAACGGTTCATCCCACTTCACACCTAATAACCAAAGCTTCTGAAATAATATTTTTATTTTTATTATGACTGGCGATAACCATCCTATAGGATCAAATATCTTCGACGCCTCGGATAGCATACAACGTTTTGTGAGTACATAATCTTCCAGTTTCACTTTAAATTTAAACACATCATCTTTGGGCGCATATCTTATACCAAGTATTGATATAGCTTGAGAAGAACTGATACCTTCAAAGTTCTTAATAGAAACATCTCTGTCGACTTCTGGAATATTATGTACAAGTTCTTCACTGTTGAAGGACCATTTGCGTAGGTTAAACCCTCCCTTACTCAGCATAACAGTTAATTGTTGGACAATCTGCTGGGCATCCTCTAGATTACTCGTTCCGGACATTAAATCATCAACGTAGAAGTCATTTTTTAGTACATCTGCTGCTTCTGGATATTCACCTTGGTAATCTGATGCGAGTTGGTTTAACGTCTGCGTTGCCAAAAATGGAGCGGATGCTGTGCCATACGTAACTGTCAATAATTTGTAAGTTTTAAGTTCATTTTGTGATTCTTTTCTCCAAACTATTTTCTGGTACTCGCTATCCTTTGGACTAACCCAAATTTGTCGAAACATTTTCTCGATATCAGCAGTAAAGATTATTTTATGAGTACGAAATTTTAAAAGAATTTCTACCAGACTTGACTGCACGATCGGTCCCACTAACAGTTGATCATTCAACGACTGCCCATTGGTTGTTTTGGCTGATCCATCAAAAACCACCCGTAATTTGGTAGTTGTACTGCTTTCTTTCATTATGCCGTGATGTGGTAAATAATACTGATTAGTACCAGCATCTTCTGATATCTGCATGTGACCCAGTTGCAGGTATTCGTCTAAAAATTCAGTGTACCGTCTCTTGAAGCTGCTATCACGTACAAAACGTTTCTCTAAACTATACAAACGTCTTACAGCCATAAATTTTGAAATCTTTAGTTTGGGTATATCGTTCTTAAATGGTAGACTTACGATATATTTGCCATCTGCTGCTCTTCGAACCGTGTCTCGATAATTCTGAAGGCATCTCTGTTCTTCTTCGTTGTACGGAACTGCTTCCGCAATCTCCTCTATCTCCCAGAATTTTCGCAGTGTCAGATCAATGTCAAGATGCAGATTAACTGGGACTGGATTACTTGTTCTATCTTCGTTTTCAATTGGAGTGCCGGCTATCACCCATCCTAAACTCGTATTATGGGCAATAAGATGTGACTTTGGAATTCGTTTTTTACCATCACCTATGATGTCGAAAAATAGATCACTCCCAAGTAAGATGTCTATTTTACCTTTCCTGTAGAAATCTGGATCTGCTAATCTGACATTGTTAATTATTTGTAAACCCATAACGTCTTTGACAGATGGTTGATACGAAGAAATAGACGGAACAATTAGCACCTTTGCTGATACTTCATAATTGTCATCTTGGAATCTTGGCCTTATACGCAAACAGGCAACCCCCTTTGATACTCCCGCAGTAACATCGTTGAGCCCTTGAATTATTATTCTGCCATTCACTTTTTTTAATCCTAAGCGCTGAAAGCATTCTTCTGTGACAAACGACGTTTGAGATCCAGAGTCAAGCAAGGCTCGACAACGTTGCCAATCGCCACTAAAACGTTCGACTTGAATTTGGGCCGTTGGAAGAATTGCATTTTCAATCGAGTTGGAGTGGCCACATGATGTTGTTTCAAGGTTGCTGGTGCTGACTTGCAAGTGTAAAATTTCACTATGCTTCTTCTGACACAAACTACACTTATGCTTAGATCTGCACTGGTACACTAAATGCGTATCACTCAGACAATTGTAACACCTGTTGTGTTTCTTTATGTACTCTCGCCGCTGTTGAACATCCAAAGCGCGAAAATCAGTACAATCGACGAATTTGTGGTCTTTACCACAAAATGCACAAGTTACTGCCACTGTAGTGTGCATTGCCTTAGAGTGCTGAAAATTCTGCTTTGGAGATATGCGTTTTGAAGGTTCTGATTTAACACCTTGCAAAGAATCCATTCGTTTATTTAGAACGGATAACAATTTATCGAAGGTCGGATATTCTAACTCGGCTGACTCTAGCTTCCACATCTGTTTTGTCTCAGCATCCATCTTTTGACATGCAATGTAAATGAGCCAAGGGTCCCGGCTCTCTGCATCAGTGCCAAGTGCCTTTAGGCCACGTACCACCTCATCGCACGTATCGTGTAAACGTGCTATCGATTGTGATGATGCTTGTGTGATTGCAGGCTGCTCAAAATACGTTTGAATGAATGAATCAACAATATATCGCTTTTTATCGTATCTTTTACACAACTTCTGATATGCTTTGACATAATTTGCATCATTTATTGGAAAGTGACGAACAAGAGCGAGTGCTTCACCCCTCAAAAGTCCTTTAAGATACTGAAACTTCTGGGCGGGCGACAAAGTGGCATTCACGTGCACTGTTGATCCAAAAAGATCAAAAAAAGATTGCAATTCCGTGTAATTCCCATCGAAGGGAGGAATGCTGGTACGAGGTAGACGAAATTCACTACCCGACGTTTGCGTAGTATTTAGAGCTTGGTCCAAATTTACCGGGGTCGGATTCAATGCAGCCGACTTTCTAATAGCGCCTTGTAGTTTTGGAACAACTGAATAGTACTGCACGTCGACAGCTTCTATATCCGTTTGAATAACATCTGAGAGTTCAATCATTTGATATTCCACTTCTACGAAGTCCTTGTATAGCTGATTTATTTTCTCTAATCGCACCGTTATATCATCTAGATTTGTGTCGTCTTTCATAGTTTTTACAAAATTTTCTATTCTCGTAATTTGACCTTTAATATAGGTTCTTTTTCCTTTTAGTAGTTCCATCTTCGAACAACTGATGCAAAACTACAATTTGGATCACTAAACAACCAACACGTGGGACGAGAAAAACGCCAAGGTACCTAAGTACGAGTATAATAAACTTGTAATAATTAAAGTTTTAAACACCACACTGTTTCACTAGAATTCTTTTTAATTCACTATTCACTTAAATTTAGGATGAAATGAATAATCACTTTATCACACTATGAAATGCGGTTTTTTTTAAAATTTATTTAGAATTACAGTATATAATAACTTATTTCCAGTGAATTGTTTTTTATTTATAATATTAAAATAAATTTATACTCAATGCGTTTTTCCTCGATCTGCTTGTAGTTTTACTTGATGTAGAGCTCCTTTCCAATTTGATTTCTAAACCTGGATCCTAATCATCCGACTCGAAGGACCAAAAAATGTGGGAATGAATTTTCACAAATATAAATATCCAGTTTCGAAATGATGAAAAACAAATATGTAATTTTATTATTTAATTTTATTACTATTAATATGTAGTTTTCAAAAAAAGGTGTTTTAAGCTTGATTGCCAAAAAAGAAGTGACAGAGAAAACATTAATTTGTAGTCATAAAACTAAAAGCGCGCCAAATTATTATACACCACTATTTGACATAAATTTGGTAAATATAATTAGTTATTTAGTTAGACATGCTCAACTATAGATGGCAGTACGGGAAAGTTGGTTGCTTTTAGCTTTTAATATTTACAAATATCAATATAATTCAATTTCTTTTCAGTATAACTCGGAATATAAATCAAAGGAAAATGTAAATGATACAAGATAAGTGTAAACAAAATTATTTAAAGAATATAATAACAATAATAAAATTTTCTTTCAGCTTCCGTTTTTCTTTTGAGATTGTGATGATTCTGAACACATATGATATAGAATAGGTTTGTGTCATAAATTGTCACACACATGTTCTGTGGTAGATTTGATATTTGCTTGTTGCAAAATTGGATAGATATAATTTTGCTTGTAGGTAGCTAATTTTCATTTTAAAATTTGTTCGATATCTGTTTGAAATTAGTTTGTTTTGTTTAAACTAATCTGATACATCAGATTCTACTGGCACACAAAACTGTCTGACCTCGAAATCTACCTATTTCTAGCGGATATACGTGCCGCTTGGACTTTTATATTTGGATATGACCCGAAAATTTAACTTTTATAAATCTCGTACATTGGTTATTTAGTATTGTTTTTATTAGATTTGCCTCCCAACTCCCAGTTGGTCACTTTCTGTTGTATGTTTTAATAAAATTAAAAGAAGTTTTTGTTATAGTGTATCAATTGTATTCATTGTAGAAATGAAGATCAATGAAAAAAAAACAACATAAAAAATTTTACTGGACATCGAATAATTAATTGATGCTAAAATATTCAATGATTAAAATGAATCAAATTACTATACATTTAGTGGTGTTACTTTAGAAGTATCGACAAGAACTTGCCGTTAAAAATAAAAAAAAGCAAAATTCACACATATATACATATAGACATAAATTATCAATAATAATAATTAAAACATTTCAACTTTAAAATATCATTGCCTCAATGGCGTAGTAGAGGTAGCGTATCTGCCAAGGCATTCGCAAAGAAGCTTTTCTCACATGCATGGTGTGTAATTTTATTAGTGAAGAATCTGATACACAGTGACAAATTTATATCCAGATTATCGGCGGCATAACTTGAAAATTGCTAGCTGGATATCTGGGGTCTTGTTTCTTGTATCTATTATCTACTTACTACTTGCTTAAAACTCTTCAATAGCTACCAGATATGGTATCTTTCCCACAAAGTGAAACATTGGTCGGGTTATTATAATACCAAAAGCCGGAGATAGGGACTTTAGCGACCCCAAATTTTATCGACCAATCATGCTTCGTTCAGTTTTGGTTAAAATTTTCGAGAAAATAATTAATACGAAGCTATTAGATTGCATTGATTTGAGTATCGGGTTATCGGATAAACAGTATGGCTTTAGAACGGGTGGCTTTACCAAGGATACAGTCTGCAAACTAATAGATATTGTCCAATCAACCGATGAAAAGTACTGTCTTGGCATTTCCGTAGATATATCGGGTGCTTTCGATAATCTATGGTGGACAAGTGTCATGAGTTACCTAACTGGACTCGGCTGCCCAGCTAATCTCCTGACATTGTTGGATAGCTATCTAATGGAAAGGTAATAATTAAGGATGATCTTGATTCGGTGGAAATGACTATTTCAAGAGGAGCCCCGCAAGGGTCTGTGCTTGGTCCAACTTTTTGGAATATGGTCTTTGATACTAGTATTATAGATTGAGTCCCAGAAGTCGCATACGTTGATGATAAAGTAATTGTAATTTTTGGAAATTCTAGGAACTAATTGCAAGAAAAAGGTCAAGAAGCATCAAACCATATGACCATATGGCCAAGGTTAATGGAAATACAATCAAAATGGTCAGCTCAACTAGATACCTTGGTGTTGACTTGGATGAGAGAATGGGGTATCAAGTCATGTTACACGAATATGCAAGAAATCCAAGTCCTCTTCCACAGCTTCACAAGGTTATATCATGAATGGTAGGGTCTTGATAGAAATACACTGCAATTTATTTATAAGATCGTAGTGGAATCTATTATCTCGTACTGCACAGCTGGTTGGTATGGGCGGACTAACGTTAAGCATAATGCACAGTTACTAAGTGCTCAGAGAAATATGTTGCTCCGCATGATCCGAGGTTACAGATCAGGCCATTTCGGGCACAATACCTTTAGACCTTCTCCTAAAAGAGAAAGTCAAATTATACAACCGTGCTGTCAACACAAACAGCAGAATTGAAAGGAAGCAAATAAAAACGGGACTGCACCAGGAGACCCTCAATGAATGGAAGGCACGTTGGGAGGTCTCAGAAACGGGAAGGCATACGTATCATTTTATTAGCGATGCAACTTTTGCTTTAGGCATGAAAAAAGAAGCTCTTACAGGTCCTATAATGGTCCAGTTTATTTAGCAAATTTAGAGAGTACTTGAAGCGTGTTGGTGTTACGGACAATGGTTTATGCACAACATGTGATGTGGATGTTGCTGCAGTACATGTTCTTATAGATTGCCCTGATTACGAAACCATAAGGAACGATCCTAAATCGCCCTTATTTGAAAATGGAATTGACTCTTTAGCAGTAGATACACTTAGTACACTGCTGAACACAAAAAATATTATTGAGTTTAAACAATTTTGCATTGCAGCTCATGAACTGATGCGAGAAAGAAATCAGGTCTAACCCTTCAGGTTGGACTACTTTCTGACAATAAATGTTTTAGACACAGTTGACACTGCCGATCGATGGTTGAGCTTATGAAAAACCCTGTAAAAGTTTTTGAACTAGGATCAGAGATGCTGGTAATAAAGAGCTATGGTGGTGGTATCTGGTATCTGGTGTCTGGTATCTGGTATCTGGTATTAGGTATCTGGATATCTGGTATCTGGATATCTGGTACCTTGTATCTGATATTTGTTATCTGGGGTCTGGTATCTGGTATCGGGTATCGGTTATCAAGTATCTGGTATCTGGTATCGGGTATCGGTTGTCAAGTATCTGGTATCTTGGACCTGACATCTGGGTATCTGATATCTACTAAATTGGATCTGGGTCTTGTATATTGTATCTGATATTTGGTATCTGGTATCCAGTATCTGGTATCTGGTGTTTGGTTTTGTTTTTCTCATATTAGGTTTCTAACATCTGGCTTCTAATTTCTGGTATCTTGTTTCTAATATCTGGTATCTGGTATTCGGTATTTGGTATCTGGTTTTTGGTTTCTGATACACGATGTCTGGTATCCGGGACCAGACATCTGGTATATGACATCTGGTATCTGATCTGATAGCTGGTATCTCGTATCTGGTATTTGGTATCTGGTATCTAGTATCTGGAATCTGGTATGTGGTATCTGGTATCTGGTATCTAGTATATATTATCTGGTATCTGGAATCTGGTATCTAGTATCTGGTTTCAAGTATCTGGCACTTGGTTTCTGGTATCTGGTATCTAGTATCTGGTATCTGCTACCTGGTATCTAGAATCTGGTATCTGGTCACTGGGACCTGACGTCTGATATCTGAAAAACCCTGTAAAAGTTTTTGAACTAGGAACAGAGGTGGTTGCAATAAAGAGCTATGGTGGTGGTATCTGGTATCTGGTATCTGAATATCTGATACCTTGTATCTGGTATCTGGTATCTGGGGCCTGGTATCGGGTATCGATTATCAAGTATCGGTTATCTGGTATCGGGTATCGGTTATCAAGTATCTGGTAACTCGGACCTGACATCTGGGTATCTGATATCTGGTATCTTGGATCTGACATCTGGTATCTGATCGGATATCCGGGTCTTGTATTTTGTATCTGATATTTGGTATCTGGTATCCAGTATCTGGTATCTGGTATTTGGTTTTGTTTTTCTCATATTAGGTTTCTAACATCTGGTTTCTGATTTCTGGTAACTTGTTTCTAATATCTGGTATCTGGTATTTGGTATCTGGTTTCTGGTTTCGGGTATACGATATTTGGTATCCGGGACCAGACATCTGATATCTGACATCTGGTATCTGATCTGATAGCTGGTATCTCATAACTGGTAGCTGGTATCTCGTATCTGGTATGTGGTATCTGGTATCTGGTATCTGGTTTCTGATATCTGGTATCTTGTATTTGGTTTCTGGTATATGGTATTTGGTATCTGGTATCTGATATCTGGTATTGTAATGGATAGCCTGGGACGACGTCTGAACGTAGTGTATTATAGTCTCAGATTCATTAGTTGTCATTTTTACTAACCTGTGTAGCTCATAATAGATTCTCATCCATCCATCATCAATAGTCATATTTTCTTATAGTCTCCGTAACCCATAGTTTTTTTTTATTATTTATCTATATAAACATTACTATTTAATTTTGCAACCCCCTAAAATTGACTTATACTGCGTTTTCATGCTACTTGAATTTGAATCCTCTAAACACTAACCGTAATTAAACAACGAAGTTCTCAAACCTCCGAACAGCTGTGCGCATTTGTCCAATTGCCACAATAAAAAGAATTAATATCCTAACTTGTTATGCATTCGATTTTCTGTATGGGTATTTTTTTTTGTTATCAGATTGTCTTTCCGTTATGGATCTGAATTCCACTATAATAGTGTTGTAAGTTGTTATTTTGTAATACATCAACATCATACGATCGATTAAACTTACGTTTAATTCATTCTAATTCATTGATGACTCTTATTGATGTGTCGGAAATAATTTGTTTCGCAAAATTACTTTTTTGCAATGGTCAGTATTACAAAGTAACCACCCGTTTCGTTTTATCGAAAAAAGATCCTAACATTTATTTACATAATTAATTTACATCTGGAACCCTTACTCGAATCTTTCAAAATCCTAACAGCTGCGCATATTTGGCAATTCGTCTTGCTATCCTAAAATTATATCTCGCCATCAGCATTGAAACGGTCTTCGAAACGTTATTATCAATACGTATTTTCTAACTGGGTGTAATCCATCCTTTCGAAATTCCGAAAAGTTTTATTACCATTTTCGGCATTGAATTTTGTTATAAATACTGGGTGTAACCTAGCCTTTTGCTCTCAGTTTAAAATTACGATTCACAGAGTACTCTCGCAGTCGACATTTTCATTTCCTATTGGATTTTGAGTTGGTTTGTTTTGTTGGTGATTTGACGTCTATGAAGCTGTGGTGTGAAATAAAATTGATTTTGGATACCGTGAAAGAATCTCTCAACGAAATAGGAAAATATGTAAAAACTGTGAGTGGACTTTGGGCTGGTTAACAAAGTAATTGGATAGGTCAACCAGGAAAACACAATACGGATAACCGTAAATAATATACCCATAAGTTGAAAAATTTTAATAGAGAATTTTCTCGATACAAGCCGCATCACGGCATTACGGTCATTGCTCCGTATTTAATAAATTTCGAATATAGTGTGTAAATATCTGAACCAAAGTAGACGGGAATGGTTCAAATATATTAAAGAATGTTACCAAAAACCATATGATGGCGTGCCGTTATAGAATCAATTAAGATATTTGGTTTTTCTTTTAAAATGTGATTACCGAAATATTAATATGATAGTGCCAAAACGCGATTCTGGGTACATCACACAGATTTAATAATCATTGATATCGCAATATTATAGGATAATTTCTGTTGTGTTTATAACCTAAAGCCAAAATAAAACGTTCGTTCATGATAACCTTCAAACAGATGAATCAACAAAAAACTTTTTACAAATAAAAAAACCAATATAACCGTTTTTGTGACTGTATAGTGGGTGTGTGTTAAATCAAATTTTTTTTGTTAAATTCCGAGTTCCTAGCTAAATTTACTAAACGGTGCTAGTTGATTATTAGCCGAATAGAGACAATTCTGTGATCCTAGGATTAATTTATTTATTGATATCTTAAGAAAAATTGGATTAACTGTATAGTGCTTGTATGTTGAAGCAATTTTTGTTGTTGAAATTCGTGTTCCTAGCCAAATTTATTTATTGATAGCGAGTAACTGTATACTGCATGAAATCTGAGTTCTGTGTTTTTTAATTTAATTTATTAACTAGTGATAGTAGACTATTAAAAAATAAAATAAATAAATAAATAAAAAATAAACATTTGTGATTAACCGGATACTAAATCAGAATTCGGTGTGCTTAGTTTAATTGAATAGATTATTAAATAAATATAATGCCTTCTGTGTTATTAGTTTAATTCATTAAATGGTGATATTATGTTATTAAATTGTACATTATATAGTAAAATCAAAATTCTGTGTTATTGGAAAGATTTATTTACTACCGCTACCCCCGGATTGATTCGAGGCTCGTACGAGCAATCAGTCGCCTCTCAGCATTGTCATCTTCTACCACATATTTTTGGTACAATATTTTCAACATCAGTGCCACCTTTTTTCAACGAAGTTTTATACAGTATTTATTTCATCATTGTCAATTGTTACAACGTATTACTCTACAATATTTGTATCATCCTTGACAACGTTTGCAACGTATTTTTGGTACAATAATAACAACATCAGTTTCAACTATAATAACGCATTTCCCTACGATATTTATATCATTCCTGTCGACACTTACGCCGGATTTGTGGTACAATAGTTACATCATCAAGTTCAACGGTTACCACACATTGCTGTACAATATATATATCATCAATTACAACTTTTACAACGCAACTCTGTACAATATTTACATCATCTTTCTCATCTTTTATCACATATTTTTCTACAATATTAGCATCCTCTTTGTCAACTGTTTCAACGTGTTTTCGTACAATATTTGTGTCATTACTGTCAGCATTTGCAACGAATTTTTGTACAATATCTACATCATCATTGGAAACATTTACAACGAACTTTTTTTTTTACAAATTTTTGCATGGTTCAAATTTATTCAACGTGTATTTTTACAAATTGTTACCTGTTCTTTTCGACGTATGCAACTATAACAAATTTATTCAACGATTATTGACATTAACTTTTCAACGAGTTCGACTATACTTGCAAATTTATTCAACGTTTTTACATACAAGTTTATGCATCATATTTTCAACGTATTCAACCGAATTTGCAAATTATTCAACATTTATTGATACAAATTGTTACATTTTTATTTCAACGTATTATTCAACGTTTGTTGAGACAAATTGTTACATTTTATTTACACCGCATTCAGCTGTATTGGAGATTTGTTTAACGTTTGTTCATACAAATTATTGCCTGGTATTCTCAACGTATTCAGCCGAATTTGCAAATTATTCAACATTTATTGATACAAATTGTTGCATTTTTATTTCAACGTATTATTCAACATTTATTGGGACGAATGGTTACATTTTATTTACAACGCATTCAACTATATTGGAAAGTTATTTAACGCTTATTTATACAAATATTTACCTGGTATTTTCAACGTGTTCAACGATAATTGCAAATTTATCCAACGTATATTTATACAAATTATTACCTGTTTTCATCAAAGTAATTGGACACAGTTGTTACTGATGGAGGGCTGAGATAACTGAAACTTGGAGGCCGGGAGGATATAACCATGGGTGAGTGAACTTATATTATTTGTTTTTTTTTTTGTTTAACGTAGAAGGGTGAATGTGTGTGAAAGGGCGTGTCAGTGGTTGAATGGGGGCGTGTTAGTCGGTGCCTGTGTGTGCGAACTGGCGGTGTGGGTAGCGAGACACATTTGGTCTGGATTGGAACTGGTTCTAACCTAAATAGTGTTGCTCCGAGTTAAAACTTAACTTACCAAATACCTCTTTCCATTATATTTCCTGTACCTGATAAAATTATATATTCTCAAAATAATCATTCTCAAATGTCCTGTAATTAGAAAAAAAAAGGGGGGAATTAAAAAACAACAAAATAAAGACACGAATTCTTGTCCGGTTTTCGGTTTATTAGGTCTATGATTCAGTAACTAACTGTAAACTACAGGTATTGAAATAAACTGGTTTGGACATGTTGGTTCAAATTACAAACAAACTTACATTTTTTTTGGGTTATGAATAATATTTTTTGAAATTACTCATGGTTTTATAAATTTTTTTTTATGCTGTTAATAAAGGAAAGGGGAAATAATCGATCTGGACTTTCAATATAGTGTGTGACGTTTTTCAGTGCTCTGGGATCGGATTCGCGTTGTACCAGCAATGGCAGTGGTTTATGGGCTGTATCATGGTGCTCATGTGACAGCAATACAACTTAATCTTGATTACTATTACTTGCGATGCGTGCTGCGGGTCTGAGAGCTTAAGTGTCTTGCTTCGCCAACTGACTGTGTGGGTGAATGTTAGCATGTGTGAAGCGTGAGTGTGTGGGCGTCTGAGAGTGATTGTGGGGGTTGGACGCGCTGATCGTAGGTCTTTCGCAAACGGGGTCGCCAGAGTCTCCATTTTCCACTTGTACTTTTTTTCCATTTCTGTGACTTTTCGTAAATTGCGTACATTTCAGCATTTGTGTTGAAGCAGCAGGTATTACTCCATCAAATCCACGAGGACTGAGCTTTAGTCGTAAGGCATAACAATCATTCTAGGTACGCATCCTGCTATGCCATTATCATTGGTTCGCCAATGAGAAAGCTCTTTATTACAGTATTTGGTATCTGGTATATGGTATGTGGTATCTGGTATCTTTTATCTGGTATCTAGTATTTGGTATCGAGTATGTGGTATCTGGTATCTGATATCTAGTATATGGTACCTGGTATGTGGTATCTGGTATCTGGTATATGGTATCTGGTTTCTGATATCTGGTATCTTGTATTTGGTTTCTGATATCTGGTATCTGGTATCTTGTATCTGATATCTGGTATTTATTATCTGGTATGTGCTACCTGGTATCTAGTATCTCGTATCGGGTAACTGGGACCTGACGTCTGGTATGTGATCTGATATCTGGTATCTAGTATCTGGTATCTGGTATCTAGTATCTGGTATCTGGTATCTGGTATCTGGTATCTGGTATCTGGTATCTGGTATCTGGTATCTGGTATCTGGTATTTGGTATCTGGTATCTGGTATCTGACATCTGGCATCTGGTATCTTGTATCTGGTATCTGGTATCTGATATCTGGTATGTGGTATCTAGTATCTTTTACTAAATTTATTGATTTGCTTCATTAAAAAAATATGATTAATTTAAAAATTTGAAACGTTAATTTCATTATCGTGATATAGTTAAATATCTTAGAACGCTAAATTCAAATACGTATGAGAAAAAAAATTTAAAAATGAAAAGTATATGAAAATTGGTAACTACAAAAATAATATTTCACTGTCGTATATACACTAACTAAAACTAAGACCACTGCCGCAAATAAGGTCATCAGGTTGAGTACTAAATGAAATCAATCATAATCAGTAACTTGTCTCCTATCACTATACCTGTGCATAAAGAAATCATGTTCAACTTCCACCTGTCGTTTACTTTCTCATTATCCGATTTTCTCATATAAACTTTCTTATACGAGTGAAGATGTGTTTCTCTTTTATTTTAAAGTTACACCTTAGTAGTTGTTTCTGCATTTTATTTTAAACATCTTCCTTAATTGATAATTAATTACTTAATCAATCAAGATTGAAGTAGTCAAAATAAAAATAATAAAATTATGTTTCTTTTCTTTATAATTTTGTTGTCGTAAAGGATTTTTAATGTTTTGTTAAGTGAGAATGTTTACTTTTTGTTTTTTGTGTTTTTTGTTGGGTAGATTAGCGAATGGTTTTTTTGATTCTAAAGTTGTCTAAGAAATTAGCTTAGAGGGAACAAATTATTTTTTTTATGTTATATACGATAATTGTTGTTTGATTTTTTTAATTGTCTGTTCACTGTCGGTGTTTATTGTTTTTAAAAGGAAATCCTGTATATGACAAATAGATGTTATGAACTCGAATTTTTTTGTTTGTTTTCTTTTACAAACGTTTAATGTGTTCTGGAAATTGTGATCAATAAAGGATGTGGAGTTTGATTTGCGGGAATTAAAAAATATTTTCAGTGTCAAACGCATCTTTCTATAATGAGAAAATCAACCATCGTATGTTCTTTTCAATCCAATCAAAATTAATTAAGATTTGCTTCTTATAACATTACCCTGACACGTTCAATTGAGCTATTTCATTTTATTATATTTTGTTTTGGTGAATTCGATTAATTTTTATTTTGATATTTTTTCACTCCTTTCATTTATTGCAATTTGAATTTTCTTTTCCATTTGTATGCAAACAATTTACTCAGATTTTTATTTAGTGCAATTTTTTTTTCTTGTTGTTTATATTGTTCCGAAGGGCAATACAAATTGTATATAATTTTGAAAAATATAATTAAATAAAATTGTATCGCGTTTTGATAGTTTTGTAACGAGATTTTAATTTTATTAAAAAAATTGAATGCGTAAGGTATTTTAGTTTTGGAGATATTATAATAAATACGAAGAAAACTCTAAAAAGTTGTGCGAAATGTATAAATTTGGCTGAAGCTGAATTTAGGCAGAAAGCATTTCAGAAAAGCTCTCCATTTAGTTTCATAAAAACTTTCCATTTCGAATTGTTAATGCCAAATGAACAGCTCTTTGTTTGAAGTTTTCTAGCTGAATCCAGCTTCGTTCACTTCTAAACGAATATGAAAGTTTTTGAAGAAAAAAATATATGGGTGAGTTTTCTGCATAGGATCTTGATGAAACTTTGGTAAATGATACAGGTTCACTTGAAAATAGAAGATCTGGATTCATTTTAAATTTGGACAAAATGGCGGGGGGTCTCCCGAACACCTCTAAGTTTAAATCTTGAATAACTTCTGATCCCGAGCTATGATCTTATTGAAACTTAGTATATAAGGTTTTAATACTGTTTCCAATACTTCTGCATACCAACTTCCGGTTTGTCACTTCCGGTTAAAAAGTTTTTTTTTCAGGTGTTTATCCCTACTGTAGCCTACAATTACCAATCGATTTTCATGAAACGTTGCGAAAAGCTTTTAAATAACATGAGAAAGATTTTATCAGCTTTTGGAGCACATTGGATAAAGGGTTGGGGGGTCCACCATACAACAGGTGGTTTTTTCCACAAAGTTTTTATGTTTGTTGGGAGCATAAAACATTCATTCGTGAATGAATTTTGATGACACTTTGGAAAAAGATGCAAACATGTATGACAAAGAACTGATTAGTTTTTGAGCGATAGTGAACAAAGTGGTGGGGGGTCCCTGGAGCACCTGTTTTTTTGAAAGCTCTATAACTTCTGTACCCCATAAGCGAATTGGATGAAACTTGGTACATGAGTATGTAGTACGGTTTAAAATAGTTCTGCATCCCAACTTCCGGTTTTTCACTACCGGTAAAAAAAATTCGTTTGTACTTTTTTGAAGTTTTTTCAGTGTCTTTATGCACACTACAGCCTACAATAATGAAGTGATTATAATGAAACTTATGGAATGGGGTTTCAATTAGTGTGAAAAGATAATTATCATGTTTTGGGACACATTGATCAAAGTGGTGGGGGGTCTACCATACAAATGCTGACTTTTCACACTTTGTTTTTTAAATTTGTTGGGAGCATACAGACTTCATTCATTATTCAATTTTAATGACACTTTGGAAAAAGATGGAAACTTAAGTAACAAAGAACTGATTAGTTTTTGGATAATATTGGAATAAGTGGTGGGGGTCCTCCCGAACACCTGTTTAATGTGTCACACTTTTTTCAATGTTTGTTGGGAGCACACAGCATTCGTTTGTGAACGAATTTTGATGACACTTTGGAAAAAGATGCAAACATGTATGGCAAAGAACTGATTAGTTTTTGAGCGATAGTGAACAAAGTGGTGGGGGGTCCCTGGAGCACCTGTTTTTTTGAAAGCTCTATAACTTCTGTACATGATAAGCGAATTGGATGAAACTTGGTACATGAGTATGTAGTACGGTTTAAAATAGTTCTGCATCCCAACTTCCGGTTTTTTACTTCCGGTAAAAAATTTTTTTTTGTACTTTTTTGAAGTTTTTTCAGTGTCTTTATGCACACTACAGCCTACAATAATGAATTGATTATGATGAAACTTATGGAATAGGGTTCCAGTTAGTGTGAAAAGATAATTATCATGTTTTGGGACACATTGATCAAAGTGGTGGGGGGTCTACCATACAAATGCTGACTTTTCACACTTTGTTTTTTAAGTTTGTTGGGAGCATACAGACTTCGTTCATTAATTTATTTTAATGACACTTTGGAAAAAGATGGAGACTTAAGTAACAAAGAACTGATTAGTTTTTGGATAATATTGGAATAAGTGGTGGGGGCCCTCCCGAACACCTGTTTAATGTGTCACACTTTTTTCAATGTTTGTCGGGAGCACACAGCATTCGTTCGTGAACGAATTTTGATGACACTTTGGAAAAAGATGCAAACATGTATGGCAAAGAACTGATTAGTTTTTGAGCGATAGTGAACAAAGTGGTGGGGGGTCCCTGGAGCACCTGTTTTTTTGAAAGCTCTATAACTTCTGTACCTGATAAGCGAATTGGATGAAACTTGGAACATGAGTATGTAGTACGGTTTAAAATAGTTCTGCATCCCAACTTCCGGTTTTTTACTTCCGGTAAAAAAAAATTTTTTGTACTTTTTTAAAGTTTTGTCAGTGTCTTTATGCACACTACAGCCTACAATAACGAAGTGATTATGATGAAACTTATGGAATAGGGTTCCAATTAGTGTTTGTTGGAAGCATACAACATTCGTTCGTTAAGTAATTTTGATTACACTTTGCAAAAAGATGCAAATATGTATGGCAAGGAACTGATTAGTTTTTTTAGTGATAGTGAACAAAGTGGTAGGGGGTCCTCCAAGCACCTGTTATTTTGGAAGCTCAATAGCTTCTGTACCTGATAATCGAGTTGGATGAAATTTGGTACATACACATTTAGTACGGTTTACAACAGTTCTGCATCCTAACTTCCGCTTTGTCACTTCTGATAAAATTTTTTTTACTTTTTCTCGTACAACAGAATTTATGTTTGTTGGGATACTACTGCCTGCTTTAATATTTTTATTATTAGAACTACGAAGTCCATAATATTGGTTAGCTTTTAATTAAAGTATTTTATGGATATTAGCTCATTATATATCCAGAACACTATGTTTCCAGAGCTGTGGTGAAGTCAGCCTATGCATCAGCGTCGCAATATTTTTTTTTGCAGTACTGTTTAACTCAGTTTCAACCAAAGAGATTTATTTGGACCAAAATGAGAGATGCCTATATTACTACAACATGGACATTCACTCTGGTCCTGAAGGATACATTTGTTCGATTTCAGAAGACATCAAAGGTGAGTTACCCACCTCTATTTATATCTTTAGTTTATTATATCTTTAGTTCTACCTATAAATCGTTTTATTTTGACTAGGTAGTTATGATTACATAAATATCTAGATTGATATCTTATTTCTTGCCTTTGGAAAAAATTGGCAAAATATGGTAGGGGGTATCCTATTGTTTTTAAAATGCAGAAAACAGAGTTATCACGTAGTTGTGCCTGTTTCTTGGTTATCTCTTTTGTTTAGTAGTTAATTTCTTCGCTGACAGAATTTGGTCACTGAAAAGAGAGCAAAAAAAAAAACAAAATATCAGGAGGGGGAATTCTCGAGAACTTTTATCCAGAATCTCGAAACTTGAAATTTTTAACACTTTGGGAAAGCCGGAACCTCGAGAACTTCACGGATCAACACGTTCGTAAGGCACTCGACACGCTTACTTTAAAGCTGGTATAGAGCATCGGTGTGGTAAGCTAAATGTGTTTTCAGATGCTCTTTTGAGGATGTTCTCCATTGATGCCGTTATAGACGACAAAATTGATATTGTTAAACTTGATCTTAAATCCCTTGCTTTCAACAGTGACAATTATCTTAAATTAGAAGAGATAGTCACTGGCTTCAATAATGCTCTTTCCGATTTACACATGTCCAATGGGCTGGTTAACAAAAAACTTAATTTCTCCAAGAGTGATGTCACACTGGAAGGTGAAACTTGGAAATTGGGGATCCCTAAAGATTAAACGAATAAGTTGATTTCCCAGGACGACGATCCTCCTACCTTGGCACATGATGGAGTTGCGAAAACCTTATATCACTTAGGTTGATTTTATTTTTGGGCCCGGATTATCTGTGTCATCTGTAAGACGGTCAAAGCCCCTAACATCGTGCCACGTGCTCCAATGATAATTGCCCTAAAATCGGAAAGACTAGGTCAACGGTTATACATTGATATAATCGGTCCTAACCCCCAAACTAAGTGCTTTCATATATCAATTTTGATTGTCTTAGACCATCTCACTAAGTTCCTATTTCTTTTTCCTTTGCGGAAACTGACCACCTGTTCCATAGTTTTGGTTATTCCGAAACAACTGTCTCAGACAATGGATTGCAGTTTAGATCTAAATTGTTTGAAACCTTCCTTTCAAGGCATAGGTATTACCATAACTTTTCAGCTTCACAAGCATACGTTTCCGAATTTGTGAATTAGAGTGTGATCGCTGGACTAAGTGCGTACCTGACCGAAGACCATACTCGGTGGAACGAGCATCTTTGCGAAATTGTTTATGCTCTTCCATGTTCTGTGCATCAAACTTTAGGATGTTCCCCCTATTATGCCTCCCTAGTTTTTTGGGCTACCCATCACCACTCGGTTCGTCATACTCTTTGCTCCGACGCTTGTATTGTCTGGACGACATGGTTTTTTGGTCGGAACGTCGTTTTAAATGACCCCAGTAATCAGCTAAAGGCCAAATTAGGTCCCAGGTTTGTGAAAACCAAAGTTATCCGGTTAGTTGGTAACGCATCATACGAGTTGTCGAATGTGATTTTCCGACGACGCGAAATACACCATTCTAAAGACGTGCGTTAAAATTTATATGCTTTCCACTAGTTTTCATACTCTTTCCTATTGTCCGAAGAATTCCTTCCATTTTCTAATATCCTGTTTCTCCATTGGTGTAACTAAGAAATTGTTCTAGGGTGGGCCTGGTTCCGTAATATTGAGGAGAAAAATAATAAAAATTTCCCGTTTTTCCTTCTTTTTTTAGACATAAAGGAGATTTGAGGTTGATTTTCAATTTGACTGTTACATATTTATATTTTTTACTAGAGTGCAATTTCTATGTATATTTGGGTAAATAATAGATTTTTAAATTATACAAAAATAAAACAATAAAAGGTCATTTAAAATGGTTATGTTTCACAAATTAAAATTGAAAAAAATCATATAAAATACATATAATGTTTTTTTATCACTACAAATTTTTTTTAAAGCCTAACTTAGTACAAATAAAAATAAAATATTAGAATTGATTAACCCGTTCGAGCACAATTTAATTTTAAACTTTCCTTGTCTTTAAATTTTTTAACTAATTTCGTGCCACCAGGTGCTAAAACAAAGGAAAAATAAAATAACGTATTGCGTCAACTGATTTATTGTCAAACCTATATTACCTAATTTGGAAATATTATTTCCGGAAGGTGAAATAGCCCGTTCCGATTCCACACTTAGTGGTGGAACGGTCAATCTGTAATTATTATACATTCTTTGCAAATGAGGTTCTTAATATCCTATGACCACTTTTCTGAAATATTTTCATTTCGCTTCTGATTGTGGTGACCAGTTTAATATTTTATGTAGTTATATTATGACCAAAAAGGTTTAATATAGGCACTACGCTTGATTTAATACGGCGTTGGATTTTATTTTCCCAAACTGTTTTCCTCTAATAAATCGACCGAAACCACATCCTCATGTTGCACTGTCGTTGTAATCTGTGCTCAATTATATGTTTAACATCCCTTGTCTGCTGCTCCATGTAACGTTAAATAATCGTTGAAACAGCCTTTTATACGCCTTTGACTTAGAATTGTAAATTTGTTTGCTATACCATCGAAAAAAGCCTTGTTTTCATTCTAGAAATATTTACGTCTAATCTACGAGTTAATGGGTTGTTTTGATTTTATAATTTATTACTCATTACTGGCTAAAGAGATGCAAATATTTTTATTAAAAAATATACATCAAGAAAAGTAAATCTAGGTTGCCAATATTCCAAATGCTAGTCTTCTTCAAGCATTAAAGCCCGCATATATAGAATTATATGAAAGTTTATTACTTCGAGAAAGCACTAACGTGATATCATCAAGACAACTAAGATTTAGGATGCTACCGTTGACCGTATAGAGTTAAACCACCTTAAGGAATCATCTTCGCTAGTGATAACTCACAGCTATTGCCTGCAATATAGAATACCTCACGTTAACTTATAATTCCAATAACCACGGCTGCAGCTAAATTCTGACAATGAAGCTGTGAAGTGATTAAAGTGTTTAATGAAAAGTAATAAAGAAATTTTTAACGCTTAAACCGCTTCACCGCTTCACAAACAAAAATTTACAAATCAGCAAAAACTGATATCTCCATGCAAACTGAATATAACTTACTTTTTAACAGGATGTCGTGTTTTCATTGATTAAACCTGGCCAATATGGCGATTCTGTGATTACGGAATTTGCTTTCAATAGACGCGGGATTTCGGGATCGTAAAAATGTGTCCCATCCCAAGAGCTAATCCCTAGTGCTAGTGTTAATTAAAATCCAAAAATACCAATTATAGTTCACACTTTACAGTAATAACACATTCCATTAACCATTTAATGCATTATTTTTCACAACGTTCTTCATTGGCAACCGTAAACAAAACTCAAATAACTCAAGATATAAAACAATCAGACTTCGAATGACGTCAATTTGCTAATACCCATACAAACAAAACTTAAAAATGAGAAATTTTTTGGTGTTTCAGGGCTCTGGTGGGGTTTTAGGTCTGGAACGACGATCGAAGAAGTCTGGATTTTTTTATTGCGAAGTCTTTCATTGAAGAAATTAGAAGGTGTGTCTTTCCAAAAAGTATGAATGTCAAATCAATCTGACACATCATATATTGTTGGAAAGGAAATGTTTTCTATTTTTACCTTCGTTAATATATGGTGAACCAAATAGGTAAACGAACATTTTATACATACACTTATGACAACATTTTTGGTTTAGAGAATGGACCTCTGTCGCCTAACCCTGACGAGAAATGACAAACTTCTTAAAGTTTAAATTAACTTATTACATTTTGAAACGAAGATCAATCAAAAAAAAAACTGTAAGATTTTTTAAAATTGATTTGATTAATTACAATACTTTAATTTTTTCTATCGTAGTGATCATATATCACAACTATTAATTCTCTGTTGAAATAATTTTAAAAAGTGATTTACTTGGTAAAAAAATACAATTTCATTTGCTCTAACAGACTTATATGTTTCATTAATTTCATTTTATAGGGAGGGTCAAAATTCGTCTAGGGGGGCCGGGCCCCTACCTAGTTACGCCAATTTGTTTCTCCTACATTTATTCGGTCCTCGGCTTTGATTTTTTTTGTTGGGCCTGACTAGTTCAAACGGTAGAGCCTGAGAGTCTATCTCGGGGTTTGGGTTTGAGCCCGGTTCCCATTTCGTTTATTAAATTACTTTACTCTAAAGAGGAATGTAGTCAGCTGGGCTTCCTTCTTTCCTCCGGGCCTGTAATGCCCACCTATCATTATGAAAAATGTGCTGTTTCTTTCTTCTTCGTAGAATTACTATCCAATATATTCGAAAATGTGTTTATCCATATTTTCAAAGATTTCTCATCCCGTCCGTTTTCACTTTTATTAAATTCTTAAGTAACATTTGTCATTTAGCACCTCTATGTCTGTTGTTGGTTTAACATAACTTTCTCGTGTTTTTTACATTAAACTATAATGATAAAGAGAAAATGCGACCAAATCATTTTCCATAGTGGGAATGAAGTTATTGCGGTACATATTTTGATTTTTACTTCACCACAGTTTTAAATTGTGTGAAGTAATGCAATCTATCGTGAAAAAAAAATCGTACATACCCCAGATTTTGTTTTTTCTTTTGTTTTGGACCATCCTCTATCCAAATAGCCAATAAAAATTTTGGTGTACGTCTGTGTGTGGGTGGGTGAGTGGGTTGGTGGGTGGGTGGTTGGGTGGGAGGTTTGGTGGTTGAGTTTTCTGCATAGGATCTTGATGAAACTTTGGAAAATGATACAGGTTCACTTGAAAATAGAAGATCTGGATTCATTTTAAATTTGGACAAAATGGCGGGGGGTCTCCCGAGCACCTCTAAGTTTAAATCTTGAATAACTTCTGATCCCGAGCTATGATCTTATTGAAACTTAGTATATAAGGTTTTAATACTGTTTCCAATACTTCTGCATACCAACTTTTGGTTTGTCACTTGCGGTTAAAAAGTTTTTTTTTCAGGTGTTTATCCCTACTGTAGCCTACAATTACCAATCGATTTTCATGAAACGTTGCGAAAAGCTTTTAAATAACATGAGAAAGATTTTATCAGCTTTTGGAGCACATTGGATAAAGGGTTGAGGGGTCCACCATACAACAGGTGGTTTTTTCCCCAAAGTTTTTATGTTTGTTGGGAGCATAAAACATTCATTCATGAATGAATTTTGATGACACTTTGGAAAAAGATGCAAACATGTATGACAAAGAACTGATTAGTTTTTGAGCGATAGTGAAGAAAGTGGTGGGGGGTCCCTGAAGCACCTGTTTTTTTGAAAGCTCTATAACTTCTGTACCCGATAAGCGAATTGGATGAAACTTGGTACATGAGTATGTAGTACGGTTTAAAATAGTTCTGCATCCCAACTTCCGGTTTTTTACTTCCGGTAAAAAATTTTTTTTTGTACTTTTTTGAAGTTTTTTCAGTGTCTTTATGCACACTACAGCCTACAATAATGAATTGATTATGATGAAACTTATGGAATAGGGTTCCAGTTAGTGTGAAAAGATAATTATCATGTTTTGGGACACATTGATCAAAGTGGTGGGGGGTCTACCATACAAATGCTGACTTTTCACACTTTGTTTTTTAAGTTTGTTGGGAGCATACAGACTTCGTTCATTAATTTATTTTAATGACACTTTGGAAAAAGATGGAGACTTAAGTAACAAAGAACTGATTAGTTTTTGGATAATATTGGAATAAGTGGTGGGGGCCCTCCCGAACACCTGTTTAATGTGTCACACTTTTTTCAATGTTTGTTGGGAGCACACAGTATTCGTTCGTGAACGAATTTTGATGACACTTTGCAAAAAGATGCAAACATGTATGGCAAAGAACTGATTAGTTTTTGAGCGATAGTGAACAAAGTGGTGGGGGGTCCCTGGAGCACCTGTTTTTTTTAAAGATCTATAGCTTCTGTACCTGATAAGCGAATTGGATGAAACTTGGTACATGAGTATGTAGTACGGTTTAAAATAGTTCTGCATCCCAACTTCCGGTTTTTTACTTCCGGTAAAAAAAATTTTGTTGTACTTTTTTGAAGTTTTTTTAGTGTCTTTATGCACACTACAGCCTACAATAATGAAGTGATTATGATGAAACTTATGGAATAGGGTTCCAATTAGTGTAAGAAGATAATTATCATCTTTTAGGACACATTGATCAAAGTGGCGGGGGGTCTACCATACAAATGCTGACTTTTCACACTTTGTTTTTTAAGTTTGTTGGGAGCATACAGACTTCATTCATTATTCAATTTTAATGACACTTTGGAAAATGATGGAAACTTAAGTAACAAAGAACTGATTAGTTTTTGGATAATATTGGGATAAGTGGTGGGGGCCCTCCCGAACACCTGTTTAATGTGTCACACTTTTTTCAATGTTTGTTGGGAGCACACAGTATTCGTTCGTGAACGAATTTTGATGACACTTTGCAAAAAGATGCAAACATGTATGGCAAAGAACTGATTAGTTTTTGAGCGATAGTGAACAAAGTGGTGGGGGGTCCCTGGAGCACCTGTTTTTTTTAAAGATCTATAGCTTCTGTACCTGATAAGCGAATTGGATGAAACTTGGTACATGAGTATGTAGTACGGTTTAAAATAGTTCTGCATCCCAACTTCCGGTTTTTTACTTCCGGTAAAAAAAATTTTGTTGTACTTTTTTGAAGTTTTTTTAGTGTCTTTATGCACACTACAGCCTACAATAATGAAGTGATTATGATGAAACTTATGGAATAGGGTTCCAATTAGTGTAAGAAGATAATTATCATGTTTTGGGACACATTGATCAAAGTGGTGGGGGGTCTACCATACAAATGCTGACTTTTCACACTTTGTTTTTTAAGTTTGTTGGGAGCATACAGACTTCGTTCATTAATTTATTTTAATGACACTTTGGAAAAAGATGGAGACTTAAGTAACAAAGAACTGATTAGTTTTTGGATAATATTGGAATAAGTGGTGGGGGTCCCCCCGAACACCTGTTTAATGTGTCACAGTTTTTTCAATGTTTGTTGGGAGCACACAGCATTCGTCCGTGAACGAATTTTGATGACACTTTGGAAAAAGATGCAAACATGTATGACAAAGAACTGATTAGTTTTTGAGCGATAGTGAACAAAGTGGTGGGGGGTCCCTGGAGCACCTGTTTTTTTTTAAAGCTCTATAACTTCTGTACCTGATAAGCGAATTGGATGAAACTTGGTACATAAAATAAAATTGCATTTCTTGACACTTTAGTTATAAAAAATAGTTTTGGTGTGTTAGTTACTGATTGGTATCTAAAACCTACTTGGTCTGGCCGGTATTTGAATTTTAACTCTTCTCTTCCCATTTCTTATAAAAAAAATACTGTATCTATTTTGACAGAAAAAATTTTAAAATTATCAAATCCCATTTTTCATCAAAAAAATTTCAAATTTTTAAAAACTACTCTTTTAGAAAACCACTATCCTGTTAAATTTATTGATTATCACGTTAATCATACCATCAATAAACTTAATAATTTAAATTTTGGCATTTCTACTATTAATAATCAAGATAGCACCTTTAAATTTGCTTCCCTTCCTTATACTAAAGTTTTGTTTGAGAACTTAAATCGTGTTTTGCATGGCTATAATATTAAAGCTGTTGGTAAACCATGCAATACTCTACGAAAGCGTATTTTCACACCTCTTAAAGATCCTGTTCCCAAACAATATTTCTCTAATTTAGTTTACAAAGTTAATTGTGCTGAACTTAATTGTGGTCTAACATATATTGGTGAAACTAAACAATATCTTGTTTCTAGACTGAAGGATCATAAGTATCATATTGCTAAGGGTAACAAGTCACACAGTGCTTTGTGTGATCATGCTGTTTCCAGTAATCATAAAATTGATTGGGATAATCCTGAGATTTTAAATTTTGAGTCAAATACTACCAAGCGCAAAATTTCTGAAGCTATTTATATTAAAAAATTCCAAAATAATATGAATATACAATCGGATCACACCTATTTTGACAACGTTTACTTATCTTTCATTTAAATATTTGATTCCTACCTAGCTTTGATTTAAATTTCAGTTTGTATCAGTTTTTGTTTAACTTTTTATAATTTAAACGATAGAAGTTAAAGTTTCAGTCTGTTTGTTGGTTTTTTTTAGAATTTTTTAAAAAATATATGTGAATTTTCATTCTCAGTTTTTCTTTTTTGAAACAGTGTTTTCATTTTTGTAAGTTTTTTTTCAAAATATTTTTAAATTATATAATTTTCCATTTTTTTTGTTATTTTTTGTTATGTTAGTATTTTATTTTGTTGGACCTGAAGATAGCTTTGGAGTAAAGCAGAAACGCGTCGTCACAATAAAATAAAAATGAATAATTTATAAGAAATAAAAACATTTTTTTGGACTACAACGAATAAAAACAATTTTATATTATTTCGTCCAATGAATTAATAATCATATTACTTTTTTCAATGTTTGTTGGGAGCACACAGCATTCGTCCGTGAACGAATTTTGATGACACTTTGGAAAAAGATGCAAACATGTATGGCAAAGAACTGATTAGTTTTTGAGCGATAGTGAACAAAGTGGTGGGGGGTGTCCCATACACCTGTTTTTTTTAAAGCTCAATAACATCTGTACCTGATAATCGAATTGGATGAAACTTTGTACATAAGCATTAAGTATGATTTACAAAAATTCTGCATCCCAAGTTCCGGCTTTTTACTTCCGGTAAAAAAAATTTTTTTTAATTGTTGGCAGTTTTTTCAGTATCTTTATGCACACTACAGCCTACAATAATGAAGTGATTATGATAAAACTTATGGAAAGGTTTCGATTAGTGTAAGAAGATAATTATCATCTTTTGGGACACATTGATCAAAGTGGCGGGGGATCTACCATACAACTGCTGACTTTTTACACTTGTTTTTAAAGTTTGTTGGGAGCATACAGATTTCATTCATTAATCAATTTTAATGGCACTTTGAAAAAAGATAAAGACTTTATTGAAAAAGAATTGACTAGTTTTTGGACAATATTGGGATAAGTGGTGGGGTCCTCCCGAACACCTGTTTATTGTTTCAATGTTTGTTGGAAGCATACAACATTCGTTCGTTAAGTAATTTTGAATTAAAGATGCAAAAAGATGCAAATATGTATGGCAAGGAACTGATTAGTTTTTTTAGCGATAGTGAACAAAGTGGTAGGGGGTCCTCCAAGCACCTGTTATTTTGGAAGCTTAATAGCTTCTGTACCTGATAATCGAGTTGGATGAAATTTGGTACATACACATTTAGTACGGTTTACAACAGTTCTGCATCCTAACTTCCGCTTTGTCACTTCTGATAAAAATTTTTTTACTTTTTCTCGTACAACAGAATTTATGTTTGTTGGGATACTACTGCCTGCTTTAATATTTTTATTATTAGAACTACGAAGTCCATAATATTGGTTAGCTTTTAAAGTATTTTATGGATATTAGCTCATTATATATCCAGAACACTATGTTTCCAGAGCTGTGGTGAAGTCAGCCTATGCATCAGCGTCGCAATATTTTTTAATTAGTTTATTATTAGTTCGTTTTTGAATTCTTAAAGAGTTGAGTCGGGATTGAGGATTCGGGCTAGTTGATTAGTTTAGATGGTAATTAATAAAATTGTTTTATAGTGGAGTCATATTAGTAAAAAAAAGTGATATATTTGTTGTAAGAGCAAAGTTGAATTTTTTTTGTTTTATGTTAAGGACATAAAAGTTAGTTGGCATGTAATTATTTAGCAAATTTGGAGGTCCGGAAGTGCCTCAAAAATGGCAAAAACTGGTTTTTTGGTGTTTTTTGAGTAGGTCGCTTCACTATTTTTGAAATATTTCGGGCTCTAATGATCATAAAAAAAAAAATGAAAAATGTTTGTGATTAAATTTCAAATCCAGCTAGGGGGGTTAGATACTTTAAAAGTGTAACCTAACCTCAAAAAACCGAATCACGTGACTTTTTTTTTTTACTAAATTTATAATAAGGGGCGGAAAAATCGTCGAATTTTCATGAAAATTTCAGGAAACATGTATTTTAATAGTCTTAATATGGGATTTAATTTTTATGAAAAAATTTTATTTTTTTCGGCCACAATTGGCATTTTTCGTTAAATTTGGCAAATGGTGCCATTTTATGAGAATTCATCCAAAATAAATTTTTTTTTTTAATCTGTACTTCTTTTTATCTACTTTAACCTATGTATAATTAAAATTATGTTGCCTTAATTTAAATGCCCATTTTTGGGCATGAAAAAAAAACATTAATTTTGGCATTTTTTTGACATTTTACCATATATACGGTATTATTTATGCTATTATCATGTATTTTGCATAAAAGTGAAATATGCAATTCAAATTAATAAAAAATATTTTTTAAATTTATACATAACCTACAAAACTTTTTTTTCTTGCAATGCCCTAAATTGCTTTTGGTAAATAATTAACATTAAACTAATTTATTTTTGAGGCACTTCCGGACCTCCTAATTTGCTAAATAATTACATGCCCACTAACTTTTATGTCTTTAACATAAAACAAAAAAAAATCAACTTTGCTCTTACATCAATATAAAATGCTAATATGACTCCACTATTAAGAATTAAAATGAAAGTAAGCAAAGTTTGGTGGTTTAACCATTTCTTTCATGAAAAGACTTTTAAGTGTTAAGTGTTAAAATAAAAAAAAAATTGTGGAATCAATTATTTTAATTTAGTAAAAAAAATAAAATAATCCAGGGCTTCCAAGTTATGAAAAAAAGGAATCTTCCTCCTAAGGAAGGTTATAAAAAAAGGATATCTTCTAAGTTCGTTTTTGAATTAAATTAAATTATAAAAAGAAAAGAAAATTGTATTGTATTTATTATTGGTGTATTGTGTTGGAGAGCTTAAATTTTTTGGTGAAAATGGTGGTAAATTTTATTTGGTGATAATTTTACTTAGTGAAAATATACCGTAGTTAAGTTTTTTGATGTGGGTCGGGCAGTCGGGCAGTCGGGCTGCATGGAGTGAAGATTGTGCTCACTAAGTTCTGATCGCTCGGCGTTCTTTACTTTTCTGGAACACTAACAACGAGGGGCAAATTTGCTTTACTGTCCAACCGCTGGCATTGGCATTCGATCTTTTTGGGGCAACATCGAAACCAAAGACCCAGATTATCCACTAAAATAACCACACGTATTATTGTTAAGATACTTTTATGTTTATTTTGGGGTTGTTTTTTTATTCATTTTAAAATGATTTGTGAATTAGATAGATTAAATTGAGTGTTGTGGAAGGCAGAGAACCCTTCCATCAAATCTGGGTGGTGTTTTAATCACGCGTTCCTTTTTTGTATTTCAAAATTTTTTTTGTGAGTGAGGTGGGTCGTAAAATTCACGCCCGTTGGAGCTAATGACGGGGTGTATTTTGCATACACGATCAACTGGTAGACCTTCACGGTTTGCCAAACCTCTTACTACAATACCATTCTTAAATTTTTGTTCACAAAATTGGAGAATCAGCACATCGTATTGAGCGACGAGCAATTAAAAAGAAAACTAACAGATCGTAGATCTGACGATTAATTATCTGACGAATTATTAAATATTTGCACAATCCTATAAACAGTTTTTGTGACAAATCTGATTTTTTCAGACTTGTTTGAAATCAGAATTATTTTAAGAAGCCAAAACGTACCTGGTTCGTTTTTTTTCTACACATATTTACGTTTTTTTTCTACAAAAAAAAATTTTACATTTTCGAAAATAAGTCGAAACTGTGCTTTTGAAAATTAAAAAAAACTGTTTTGCACTACCAAAAAACTCAACTTTCATATGACACCCCACTTGACATGATCAAAAATAATATTTTTTCGAAATTACTACTCTCAAGCCCCTTCAATTAACGTTTGAAATTATAACAACCAAAACAAAAGAACGTTATTTTTTATGTGAAATTCCTACAACCATGAATTTTTTTCTTTAGCAATGTTCGAAGTTAAGGAGGGAGACAGAAAAAAACACTGTTTTTTAAAAAAAAACTGAAAAACTAAGCAGTCGTAAATTCATTGAAATTTTTTTTAAATATTTCCATCTTTTTCTATTTCTCTAAACCAAACTCGATTCCTTAAAAAAACTTTTGTTTTACCATCTCCTTATCTATGTCCATATAATATAAATAAAACCAAATATTTGAAATTGTTTTATTATCAGCAGGCGTGGGAAAACACATTTAATAACTAGAAAATTTCAGCTTGATAACACTTATAATTGGTGAGTAAATCGATTATGTAGGAATTCGGACGGACACCGAAGTCTCACCAATAGGGGTTTTTACTATTTCAAAGTACGGAACCCTAAAAAGTAGACAGAAAACACAAAACGTTCAAAGACATCGGGGCCCTTAACACAATTCAGCCAACATCGACTAAAGCGATTGTCTGCCACAGTGCCACAGCCATTAATAGTTCTAGCAGTTGTAAGTTGTAAACACGGTCAAGCCGTTGGTCAAGCTAGTTGTGGTTCAGATACCATCCATTTTTGCTTTATTCTGTAGTGCTTCCCAAACTGGACTTCACCCTAAGAGGCTTCACCTTAGGATTATTTGGTAGGCTGACAATGGCAAGATATTTGTGAAAAGTGATAGCTCATGTCACATATAATCTGCGTTTAGCTGTTCATATCTATATTTATGGTGACCATACCCTAGTCACAGTAGCTAGGTAGTAAAAAAATATTCAGATTGTTTTTCAAGTCTTCCTTAAAAATATTTATAAGTTTTAATTTTAACCCTGGTGGTTCGGCCTTTCGCCCTGAAATTTTCTCTGCACAGACATCTGTACAAATTTGAAGATGTTTTTTACAAAATTTTACAATTTATTTTTCTTCATTTTTTTTTAACACTTTTTCGTCTCTTTAATAGCGTTCCATCGTTGTTCTTGTATTGTTTGACCCTTTCTTTAGGGAGAGCACTTTGACTTCATCTGAGTTTAAAGAAAGTGATACAAGTTAAACTTAGTGATACAAATCGTTAACTTTCTTGATTCATTGTGTTACATAGAAGCACCCGTTCCAGATTAATTTAATCCCGGCCACGGTACGATTGGGTAAGGAGGAGGTAAGGTGAAGAAATGCATCTAAACATGGCGTGTCAAAAACTTCAGAAAATCAAATGACACCAACATAAATTCAAAATGTCAATTTTTAAGAAAACCAATTTCGAACAGAAGTACTCCCGTTCTGCATTACAGAATCTCATAGAACTCTGCAATAATAAGTTGAACTACAACAATGTGAAATTATGTGGTTAAAAAATTAATAGTTTCAACATTATTTTAAGTCCAAATAAAATATACTTTCTGCCACTGTCAACTTAAACGTTTGTTGATCACCAAACTTTTACCAACAAGCGCAAAAAAAAATTTATATTAACAAAAAATTTCATCAGATTATTGACATAATAAAAATCTTTTATGTTTCAAATTAAAATTCAACTTTAAATCAATTTTTGATCTTAAATTAATTATATTTTTATGACAACAAATAGAAAAATATTAAATAAAAACTAAAATTTATTATTTATTTATTTATTTATTTATTATAACGTTTATTTTTTTATTATTTCGTTCTTTTCGGGTAAAAAAAAAAAAAACAAAACAAAAACTAAAATTAATAAAAAGATAAATGAATCACCGAAATAATTTAACATAAGATATCTTTATATAAATACCTAAGACATGGGGAGATGCAGAGAATAAATTTATATGTAAAAAAATAAGCGATCATAAATCATTTTAAAATCGAACAAGAAAATATTATTATTAATTTTTTTTATGGTTTCTTGAATAAGAGATCAAAAAATGAAATTAATTTTTTTTTGTGATTTTAATTTGTGAAGAACTTATTTAATGAATAGCTTAAGAAAGTAAAAATGCATTAAAAAGAGATGAAAAAGAAACATGATGTAATAAATAAGAAAAACATAAAATGCCGAATCTGTGTTGATTAAGCTTAAATAGGGTGTATCTAAAGATGAATGTGAAAATTAATGTTTTCCTTGGGTTCAAGGGTTGTTGCGCAACTTTGTAAGACAAATAATTAATTTTCTATAGCATCCTGTGCATTATAATTTTACATTATGATGATCATCATTATCCACTTCAAATAACTCTCATTTCTTATTCTCACCTTAAATAAAAATATAATCATTTATTATTAAGACATATTCTGTTAATTTTTTTTTACTTTAAGAAATATAACAACAACAATAAAAAACGATTAAAACAACACAGAAGAAGATAAGATATTATAAAAAAAAAATATAAGATCAAGGTGTTGTATTTTTGTTTAATTTTGTTTTTTTTTTTTAAATTGGAATTATGTATTGAAATTAACACTTTTTCAAAATTAATTACATATTCATCGTTTGAAAATTATTTTTATTATTGTTGTTTTATTCTAAAATATTTTTTTAAAATATAATTCAAAGAAAATAATTAATGATAAAAAACTAATTTTGTTTTGTTTCTTTTAAAATTATATAATAAATTACTTCTTTTGTTTTGGTTATGTAGGGGGCGCGGTATATAAATTAAAAAAATAAAATAAAAATCAATTCAGGTTACGTATATATAGTTTAAAGTTGAAATTGGATGAGAATGATTGGATCAAAAGTAATATTTTACAACATCACCATCAATGATCGATATTAAATTGATCGCATCGTAAATATTATTAGAATTAAAGAAAAAGGAATTGATGATATTCAATTTGCGTCTTGAAATTGATTTTTAAATATCCATAAAATTAGAAAATTAGTTTGTAACGATAATTCTATATTTAACATATGGAGGGCTGTAAGCTGTTAGTAAAATTAGTTTTGTAATCAGAAGTTTGGTTAAGGTAGATATGTTTAAGAACATCAACTTTTAGGTAGATTTCATATAAAAATCTACCTATTGCAATGGGCTTCATCTCGGAATTTCGGAAAATTTTTTGTGCCACTATATGATAAGCGGAGACGAAAAAACAAAAAAAAAAAATTTATATATATATATATATATATATATATATATATATATATATATATATATATATATATATATATATATATATATATATATATATATATATATATATATATATATATATATATATATATATATATATATATATATATTAGACAAGACCTAACTTATGAAGTTGTTATTTTCATCCCTCCCACCGACTAATTATGTTCCTTTTGACTCGAAAATGAAGTGTATGCAGTTTTACTGAAATCGGAAAATAATTACCCACCGCGCAGTGGCGTCGAAGATAAGAAAATTAGCAGAATAATAGGATTTTTTATGTTTATCAGATATAATCATCTTAAAATATAATATATCTCATAATTTCGATTTTTTATTAAAAAATAATTACTTTACGATACCAACGAGCCTAAGTATGTAGAAATCGATCTTAGGAAAGCGTTTTTATCGAATTTCTTCTTCTTAAATCCAAAAAAAAAAATTTCTGCGAAAATTCAGAAAAAATAAATTTTTATGTTAGATTTAGACTTTGTTTGAGTAACACAAATTTTTATTTTTGGATACATTGCTAGCAGAATTAACTGGACATGGTAAAGTAGATCGTTTGCCAACCATAGTAACATTTAGTAATATTGAGAAGTTATTAACGGTTCCATAATGCAAATAACAGAGCGGATTATCGATTGCGAATGCGATATATGAATGCCTTGAAGAATGGGATCTTACTGATAAAGTCGAAGTCATGTGCTACGATACGACATCAAGTAACGCTGGACCAGAAAAAGGTGGAAAAAAAATGGCCACAACTTGATTCGATTCCCATGTCGTCATCACATACAGGAGATTAAACTACGGGCTGAGTATGATCTCAAATTTGGAAAGACCACTACATCCGATGTTTATCTGTTCAACAAATTTCAGAAGGCATGGGACGATGGTAAAATTAATCCAACAATGTTCAAAAATGGAATATCGGACAAAAAACTGGGAAACAAAGTTCCAAAACACTCGTGAGAAGCTCTAGTAATTTTTTGTCATGAAGAGTTGGAAAAATCACACCCACGCAGCGAATATAAAGAATTTTTGGAAGTTACATTGATTTTTCTTGGCGAAACCATTGAGAATTACAAATTCAAATGCCCAGGTCAGACAAGTCACGCCGTTTGCATTTTTTTCGAGACGTTTGCATTTTTCTGATTATGTTGTATGTAAAAATTTGGTTCAAATGCATAGATGGAACAGCAGCCGCATATCAGAATTCGGATTTCATCAAAATTGACCAAAGAGTTTCAGAAGAAATGTGGAACAAAATTTGTTTTCATCTTCACTATTTAACGGAAGCAAATATTGGTTTGGCTTTTTTCGACTCATAGATTTCGTTTGATGAAAAACGAAAAATGGTTCAAAACCTTGAGGTCCCAGCACGAAACATCCCCATCGCACCCCAAACTCGCAAAAAAGATTTTGACGCAGTCAAACATATGCAACTTTTTGCTAATAGGAACATTAGTGATTTTGTCACAGAAAAAACTAAGAGTTTTTTAATCGATTTAGAATTTGTATTGATTTTTTGCTACATGACCCATCGGAATGAGGATTTTGTCAAAGCCACGTTGTTTTGCCAAATTTTGCATGTTGTTAATGATACCGCCGAACTCGGTGTTAAGTTGATGACACGGAATACAACAGTAGTCTAACTAAAGACGAGGAAGGTACGCAATACACCATTCAGGTGGTGGAAAACTACAGATGCAAATATCCATCATACAATAAATCTAATTTAATTTATTGATTTCTTTTGGAAAAACGTTGCTTTTGAATGAAAAATTATTATAAATTTAACCATAAAAATTAATTTTTTTCTTTGAAAAAAGATTTTTATGAATTAGTGAATTTTCGTATATGTAAGAAGAAAAATTAAGATAAATCGCTTTTCTAAGATCGATTTCTACAAACTTAGGCTCGTTAGAATCGTTAATTAATTAGCTTTTAATAAAAAAAATCAAAATTATGAGATATATTATGTTTTAAGATAATTATATCTGATAAAAATAAAAAATCCTATTATTCTGCTAATTTTCTTATCTTCGACGCCTCTGCGCGGTGGGTAATTATTTTCCGATTTCAATAAAACTTGATATAGTTCATATTCGAGTCAAATGGAACATAATTAGCCAGTGGGAGCGAAGAAAAAGATTGTTTGAAAATTGTTCATACATATCTGGTCATGCCTAATATATATATATATATATATATATATATATATATATATCACTAGCTCCCAGTCTATATATTTGGAACACATAACTTTAATTCAATAATAAAAAAGTTTTAGTTTTAGTTCCTTTATTTTAAGAATTTCTTTAAATTTTTAGTTTAACTTAACAGTGTTTTTCTAAAAATAAACAAAATTTACTAAAATTAATTAAGTACAATATATATATATATATATATATATATATATATATATATATATATATATATATATATATATATATATATATATATATATATATATATATATATATATATATATATATATATATATATATATATATATATATATATATAAACGATATGAGATATAACGAAAACGACCGGCACTCGCACGGTCGCATTTGTTGAGGTAGATCAAAATTTTCACAATTTTCTGTACCATTTTCTGTAAGAAATGGACATTTTAGTGAATTATTAAATAATGTTCTCCACAGGCAAATGCAAATTTCAAAACCTTCTTACAGCTTATAACCAAAATTTTTTGAACTGCTTCTTAAAAAATTAGTTTTTGCATCCATATTTTGAGAACACTATTGAATTAACAAAAAACCGTAGAAGTTCGACTTTCAAATATTTTTTTCGATAAACTACACTGTCAGGAATGCATTGATCGATACTCATATTCTGACACTTGCCATAATAATTGTTTTTCTTAAGTGACTCTGCAAATATTTTTGACGGCAAATATGTTTTCTATTAATACAATATTGTACTTAATTCATTTTAGTAAATTTTGTTTATTTTTAGAAAAACACTGTTAAGTTAAACTAAAAATTTAAAGAAATTCTTAAAATAAAGGAACTAAAACTAAAACTTTTTTATTATTGAATTAAAGTTATGTGTTCTAAATATATAGACTGGGAGCTAGTGAACCCTTTCAGTAACGGTGGTCCTGTAAGGCTAGAATTTTTTTTAGTGATAGTTCATGAAATGTGAAGTACGGAAACCACAGCAGGCATCAGCCGTGTACGTCATCTTCCCCTATAATCTATATGTTTAAAAGTGTAAAAAAAATGAAAAAAAAAACTTGGTCCTGTAAGCTTGAAATTTTTATATGATTTAGCTCACTTATTGTAGAGTACAAAAACCAATTGACAGGCGATTTGGAGGTGCACAAGTACTTACTAAGCGCAAACCCATGTCTGTATTCAAAGTTATATCCATGGTCATCAGCGTATACCATAATATTTAGAGTTTAAACAGAGGATCGTACACTTCAGTTAATTTTAATTACCTTTTCAACAACGAATAATCGCAATATGTCTTTCAACGTTGATTTATTTTATGATTTTGTGGGGGCGTTCGATCAATCGAAAACGGCTAAATTTCTGTGAAATTTCTGTCTATACATTTTATTACTCACGGGAAACATATATATACCAAAAATGCATTACATCATCAGTAAAGAATTATAGTATTTGTGAAAGATCTTAATATTTAATAATGATTTATCGTTTTTCGGCTCTTAAAGATTTTAGTTTGTTGTTTTTAATGAAAAATGAGCTTTAAGTGTTTTAAGGTTATATCATGGAATTCATATATGAAAAATTATTTAGAAACAAGGAAATGTGGTTTTACATGTTGCTGTAAGATGGAACGAGCATTAAAAGTTTCAAATTTTATTTTAATTTTTTAAAACAAGAACTAATATCAATTCGTGCAAACCCCCGAAATTTCAATCATTTTCAATCATCAACCTATAATTATTTCGGGTGGGCAAAAATGATAAGAACAAAAAAAAAAACAAAAGTGAACAAATAAAACAACGATGTCTGTATCCCATAATTAAGTAACGAAAACAATTTGAAAATTTAATGGATCATTGAATTTGATCCCTTCAATTATTGACTATCAATTTTATTTATGACCAGCAAAATTATGTTTTAATTAAATTGTGTTTCGAATTTCACTTTTGTGTTATACGTAGACGTGTATCTTCAACCATTTTTGTTCTTGTATTTAGATGAACTATCGATTGGACTAAAGTGTAAGGAGTCCAATGCTGATCTGGTTTCATTTAAATTATTCAGTCTCAAAATAAGTCACCTGGGATATTGAGGAACGTCTCACTGTATTCTACCTTGTACGTATTGAGAATTTTGGGATAGAGGTAATTTTGTTTGTTTCTCTTTCCGTGTGAATTTAGTATGAAGATAAATAGAAGTTGAAAAAACAAAAAGTTCAGTTTTTAAAAGCTTCAGAAGAGACAATGGACGACATGGAATAAGCACTGTTGGTCTCAGAAATAATACTAAATAAACTAGACATTGTGTCTTGTGAGTTGTGACACATGTATAAGGAAGGCAGACCATCTAAAACCTTTTTGTAACGCTAGACGGAAGCATAGAAAACCATTCCGGTTAAAGAAAAATGGTTAAATACGGAGAACTGTTTACATGAGGCATACAAATTTAGGTGAGATATTCTCCAGATGAATACTGTAATCAAACGACAGGTATCTCAGTATAAATCTAAGAAGTTTGCTAAAAGATAAAATGATCAGGTTGCTGTCAGGTATTTAAAAATCAGTTAGTACTATTATTGTTACGGTAAAGTGCAGAATGCCAAAGCCAAGTGTAATGAAGAGCTTCTCTATTGGCGAGCCAATGAAGCGCATAGCAGGCTGCGTACCTTGAAATTAATAACGCCGAAACGACTAGAGCTCAGTCATCGTGGATTTGATAGAGATATACCTGCCTCTTCAACACAAATACAGATTCGTACGCAAATTACGTGATGAAAACTGAAATGGAAAGAAAGCAAGTGGAAAAAGGAGACTCCGGCGACCTCTGTGGCGAAAGAACCGCGATCAGTCCGTTCAACCCCACTTTCACTCCCACACACCCACACTTCCACGCTTCATGCACGCTCTCATCCTCCCACACACCCACGCTTACATTCAAACAACCAGGTCCACATACACACTCATATAGCGATGCAATGTCCTACAATTCGTAGGAAAATTAGTGACATAAAATTAATGATAAACCCATAAATGATGGAGGTCGTATGGTACTACAAAGTCGTCGTAGTTCGGGTGATTGATATGACATCGGTGTATTAAGCTTATTAAACTCGAAAACAACTTGTTTCCATCCAAGAAGTTCAGCTAAATCCATAGGTATACTACCACCGTAGATTAAAATCCATGCATCCATGCTATGAACTATCATAAATGTCCAATAAATGATGTTATTATTATCTGTATTGATGAACCAAAATGTAAAGGATGATGTGCGACGCCAGTTGTCGATTAAAACCAATAAAACTCCACTCGTTGCCATATAAAAACATCGGTCTACACTTTCTAAAGGAAACTGTTTTCCCGATATTTTCCAAAAAAAACTCGGTTTCCATTAACGTATGTTGTAATATAAATAATATAATCAGTCGATAATTCGTATGCAATATTTTGCAATAAAAACTTATTACTCATTAAATTATTTAATAGAATTTGCACAACAGTTATATTCGATTTCGGTTTGGATAGAAATAACATTAACTTCCCAATTGAATTAAAACGTTAAACAAAATGAGATTATTGATATAATAAAGGAAAATATATTCTTTAATATCGCCATTGTTGCAAGTGGTATTTTAGTTTTAATATATTAATATATCTATAAAGTTAATTCATCAAAAATCAAACTGACTTTTTCGTGTAGTACTCGTTTTATGATGTCTCGCATATCTTCACCACCTGCCTTCGCACACGCGCATCGACAGGCACATCCACATTCATTCACATGTACACTCATTCACGCGTATTCACACCCGTACGTTATAAAAAGTAAAAAGACTAATTAAGGTTCACTTACCCCATGATTATGTCCGACAGATCTCTAAGTCCTCGCGTTTAGCCCTCCATCAGCAGTGAATAATCCCACAGGTAAGATATTATTGTTAAAATTGCATAAACAAGATGTAACTGTTGCGCCGCATTAGCTAAGGCGATTATTGATAAACTTGTATAAATAAGTTGTATATGTTGTGTCGCAATAGCTAGGCGATTGTTGATTAAACAGAAAAAAAAACTGATAAATATTGCATAAATGTTGATAGCTGATAAAATCGTGGAGATATTGTACCAATGTTGCGCCGCAATAACTAAGGCGATCGTTAGCAAAATTGCATAAATATTGTATAAATGTTGCGCTGCTATAACTAGGCGATTGTTGATTTTAAAAAAACGGATAAGTATTGTATAAATATTGCGCTGCTATAACCAGGCGATAGCTGAAGAGTTATATGAATGGTGAATAAATGTTGCACCGCAATAACTAAGGCGATTGCTGATAAAAACTGATAACTATCGTATAAATGTTGCGCCGCAATATTTAGGCGATTACTGATAAATATTGTTTAAATGTTGCGTCACAAATACTTAGGACGATCACTGATACGTTATGTGAATATGGTATAAATGCTGCATCACAAATACTAGACGATTGCTGGTAAGATATGTAAATATTGTATAAATAAGGTATACAACTGTTGTTAAAATTAAAAATTAGCATGACACTTCCAGGATTGCGGAGATTTTATTTGCGTTTGTCTGTTTTGTTCTTCTTCTCCCGAAATCGAAATGACTACACAAGGGTAATCCATTAAAACATGACATCGAATAACCTTAATTTACTACACAACGGCAACTACAAAACCAATAAACAAACTCGATGTTTGGCAAAAAAAATTATTCATCGATACTGATGCTACTGTAAACTTGCAACAAAGGGTTCATACGAATCACATCCACAACACAAACACATAAGTTCCTTGTTTTTTGTTTTCTTATTATTTTAATTACATTCCACACTAATTAAGCGACTTTATAATTAACACACTTAAACGGCAAGCAAATTAGTTTAATGTATGTAAATTTAATTTAATTTTATGTAATTACTGTACTGTTAGTTTATAACAAGAGGTTATTATAATAAATTATATTTAATCAAAACCCGTAGGTGTATCACAAATGTCGTAAGGTGACATGAAACAAGAAAATTCTTTTACTGACTTACATATAAATCTTCTACGGTCAACTTTTATTTCTTTTACACGAACATTTTGGTACACTAATTTTAAAAATAATAGACTAAATTTTTGGTAAACATTTAGGTTCTGGAAAAAATCATTTATCAAAAAAATGAATTTCCATGACACCACAGCTCAATAGACGTCAACAACAGAAAATCCAATCAGATCAGAATGGAATAATAATAAAAGGCTAAGAGAGAGAAAACGCGATATATTCATCTCTTATATAGGAATTTAATATCGAAAATTGAGCTACAAAGTTTTTCGAAAGTGAAACTTACAGAACAATGTTAGTACATTTTCCGTTTTAAAACAAATACTGGTTGTTATTTTGTAATACATAAAATTGTAAGATAATTTCACGAAATAAGTTATTTACAACGCATTTGGAAGAAATATTAATATATTGCGATATTAGAATGGATTAAACGTATGTTCAACCGATTTTATGATGATTACGTAGTATGAAATAATAGCTTACAACCGTGGTACAGTAAAATCTAGATTTATTACGCCTAGATTAATACGTTTTGAAGACAATTGCAAAACTGATTGTAGGATAATAGTTGTTAGATATTAAGACGACTGTACAAATATGCACAGCTATTTGATGTTTGAAAATTTTTAGAGCAGTTATGATTAGAGGTCCAGAAAATTCAAATTTCTGCCGTATGACGAAGCGATGCTGGTGGAAACGCAGTGTGAACCAATAATAGGACGCTGTAAAGAAAATACTATTGTTAATTGTTTTATGCTAAGAATAAATATGTGTAACGGAAACTATATGAAAACATGACTACAGATTATGGACGAACGAGAAACTACTATGAACTACGCGTGGTAAGCAAAACTGTGATTTATGAGAAAACAGACATTATATGAATCTGGAACTTTACTGCTCTACGTTATCATACTCCAGTCTACATAACACAAGGTCTACTTAAACAAGTTTAGTGATGGCCTTGGGTCAATTCTGATCTGCTGAGCTGACGATTGAAATAACAGGATACACCAATTTCTGTTGCTGTACCAAATGCAATTAACCAATTTTGAGGTGTAATGGCGTGAAACCTGTATTTAAACCTCTTTAGTATTTAAATAATAATGAAACACTTTAAAACCAGTTAAAATTTACTTTTGATGTCGTAGCTTTTTAATCATGCTTTCTATTCAACGAATGATACAAAATGTTAACGAATGTAGATACATCCAAGATTGAAATTTCAGGCGGTTGGTTGAGACAACAAATCAACATTTGCTTCTAAATTATGCTTATTTTCTCAAAAATGTTGATGTCCTATGTATATAATGTAAACAAATATCCTTTTTTTTTGGTATGCAGAAATCATCCAGGGTAGTAATAAATAGCCGATTCTGGCACACTTTTTATAGGCATGATGGCCGCCATGAAGCCAATTATTTTTCAATTTTTTGGTACGTGATTCTTCCTCAGGTTAGGTTGACAACGTTTCATGCTTAATTTTCTTTTTTTTTGTCACCGCAACATGTGACAACAAAAAGATTGGAAATTAAATTTCTATATATATTTTTTAAACGCTTTTCTTTACTTCACACTATTGTATCAAATCTTGTAACGTTAATTTGACTGCCTTATATTCAATGAAAATGAATGAATCTTTGCAGGCATACGTATATCCGATGACAATACACGAATATCATATAAACTAACAATTTCAATTGTTTATTCGTTGTTTAAATAAAAAAATCGATTTTCATCGGAAATATTCAAATTCTCTCGATCTACTTAACGTAGCGACTTGAAATTTGCACAACATAAAGATCGATAGATAAAGTATACAGAATTATGCATTTTACGTTCATAAATTAGGTATTTTCTCGATAAATAAACAATTAATTTCAAAAATTTTCGCCAATTTCGGCCAGCATTTGCATGTTATCAGATTTAAATGCATATCAACGCCGACGCGCACGTAAAGAAGCAGAACGTCAAGAAGAAAATCCAGATGCAGGAAGAAATCAGCTTACTACCACAGCTCAAAATTGTTGTTACGACGATTTTGAGGCTGAAGTTAACACTTTTGCAGACAAAGTATGTGATATTTTTACGAAACAGTGCTATCCCAAGCAAGTGTCAAACTACCAGATTCCAATCCAACCTCCAGATTGGATGCCGCCTGAATTAAAATATAAAGTTCGCCTTACAGGTTGTCACCTCTGCAAGTCACACTTAAGAAGTAACAAAACAACTCCACCTACTAAAGCTTACTGGAACTATTTAGACCCAGGCGACATTCCACCAGAAATTCAGGCACTTTCTCAAGCTGAACAATGTCTTTTGTCTCGAATTCAACCTTTTCTTAAAATTGTCAAGTTTTCTGGATTGTACGGGCACTACGGATTTAAAGGCCAAGCAATCCTTCTTGCCTTGGACATTTTTGACGTCATTTCAAAGCTTCCTGAGTTCCTACTTCGATCAACCTTGGATGCTGATATTATAGTAGTAATGGAACGCTTAGGAAATGCATATTCTGCTCGAGACTACACTGTTTCCAGAACTAAATTAATCGCAGCTATAGAATGGCTTAAATCATATAACGTATTATACCGAGACATTGTTATTGATGAAAATGCACACCTTGATGAACGTGATTTGATTCGACTATAAAATCATGGCCCAAGTAATGAAGATACTGAAGGTCCTAATGAAAATGCGAAAAATATATCGGAATATGTGTCTATCGGCAGTAGTTCACGCATTATCCATGCATCGTGGCATCAAGGAAAATAAATTAACAAATATTAAATTCTGTGCTGAAAATGTGTTGAATTCTTATAAGAACGTGACAAAATAGAATTTCCGACTGTTCAAGGCGTTGATGACTAAAAATTAAAAAATAAAAAAAAATAAAAAAAACATAGAAAAAAATATTCAAAATAACTTGAAATATGTGACGAAAATTTTTTAAGAAACGCTTTTCTTTACTTCATTGTTATGCAAACTGTAAAAAAAATTACTAAAAAGCAAAAAATAATTCCAAAACTCAAATAAATTTTCTAAAAACCTCTGTAAAAAAATTCAAAAATAAAAATAATTCCAAAACTCGAATAGATTTTCCAAAAAATTCTATAAAAAAATTCAAAATCGAGAAAATCTGACACATTCGTTAAAGAAAAGCGTGGGACGCTAATCCTACACGCGAAACATTGACGGAATTGCGACTACTATCAATTGTGATTCTAAATGAATGAAAAATAAAATAATTATATCATTGCACTACATGAAAGTAGTTGAAAGAAAGTATTCGAAAAATATACACAAAAAAATATAATTCAAAATTCTTATATAAAAACCGCATGCAATTGACAACGTTAGATCCTAAACATGATGCTTTGAGATGATTCTAGCCACAAAATGATAGAAAGTAAATAGTAATGATAGTAGTCGCAATTCCGTCAATGTTTCGCCAATGTTTCGTGTAGGATTAGCGTCCCACGCTTTTCAACAATGAAGTAAAGAAAAGCGTTTCCTTAAAAAATTTTTTTTTTCAAATATTTTTTCTGATGTTTAAGTGAAACAATTGAAATTAATTATAAAATCAAGTGACCACGAAATTAAGAAATTAAATTTCAAACAAAAGAATTTAAATTTTTTTTTGATGTTTTAATTGAAATCACTTGGTATTTGTGTCACAAAATGAAATGTCCACAAAGATTGGAATCAAATATTGTTATCTGTGTTGAAAAACGAGGAGTAACAATGGAAAACAAATCAAAGATAAAGTAAAGAATTTTAACTTGCGTGTTGCGGTGACAAAAAAAAAATTGAAAAATAATTAGTCTGAAACGTTATCAACCAAACCTAAAGGTGGGTCATGTACCGAAAAATTGGAAAATAATTAGTCTCATGGCGTTTTTTGCCCGAAAAGTTTGCCAGAACCGACTATTATTACTTCTATCCAGAACCAAAAATTTACTTGGCCATTCAAATCATGATTTGCTCCAAGAGAAAACTCTGTGAAAAGCTTCGGCTAATTATGTTCCATATTCAACGGATTGCGCTAAAACTTTCAATCGCTTAAACTATTTCAGCTCCATTTCAGAGTTTGAAAAACAAATTGTGTTTTCCTTTGAAACCGTATGCCTATGCTTTTTCACGGAAATAAGATCTTGTTTTTCTCTAAAGGATCGTCAGTTTTGTACCCTATTAATTGCTACCTAGCATCTTAATCTAAGTGATATTAATTGAAAATGCTACTTATAACGGCAGGTAATTTTTTTCGCTATGTGATAAGAAAACCAAAGTAAACCAGAAATTTTGGATATTGATTTCCAGTTCTGCTTTTATTTTATCTGCTACACTCCGTTGTAACCTGTAGAGTGTAAGTATAGAAACATGTTTACTCTCACCTTATTAAAAATTTAGGACAATCTATTAGATGTGGAACCCGGGTTAGATATACTGTTTCATATATGAAAGTCATATGTAAAATATAAATATAAATGATATAAATGATTTTAATTGTAGGAACAATTAACGATAGCAATAACTTATTCATAGTATGGAGGTCTGAGAGTAAAGCTTTGACACAAGAGATAGACCATTCTATGACTTTTAGCTAAAATTTCGATGCAACAGCTATTAGAAACAACAATCCGCTTTAAAATTACGACTTCGTTGGTAAATAAAATAGTCTAGAAAGCAAAACATATTTATGTTTCACCGATTTTTTCTTAGAGGTAAGTACGGGAGCGAAATCTAAGTAAACTGGTAAAAATCACGTGTATGTAGAGTATAAACATCGTGCAAAGATCAGAAGTTTTTCTAAACTTTGGTCATATGGCAAATAAACGCCCGCAAGCTAAACCAACGTATTTGAAAATTCATCTAAGCAATCATTGATATCGTATAAAGTAAATGAATGAATTTAGGCCATTTAATCTTATTTAACAATTCATTTAATTTATTTAACATGATTACATTTTTTGATATTTAAACAATTGGTTAAAACTTCGGTCTTCATCTTTTCAGTTATTCAGAGTGCCCGTTTGTTTTTTATATTTGTTTTCATTACCTTTATTCGCATTTGACTGAAAGGTCTTTAAAAAAAATAGAAGCATAAAAAGGATTTTTGCATTTTTAATAATAATACAATTAATTAATAATAATTAATTAGTAATATTACAATTAATTATAAATTGATTAATTTTAGTTTATTTGCATCTAAAAATAAAATGCGAATAATGAAAATGATTATGTTTTTTTAAATATTTTTGTTTACCTTGTTTCATGTCGGTCAACTGACCGACATGAAATGTCGATATATATTCATATATAATATCACGAGTCGTCAAATAATAGTCGATTATTTTTCATAATCATTATAACGAATTTCATTTGAAGTGGCATGAGTGGTAATGTTGAAAAATAGTCGACTAATAATTTGATGATGGGTTGTGTTTAGCAGACAGTTTAACGAACAGAAATAGTAACATTATTTCATACAGCATTATCCTTTGTTGTCAAACAAAATTAAATATTATTTCATCTTAGTAGGCGCATAAATGTAATAAATTTGAAGTTTATTTTTGACAAATAAACATAAACATGCAATCATTTATGACTGAAAACGGACATTTTTATTATTTGCAAATTGCATTGCATATAATTTTGTATTATTGAATAATTTGTAGAAAAAATTTTATTTAGAAACTAATATTTATCTTTTAAACAAAATTATGAATAAAAAAAATTATCTCATTAAGCAAAAAAAATTATCTCAATATCTCTAGTTTTAAATTAATATATTAAGTCGGCCGAAAATAGTCACTATAATTCGCTGTTCCTTCATACCAGAGAAAAATAATCGATTCGTTTTGATTTGTTAAAAAATATAAAATGAAGCGTTTTTATTGGACCTTATCAAATCTTTATTTAGTGAGTTGAATTGTCAAATTTATTTTCTCATAATATTAAGAAAATTATGGAAAATTAATATTATTTTTATACGTAAGTCCAATATTTAAATCTTTGAATTCTGAGTTTTTAGGGTGCCGTACTTTAAAAAAGTTAAAACGGTACCGGGTGGGTACGGTACGATTTACTCACAAACTATAAGCGCTATCAAGTTGAAATTTTCTACAGTTTTTAAATGTGTTTTACGCCCACGCCTACTGATAACAAAAAAAATTCAAATATTTGTTTTCATCTATATTTTATGAACAAAGATAAGGAGATAGTAAAACAAAAGTTTGTTTTTAAGGAATCGAGTTTGGTTTAGAAAAATCGAAAAAGATCAAAATATTTAAAAAAAAATTTCAATGATTTTTCGACTGCTTAGTTTTTTAGATATTGCTAAAAACGATTGTTTTTTCAATGTTATTTTGTGGAAGTTGAGATTGGAAATTTTGAAAACAAATTATTTTCGACCTTGTCGAGTAGGGTGTCACATGAAAGGTTCATTTTTCTAGTCTAAAACAAGTTTTTGTAATTTTTAAAAGCGTAGTTTTTGAGTTATGTTCAAAAATGTGGAAAAAATTCCTGCCCCTCCCAAGAAGTAAACCAAGGTGACTATGCTAACAAAAACTGTTGTTTCTCAAATATTATAAACACAGAACCCTTAGCGAGCGAATTATATTCGCACTTGCCTGAGTTATTTATTTAAATTTTATCGTTAATGTGCTCGGATCGACCACCTAAATTAAATATAGTGAAATTAGTTAATTTATCAATAATAAAAACTCAATTGCGAAATACTACAACAAGGAATTTTATTTACAATTGTTCATCATGTTTCACCAAGTACGAGCGGTAACATCAATCGAATTTATCATTTCAAATGTTATTTTGAGGAGGTTGAGGGTGGAAATTTTGAAAACAAATATTTTTGACCTTGTCGAGTAAGGTGTCATATGAAAGGTTAATTTTTTTCTAGTCTAAAGCAATTTTTTTATAATTTTCAAAAGCGTAGCTTTTGAGTTATGTTCAAAAATGTGAAAAAAATGTCTGCTGCTCCCCCAAGATGCAACCCAACGTGAAACAATGCTATCGCAAAAACTGTCGTTTTCTCAAATATTATATACACGGAACCCTTAGCAAGCGAATTATATTCGCACTTGCCCGACTTTTTATTTAAATTTTATCGTCGAAAAATGGCAATAAAATGGACGCATCATTTAAAAATGCAATCTTCATGTATGAAAAGTTTGTCGGGTTAATTAATCATTAAATGATTTAAAATTGTAATTATCATAAAATTCTATTGAATGAATTAAAGAATAAAATTTATGAAATAGATATTTCTTTAAATGAATTATTCAAAAATAAGATGATTTGTCATCTAATTTTAATTATAAGTTTTAACGAAACTATTTCTTTGAAACGTTAAAGCATTTTAGGAAAATGTTAGAAAAGTACGAAAACAATGGTAAATTCTCCATAGACGTTACCGTTGCTTCAAGAAACATGAAAAAGCGTAACACATTGGAACAACTCCATGACTAATAATCACAGTATGGCAGCTATTTTTAGTTTAATAATTTCCTTTTAGATTTTTTGCTAAACCGTCTCTTGTGATGAAAATTATAATAATTCCAACCCTAATGCTGCAAACTGGTTACTGCTGGCTCTAAATTGCCAAATTAAACAAGCCGAAAGACAAGCCGACTCTGAAACAATTCTAACTAGCTTCATGAAACTCATATAACAATTTGGTGGAAACGCCATACCATGCACAGCTTAATGCATAAAAAATAAAAGGACAAACTGGTGGAACGATGATCTGAATAAACTCAAAAATGAGATCATCCAGATAAAAAGAAATTATCAATAAGGAAAGGGTCTAGATTTTAGGCTGGCAAAGCAAGCTGCATATCGTAACCTCCACATAGAGTATACACACAGAAGGTTAAAACAAAATAAAAAGAAAAATTCATAAAAGAAACTTGTTACGGAAGTATGCAACAACAATCCGTGGAAATGCATATGCAAATATCAGTAAATCGTAAATTTATGTATCACTATAGTTAAAGACAAGAAGTATTAAATTCCACATCTGTCTCAAACTTCTGCAGTATCTTTATAGTGGAACTTTCTCTCTCTCTCTCTCTGGCGTTTACATCCCATGAAGGGATTTTGCCGTCTGTGCCACCAGCTTCCAATCATCTCGTTCCATGACCAGTTGACCCCAGTTTCGACATCCTATATCACGAAGGTCTTGGATGATGTCATCACGCCAGCGTTGTCTAGGTCTTCCTCTTCGACGAACACCAGCTGGTTGTTGTTGGGAAGCTTTTTTTATCATTCTATCCAATGGAGCCCTTTCTACATGACCAAACCATCTAATCCGGTTGGATTTATTGAATCCGATTACATCGCAGCCTCCAAGAAGCTGTCTGATTTCATGATTCATTCGGATTCTATACTGATTTTCAGCAACTTTACATGGACCATAAATTGTTCGTATGACTTTCCTCTCAAATGTTGATAAAATTCTACAATCGGAGGAAGTCAGTGTCCAGCTTTCACTTCCAAATGTGAGCACAGGTCCGATTAATGGTCGGATGAACTTCGTTCGTCCTATTTTGTAGGTCTTGAAAGTGGGATCGCCACACTGCCAGCACATCATGTTCACTTGTTGTAAGTTCATTATTTTCATTTTTGATGGCTGTAGATCTTGGGTGGAAATCTTTTGTCAGATTCCGTGCATTGGCAAAGCACTCTTTTGAATTTCCGTTGGCCGCATGTTGGTTGATGTATTCGATGCAGCTCTTCATGTGTTCGCGTTTCTTTTTACGTAAAAGTTTTGCTGAGGCTTTCCTGGCGCATAGATAATCAGCTTGGGAGCTTCTGGTGTTCCTTGTTAACCATTTTTCTCGCAGTTTTTCTTTATTTTCAACGGATTGGCGACACTTGTCGTCAAACCATTCGTTGTGTGATTTCGGTGGTCGTTTTCCGATTGTAGTTTGTGCTGCGGCTATAATGGTTGATTGAAGCGTTTGCCATTCTTCTTGTATGTTTAATGGCATCTCAGAATAGATGTCATGCTCTTCCATGTTTTGTGTTATTATTTCCTGATATCTATTCAGCGTTTCCGGATGTTTAAATGCTTCGACATTCCAGCGCACGGTCTTTTTTGCTTGTCTGTTTAATGTAGATGAAAACTTGCACTTGTACTTAAAGATGACAAGCATATGATCGGTGTCTATATCAGCGCCTCTGTATGATCGAACATTAGTTATACTTGTAGAGTGTCTCTTAGAGATCATGACGTGATCGATTTGATTTTCAGTTCTTACGTCATTTGATTTCCACGTTGCCTTGTGAATTCTCTTGTGAGGGAAGCATGTGCTGGAAATTACTAGATCATACATCATAGCCAGCTCAGCTGCGCGAAAACCGTTATTGTTGCTGGTATGATGCAAGCTGTTAGGGCCGATATGTGTTTTAAGTTCTCCAATCCTACCGATTTGAGCATTAAAGTCACTTACCACGATTTTTATATCATGCCGCGGGATGGTATTGATGACTTCTTCGAGTTCTGGGAAGAACAGGTCTTTAAAATCATCTGCTTTATCTTCAGTAGATGCATGAACATTGACGATCGTTACATTAAATTTTTTCGTGCGGATTCTCAGTGTGCATAACCGCATATTAATTAGGCAGAAGTCGATAACATGCTGATTCACGCGACGGTGTATAAGAAAGCCAACTCCAAATTCTCCTCCGTTTTGATGACCGCAATAATAAAGAGTGTATCCTTTCGCTGTTTCCTGGCCATCTTAGTTCTTGTAATGCCACTATATCCAGTGTGTAGCTCTCGACTTGTTGGGTGAGTTTTAGGAGATCTCCTGGTCTTCTACGGCTTAGCACGTTCCAGGTTCCTATTTTTAAATCGTAGTCCGGGTACAGTTTCCGAGATCGTTCCAATAATGAATCCGAGATATTCCGAGGCCTGTGTACAGAATTCATGACAGTAGTTTTTTTACGGAAATGGGGTGTTAGCCCTTCGCGCAACCCAAATTTTCGTGAATGGGTTCGTTCTGCATCTTAAGGTCACCAGAAACAACCTTTTTACACGTTTATATAGCGAGCCGCTTGATCCAAGACAGACGCCCGCTGAAAGCCGTCCCTAACATGGAGAACAGACGCTTTCTACACATTTATATAGCGAGCCGCTTGATCCAAGACAGACGCCCGCTCCAAGCCGCCCCTAACATGGAGAACAGATGCTTGTGTTGCATTGGTTTTATGGCGCCAATGACTCGCCATGGTGCAGAATCATTGAGTATAAGCAGTATTTACTCTGCCCCTCTCAACTACACCAACCTAATTCTGTTGGCTTTACCCAGGTAGCACGGCGTGGACGTAGAATTTCGGATTTTCGCTACCCAAGTGGGACGTAGTAGGAACGTAGTGGAACTTGCTGCTATAAAAAAGTTCGTATAGACTATAGATAAATTATAAAATTTTTAAGCAAAAGGACATTTTCATAGACAGTAGAGTGATATAATCATGCCTAGTCAGGTCATGAGTGGAAGTGTAGGACCTGATCGATATCTACGAATCGAAGAAATATTAGGATGTATGTGGTGATCATTACACAATTATATTTGGAAGCCGACACCAAAGGCCAGTGGCATACATGATCTGATGGACCTCATCAGAGAAAATGGCAAGTTGTTCTTCCTTATTGAGAAGCTTTAAATGGTTTCCAAAAGAGCAATACTTAGTAATCAATAATTCCTCTAAATGTATGACTTTAAAGTTATGTCTATGCCACTTATGTCTATGCCACGTCACCTTTAGTACGCTCATTCTTACTTTGCATTTATATTAGTTTTTAAGAATTTCGAGGAAAAAACATGTTGTATTATTAGAACAAATTTACAATGTTCAAATTTTTACAATGTATTCAATCTACCTTAAGGATAATGACATAATTTGATTCGAACCAAACATTAAAAGCAAAATTTAAAAATAAACAAACAAAGAAGTTAACGTATTAATTTAATAAATTGCGGTGCAAAAAATTTATAAAAAAAAATGAAACCAAATTATTCGTATAATCTTCAGCTATCGCCTATCACACAATGAAACTAACAAACAACAGATGATGAGGATGATGATGATGATGAAACATAATTGAAAAGCAAAAAATTTGGTTAAGATATTTAGTGGTTAGTTCATCAAATAAAAAAATACCTGAGTTCGATTTAAGTTAAAGCTTTGCATATGTTAGAGCTTTGTTAAGAGTTATGATATGAGCTTTGATTTTATTCATTCGTATTCACGTTCAAGTATTAATTTACCTCTTCGAATTCTTCTATACGGGATTGTGTTGTCCAGATTTTATAACTTTGATACACATTACACACCCTCCCTCACCCAGCCAACATTATTGGAATTCATTTTAAAGTTTTTATTAAAACACACTGATTACTTATAAATAATAATAAAAATTCAAAAGTTAAACTTAAAAGGAAAATAATTACAATTTTTAACGAGAATCAATTTAAACAATTACTAGTTAGGTTCTGTTATTTATATCAAAAGTAAAACCAACAAAAAAGAATATAACCAAAAACTAAGCTAAAATTCCAAAACTCTTTACTTTTCTTGCCCTATCATTAAAAACAAATTCATTTTTCGTGTAAATTCGTTGCAGTTTTCATGTTCCACAAATATATAAAGATGTAAAAGTTTAGGACCTTGTTTAAAATACTTTAAAAAAACTAAATTTCTGCAACACAATATAGTTGATGAAGAATGAAATCACTTAATAATTATGGTTTAATGGATTCAATTATGGTTTATCTCCAAGCAACATAATAAAAGTTTAAAATGTAAAAAATTTAGACAACAAGAAAAAGGTGGATCAAATGTAAATTATAGTTAAAAAAGTGAAATTTTAAGTATTTCTTCATCCTCCCTTCCACTTTAGTTCCGATCTTTTTATTTCTAATTAATTTTTTATTTCATGAAAAAAATAAGAGTAGAGTTGTGACTGTCAGCTCAATCCCTTCCAAAAACTGGGTGGTTATCACTTATCGAAAGAGAAAATTATCAAATGGAATTTTATAGGATTTTCTGGTGATAATTTCAGTCCGACATGTAAACATACGTGGTCTAGCTCTGGAGCCATAGAGCCATTGCTTGCATTTTCAAAGCATGGATCAAACTGGCGGCATAATGCCATCACCCAAACAACCTGTATGTAGAAAGAAGTTGTTAGAACTGGTGTTGCTTTGGATGCGACAACTGCGGCAGAAAAGTGCAGACGAATACATCTCTGTTAACAGTCCACATCTCTTTCCACAAATATTATCCGCAAGAACACCATAATGTTCTCACTAATTGAAATTGAAGAGAATGGGGAAAATTTTTATTGAGAATAGTAAGTCTTCATTTCGTCGAGGACACAGGACCTGACGATCATAGGGATGGTATTTGCGGAAATCACTAATAACCAACAAGGTCCTCAACTTTTGCCCCATGTAATGAAGTTAAATATGTAGTGGGCTGATTCCTTGTTTTATAGTTTTGGTACTTCATCACATACACCATAGGTCTCCTTACCTGCGACTTTCGTATCAATTTTTGTTATTACACTTCATTTTTAGTCATCCGTTAATTTAGTTCTCCGCTACGTAAAATTATTCTTCTTATATAAATTTCTTTTGTCTGTAATATACTAACTTTAGAGTCCCTCTGCGTTTGATTTTTTTTTACAAAACATAATGTCACTATAAGTCTATTTCTTCGTCAGCTACAACCATGGCAACCGGTTATCATTATTGTTGTGTAGGTTTAGCAATTGGTTTTTCCTACCTTGAACTTGTACCCGGCAATCAATATGGAAATTACCGTATATTCGATTACCGAATGTTATATTATAGTAACTCATTAAACGAATATTATCGTACCTGGAATACAACCATTCATGATTGGTTATGTAAATTTATTACAAAAAATTTTTTTTTGGTTCTCATCTTATAAATCATCAGTTGGTCTATCAAGAACTTGGTGATTATTAGCGATTATTTCTTCGTCCGGCATATTTTCTAGCCTTAGATTGTCACTAATAATGACTAAACCACATCCAACAGTATACGGGTTAAAATTTAAATAAAAGCCTAATGAACTTATGTATCTGTTTTCCAACAAACAATTTACAATTCTTTTTATGTGGAATACGCTGATTTTGAGTTAATCTACGTCCAGTGGCGTAGCTAGCATGGGTGGCACCCGGGGCGGATATTGTGGTGTCACCCCAAGAATGAAAACTGCCAAAATTAATAAAAAGCCAATAAACGTGGGGGGGGAGGGTTAATATAAAGCAACAAAAATTTTCATAGAACGAAAAAATTATATTGTAATATGTAAAACATTTCCATTTTAAAATTCAACTTAAGTAAATTAAATAAGTGATGCAGAAGTTTCAACTTCGAAATTATTATCACCTCAACGGCGTAATCGATAGCGTGTCGGCCTAAGGATTCGAACCAGGCACTGAGAAGGAAGGTTCAAATTCATCCGAAGCACGAAAAATACGAAGTGGGTTGTTTTCTGAGAAACTTCCAACCATACCTTTGAATTGAAAACATTTTAATTACTTCTTTACTTACTTGAGTTAAATTGATCTAAAAAATCCCCAATATTGTAATATATTTTTTTTAAATACAAGAAAAGGGCAAAGTACAAATATAATAAATAAAAAAATTATGTATAGTATTATTTCATTCTTCGGAATATTTCTTTTTTGCGTAAATTTTTTTAGGAGGTTACTATTGTTGTTGAAAAGGTCATGAAATAATCCACAAGAATTTGTTAAATTACACTGTGCGACAGCCAAAATCCGCTGGGGTTCTGACTACCGGAAAAAGTTATATCAGTGAAAAAAAAGTTATACGTGTCCCGGCGTTTTGCTGGGTCACGTCTAGGAATCGAGATATATCGATTTGATGTTAGTAAGTATCATATAGGAGAAATGGTCACGTGTGGGGTTCTTTTTTTGACATAACTCAAGAACGACTAGTCCGATTTTGCTGAAACAAATTTAGAAATTAAGAATTACAATTCCTTTAATCTACGGATATACTATACTGAAAAAGTAACGACAAAATACACAAATTAAAATTAAATAAATAAGAAATACAAAATAAATAAAATAAATAAATAAATGAAATAAAAATAATAAAGTTAAATAAAAAAATAATAAAAATAATAAAATAAAAATATAGTAAAGATATAAAAAAATAAAATAAACAAAATTTAATAAATAAATAAACTAAATAATAAACAAATAATAAATAAATAATGTATAAATAATAAAAAATAATAAATAAATAATAAATAAATAATAAATAAACAATAAAAAATAATACAAATAATAAATAATAATAACAAATAATGAATAATAAATAATAATAATAATAGTAATAAATAATAATAAATAATAATAATAAATAATACTAATAAATAATAATAATAATAAACAATAATAATAATAAATAATAATAATAATATAATAAAATATAATAAAAATATAAAATAAAATTATACTAAAAATAATAAAATAAAATAAAAAAATAAAATAAATAAATAAAAAATAAAAAAATAAAAAATAGAAAATAATAAATAAGAAGTAAAAAAAGAATAAAATTAATACACAGAGACACATAGACACATGTCCAAATACTTTTAAAACAATAAATTTTGGAGTTTATTCCAGTAAAAATATTAAAAAAAAAATTTCTATGAAACATCAATATTCTTGTCAAAATGAGATACCTTTACTTAATTGTGAATAAAAGCGAAATGCGTTCATCGATTTCCATGATCTATGTCTTGATTTGTGCACAGATTATGTGAATTTACGTCAAAGTAATAAGACTTGACACTTTTTCCCGTTTTGAATTTTTCATGATTTTTAAAATACAATTTTTTTATTTTTAGGCAAAAATTATTTTTTTTCTTCATAAATTTATTTATAACTGCGAAGCTGTTGATTGTATAAGGAAATAACGTATCACTAGATTAAAGGAATTGTAATTCTTAATTTTTCTAAATTTGTGTCAGTAAAATAGGACTAGTCGTTCTCGATTTATGTACCCAAAACGTAACTATTTCCCCTATATGATACATACTAACTTAAAATCGATATATCTCGATTCCTAAACGTGACCCAGCAAAACGCCGGGATACGTATAAATTTTTTTACCGATATAACTTTTCCCGGTAGTCAGAATCCCAACGGATCTTTGACCCCTACCATTTGTCGCACAGTGTTATTTTTCAAATGGCTTTTAAGTTTTAATGTCTCAAGTAGAGTTTCTGCTCGAAAAATTCGGTCGAGAAGATTTGTTATCTTGAACTAATGATTTGTTACCTTGTACTGGAGTACGCTGGGCTTGTCACTCCCGTAGATCAAAAATAAAAAAATTTACAAATCAATAAAATTAAAAACTTTACGTATGAACGTAAAACTCAAGTTAAAACAACTAAACTTTGACGGATTATTTTATTTTTTAAATTTTATATAAATAATTAAAATGTATGAATAAATTTATATTATATAATCTTAATTACAATTTCAATAGAAGACAAAGTGGAACTCAATTTATGTTTAGTGTTTACCACAATATTGATATTGATTGTCATATAATTCGAATTTATTTATATATATTTAAACTAGAGAAAATGTTATATTTAGCATAAATAAATTGCCTAAATTTAATTTTCAGTAACGAAATTCTTTTTTCATTTAAATAACGAAATTTTGTTTTCTTTAAATTGGGACATTTTTAAAATGAAGCGGGACGCCGGTCAGGATATAACCATGGGGTGAGTGTTCTTTAGTTAGCTTTTTTTTTAAATTAAAGGTATGAATGCGCGTGAATGAGTGTACGTATGGATGAATGTGGGCGTGATTGTCGATGCGTGTGCGTGAACGCATGGGGGTGTATGTGTGGGACACTACAAATTAAATTGAAAATGATTATAAATGATATACTTTTTACTGATTTAATTTTTTTTGGAATTATTGCTCAATTCCTAATAATTTTTATGCTACCTGTAACTGGCTGATAAGGAAATCAATCATGCCATGGCATTTGTAACCGACATAACTCAGCACTACTAACCCGCTGTAAAAGAACTAGCCTAGAACTTCTAAGTATCAATCAGAACAACCACTGTTATTCAATTTGGGATTATGATCGGATTGAGCGTTATGCATTTATTTATTCAATTTATTTTAAATAACGTAACCTACGATTTGGTTGTCGGTTCACAATTATTGGTATTATGGGTCATATTATAAATGACGTTGCCCGATTCTGTACGTATATTCATATATCCATAAAAGATTTTTTTTTCTCTCCGACATAATTTGTGGACTTAATCAGAATGGTAACATGTCAGTTATAAAAATTATTTGGTCCAGAATAATTATTACTATACTTACTATAATTACCAACTTTCTTTGAACTTAATTGTCTTGCTTTGCTACATGGGTATGTATGTAGATAAGGGTATTTGTGTGTGAGTGTGGGTGTGTGTGTGGGTATGTGGGAGGATGTGGGCGTGCATGAAGTGTGAGAGTGTTGGCGGATGGGAGAGAATGTGGGGGTTGAACGTGAAGATCACGGTTCTTTCGCAAACGGGGTCGCCAGAGTCTCATTTTTTTCATTTGTCTTCTTTCCATTTCTATCTAATCATGTAATTTGCGTACATTTCTGCATCTGTGTTGAAGAAGCAGGGTTATTTCTATCAAATCCACGAAGACTGAAAGCTAGTCGATCGGCGTTATAAATCTCCAAGGTGCGCAACCTGCTATGCGCTTCATTGGTTCGCCAATGAAGACACTTCATTACACCCATCGCCCCTGATCTTCCTAACGAAACACAAAACTTTACTCCAATTCGAAGTCCATGAGATCGTCAAAGTCACGGTAAGCATTATCCTAAAAGGCTAATACTTACTCCCGCGGTATTCATTATATAAAACAGAATATTTGAAAAAAATCTAAAAAACAACAATAATAAAAAATTAGTCTGCAGAACAACTCGGTTTGGATCTAAAGACCCAACCATTGTCGTTTGAAAGTTTTGAACTACTTACCCTATTCCATAACAACTCTCTTGTCATTGGTTTGTGATATTTTAGCCCTCAGATTTCTATCGCTCCGTTACGTGCAGCCGTTACGTTTGTAATTTTCACAAAATTTAGTTTGAATCATCGTATGATTCAAATTCATGTAATGTTTGTAGATTTTCAGTTACTAATAGTGGTCCTTCGAGCCGGATTTTAAAATTTTTAACTTTTGAAACATTTTATTTAATAAAAATGTACATGTATGCGTATTTTACTTCATTTAGCTATCCATCATCACAACCAGATTTTATATAGGTTATTATTAGAACATGTATAATTATTTAGAGAAAATGTCAAGATTCATGGTTAAAAAATTTGATAATTGCCAGTCAGTTGATAAAAATGTATTTCACTGTAATTCGAAAAACAAAAGAGATAAATTTTAGTAATCAAACTGAGTAATTATACGTTTTAATTCCGGTTGAAAAAATAGTATATATACTACAAGAGATGAACACAACGTTTTATTTCTGAGGAAACATTTGTTCATGAGACTCTCTAGCGTCAAGTAAGGCAAGTTTAAGTATGATACACGTTTTTATCTCGCGTAGGAAATGTAATTTTTTCTACGATAGTATATATATATATATATATATATATATATATATATATATATATATATATATATATATACATATATATATATATATATATATATATATATATATATATATATATATATATATATATATATATATATATATATATATATATATATATATATATATATATATATATATAAATGATATTTATTGTAAATTAGTTAAATAGAAATCGACAACATAGGCGGTATGCGAATCGAGAAATATTTGACGGAACAAAATTGTTGGGAAAAATGAAATTGGTGAAAACACAATTTTGACATATGGTGAAAGACTTTTTGATTTTGCTGTGCGAAACGAAACAAATTTTGACATAAGCAAAACTAATTTTGACAATTAATAGTTTGTACAGTCAACTCTCTTATAACGCGATTAATTCGTCCCGCGTTATATGGAAACTGCGTTATGAGAAACAAAGAAATATAGAAGAAAATCATATAAACTTACATCGCGTTATATGGAAGCCGTTTTCTCGCTATATGGAATACGCGTTATGAGAAACTGAGAACTAATATAAATTCAATGATTTCGTACCGCGTTGTATGGAATCGTAGAAATAATTAAATTTTATACAAATTATAGAAGGAAAATCGAATAAAGACGCCGATAAAATAAGAAATTTGAACCGAACCATTTTCGATTTTTTTGAATCTTCAGTAATCGTTAGTATAATTAAAAAAATTAATAAGTATTTTTTTACGTTTTTATTTTTTTAATAGTTTAGACACAGGGTGGCTCGAAATTTTTTAAGTTTAGCGACAGTCAAAGATTAAAGTTAAATTGTGCTCGAACGGGTTAAACCGTATTTAAAACCTTATAAACAAGAAACGGTTCAATAGAATTGGTAAACTTGCTTTTAGTGAATGGCACAAAGTACAAAGAAACACTAATTATATATTCAAATGCCTTTTTCTCAAACAAAAAGATAGCGCTTGTTTGTAATTTTAGTGTGTTTTTCAGTTTTCTTTAGTAAATAATAAATCTTTAAGATATAAGAAAAAAGATAACAAAACCTTGCGTTTTGAAATCACCATGTTGGAAGAACTGAAATTAAAAAAATCATATAAAATATAAATTTTGGTCAGTATTTTTATAAAGCCTCACTAAGTAGCTTTCAAACAAAAATAAATTTAATCAAATCGAATACCTCGTTGGAGCGCAATTTAACGTTAATCTTTGAATATCACTAAACTTCTTAAGAAATTTCGAGCGACCCTGTGTCAAAACTAGTGAAAAAATGAAAAATATTAAATTTTTTTATTATACTTAAATTTTATTAAGATAAGTTTCCACAGTTTCCAAAAAATCGAGATTGGTCACATTGGTACATCATCGCCGCCAAATCAAGATCGCATGCATTCTCAAAATGCATTATTAGCTTGTGATTAATTCATGAATAAATTATATAAAATGTCAAATATATATAATTTATTTCGATAATTTAATCATTAATTAATTAAATTTAATTTAATGAAAAACGCGTTATAAGGAGATTTCGTCGCGTTATAGGAGAACGGTCCCAGTTTTCACCGCGCGTTATATGGAAATCGCGTTTTAAAAGTGCCGCGTTATAGGAGAGTTGACTGTATCTGTCATTATTTCGTGGATTCGCACAGAGCAATAGCATTCAATATCCATATTTTTTTTTTCATGGTTGCTTTGATTTAAAATCTTTGTAAAATTACAAGAAAATAACAGCAACTACAATTTGTTATTTAGCAAAAATGATTTTACACTAGTAGAAATGAAAACATTTCACAGTGGTTACGAAACGAAAATAGACTTTTCATCTGCTATCGTAGAAAAAAATAATTTTTAATGAGCCTATTTTAAGATTTATTAAATAACAATATAAGAAAAAGACATATGACAACATCATAATGTTTTGTTAACTCTAAAAAAACACAAAAATAATAAACATTGTATAAAAAAAAATTCTTTTAATTATCTTTACTCGAGATAGTAAAAATTGAATTTTATTATTCTGTTTGAACAGGGTGATTATGACATTACATCACATTAAAGCACTTCAAAAAATGCTCAGTTTTATTCAAGATCCTCATTTGAAGCGTTTAATGGGATCGTGAGTTTGCTGACGTCATCTCACAATAATACGTGTTCACACCAGCTAGCAGTTTAAACAACTATAACGACTACAATATTTTATTATTGTAAATGAAGATTTTCACATACTTTATAACATTATTCAAAATAAATGGGGTTGTCTGGTCACCATCTTTTATTAATTAAATCGTACACTAGTATATCTATCAAACCAATTCTGACTATAACATTTTTAATTTTCTACCAAAGCTTATTGTAGTGGCAAACCTCACAAATTTGTATAGAACAAAAATTAAAACTAGAAAAACTAAACTTAAAAAACTAATTACATCTAATGAATGATATTCAAAGAAATTCAGGTCGACCGCATGTGATTGTAAATGTTTAGCACCGCGATGACGCATTACATATTCGACCCAAAAAATTCCCTCTTCTAAAGCAGTGTTCGGCCGATCTCGATACAAAAGCGATTCGTATTTAGCATGATTTTTGTATTTTTGATCGGTAAGAATTTCATTGATTGCTTCCAAAAGCAGTTGTGTGTTTAATTCCAATAGTGACAACTTAATGCCCCAACCTTGTTTCACTACATTATTTGAATTTTTTATTTGATCACCAAAAATTGGAAATAGAATCATCGGAACTCCATAGAATTTTGCTTCTTGCACACTTCCCCAACCACCATGGCTAATAAATATCTTCAAATTCTTATGTTGCAAGATATCATTTTGAGGCACCCATTTTTCTATTCGTATGTTATCTGAGAAAGAAGTTTCGTTTTCAAATTTCCATAATACTTTCAGTTTTAATTGACGAAATACGGTTAAAAGTTGTTTTATTAATTCTGGAGATAAACTTGAGCTGTGAATATTGGTTCCCATACTGAAATAGATAACACCTTCGATTGATTCATCCATCCATTGTTGAAGATCTTCTGGCAGTGGTGATGGTTTATCTTTGATTTGAATTCCACCAATTTGAATTATAGATGGAACTAGTGGACGAATTTGACCTTGACTAAAATGTCCTGCTGTTAAAAACAATGAAATGTTTTTTATAGATTCCTCATACGAACTATAATTTTGTGATGAAAAATGTTTACTAAAATTACAAAAAAAAAAATTAATCGGAATTAAATTAACTAAATTTAATCAGGAATTACTTGTATAACATTTTGTTTCGGTAGTACAGATAGTCTGTGAAGTAAAACTTATCAATGAGAAACCAAATCATGTTCAGAACCCGATGCTTAAAAATCATTGGTTCTGGATATCCGGGAAAAGAATGTGATACGTATGATAGAGCATATGGATTAGCAGCAATCTTATCTATTGAATAGATTGATTCCAATGATGTGTAAGCAATAGTTGGACAATTAAAGATCGCACCAAAACCAAATAATACATCGGATAAACCAGTTTGAGCAATAACCAAATCAAATTTTTCATCGTTTATGATTTTTTGTAGTTCAGGCATTTCCATCATTGCATTCACCATGTTTTGTATTCTAGCAGCAAAACTTGGCACTTTTAGAAAAAACAAAAATGGATTACTAGGATTACCGCTTAAGATAGGACTCGAACCTGTTTGTCAGGAAAAATATAAATTTTATTAGAAATTCTATTTGTGTTAAATTTTCTACATACTTTCTTCCAAACTTATCATTATTTGTCGATAGTTTGGTAAAAGGTTGTCCATCGGAAATGGTGTAAGTAAAGTTATGTTATGACCTTTTTCAGCCAAACCATGTAATAACGCATGCACAACTATTACATGAGATTTACTATGAGTCGGAGCTGCACAAAATATATTTGCTGAGCTTGCAAAATTTATAACTAAAACCAAAACGTGCACTAATATAATCTTCATTTTTCCATAGATAACCACAAACTGTTGAATTAACTTTTTAATTTAATTTAACTCTCGAATTAGTTCTACGATATTATTTTTTTTTTATCAATAAGAACACTAAGTTTCCATTTCGAGTTTAAACTGAATTAATGAACTTGATTGAAATTATCTTTAAATTGTACTATTGACGTTTTAAATTTTTAGCTGATGGAACGTGCCAATATGACATAATAAAATAATACTTGATAACGAAGGCTGTTTGGCTTATCAACCGAGATAAAAAAAAGACATTAATTTCATTTTTGGTTGTGCTACGTAATCGGAAATAAAATTTATGTATTAATAAAACTCACAAACGAACAAAATTTATATTAAAACTTTTTTTAAGTTTCATTGGAAACAACCATATGTTGGTAAATATGTTATTGGATCAATGGTTGACTCAAATCAATAACGTCAATACGATTGGTTGTATTTAGTGAATCATTTCGTGAACATATTTAAGTCGAAAAAGTCGCAGATTACAAGTATAAACGTGTAGGCTATAGAAGTAGATTTTGTTATAATTTAGGTAATTTTGACTCAAACAAAAACACCATCAAGAAACTGAGCTTTATAATACCACACCCAAGACAGATAGCTTATTAAAATCTGGCGTATATACGAAATAAAGTGTAATGACTGCAATTTCAAATACATAGGCCTAACTGGAAGACGTTTCATGGTGTGAGCAAAGGAACATCTTAATTCTTTGAAATTAAGGTTAAACAGATTCGGCGATAACTAACTATGTTATCGACCTTGTTTGGAAATTTATTTTTTTTCAATTGTTTTTGAAAATATAGTAATTTAAATAATTATTTTGAAATTTTTTGTAAATTTTTGAACTTTTTGTTAATTTTAAATTTTTTGAACTCATTAAGTTTTCTTTAAGAATTTTTTTTACTTAATTTGAAAATAGCTCAACTGCTCGAAGTGCAACTACCATCATCTAGCTCAATATTTTGAATAATTGGATTTGTTTTTGTTTTTCAAGACATTTTCGAATTTTTCGTAGTTTTAAGATTTTTGAATTTTCAAGGTATGTCAAATTTTTGAGTAATTTTTTTGAAAAATTTTTAAAGTTGTTGTTAATTGCTATTAATTTTAGTTTCAAAATTATTTTATTTTGAAAAAGTGTATTTTAAATTTTGTTTAGATTTTTTTTTTATTTTTGTATTTTGTTTTTAAAGAGAATTTCAAAATTAAGTTTTAGTAAATTTGCAATTTTTTTGTGAAAATTTTTTTGTTCTACGGTATTTTTTTCAAGTTGTTTTTCTATTAAATCGACATAGTTTGATGTTTTAGTTTTGAAATTTTTGTACTTTTGTCTCCAGTAGAATGAGTGCACCAATTATTTTTTATTTTGGAAGTTTCGTTTCTTTTCTCCATACAAAATTGGTTTTTATGTTTTCCTAATTCGTTGCGTTCGAGAAATTCTCCGCGCGTAACGGGGATTAGGATTCCGCATCTAATAGTTGGGTGGAAAATCAGGATGGTTGCGAGAGGATCGTGAGTGGTGAAGTGTCGTGGCCTGGATCTTGTTGACGGCTGATGGTTTACTATCTAGGTCATCCCAGTATGGTTATTTCATCACGTTCGGGGGTTCTAAATGAGTTCATGACCATCAAGTGTCACGGTCAATTAGTCTAACTGTCATGGTCTTCGAAAATTCTGTTCGTTAGAGCGTAACCTGTTGGAGGGTACGAAGAGCGCAGATCAGTGGACGATAACAGGAAAATGTATCACCTGTCGATCTGTGACTGGCGATAATGGTGATACTGATACTGTGACTAGCGTTCTCTGTACACCTACTCAAGCCTCTTATTCTCAACACAGTGTGTTCCGATGATGCCTTTTGCTTTTCAGGAAACTGTTATGTAGACTGGAGTATGATAACGTAGTGTAGTACAGTCATAGATTCATGTAGTTTCCATTTCCTTGCATCTCACAATTTTACCTATCACGCATAGTTCACATCATTTCTCATTCATCCATAATCTATAGTTATAGTTTCATATAGCTTCCGTTACACATAGTTTTTTTTTATAACACCACCATTAACCATAATATTTTACTTTGCAATCCCCTAATATTAGTTCATACTGCATTTTCACCAGCTTTATTTCACCATACTACATAAATTTGAATTCTCCGGACACTAACCGTAGTTGCTCAACAAAATTTTCAAACCTCAAACGGCTGTGCATATATGTCCAATCGTCTCAATAGCTAAAAATTATTATCCTACAATCAGTTTTGTAATTGTCTTCGAAACGTATTATATTTCTTATATGGGTATTTTTATCAATTTATCTTTCCGTTATAGATCTAAATTTTACTGTAATACTGTTGTAAGCTATTATTTCATACCACATAAACATCATAAAATCGGTTAAACTTACGTTTAATCCATTTTAATATTTCTTACAAATGCGTTGGAAATAACCTATTTCGTGAGATTATCTTACAATTTTATGTATTACACAGTAACAATCAGTATTTTTTTTCTTACAGAAAATGTACTAACATTTCCCCTACTACGAAATTGGTAGCGAAATTTTCGAAGTTAAACAACTATATAAGACATGCAATGGTCTCGCTCTGTCTCTTACCTCGTAGTCTATTGTGAATTTTGTTCGACTAATGGTCTGCCAAAAAAATTAATCAACTGCGCGCGAAGTTGTTTTTTTTTGTGGTTTTGACATATATTTTTTGTGTGCTTATCGGTAGAGCAAAAAACCAATCGATTTTCGGTGAATTTATGTGTTTTGTTTTATTTTAATTAACTTAAATGAAAAAAATTATAATTGCCAAAAATAGTGATATTAGAAATAGAATTTTTTTTTATTATACGAATGAAAAGAAAAAAAATCGAATATTTGTTTGTGTTCCGTCTAAAGTTTGTTTTTTCTCATAAGAGCACCGCATAAGAAAATGTCATAAATAAGGTAACATATGAACTTAAGTTGTTTTATATCATAGCTGAGACGCGGGATTTTTTGTTAAAACTAGTATATAGTAATAATATACCAAACAAAAATTTGTTTTTCAAGATGTCTGTGTGTGCGGCATCGTAAGCTTTTTTGGCGGGCATACACACCAATCATTTTTATTGTGTAAAATTAATGGTGCCTAATTGAACTTATGATAGGAAATTTTTGTGTTTGTGTATTTTTGCAATAAACATTAAACCAAGGAACTCATACTTAATGTTCTAGAATAATTACAAAAAAAATATTGTTATTAGTTAAAATCTGAAAGTTATAAAACAAAATAATAAAATGTCTGTTTGTAATATTTTTCGAGTTTTTGTCTACGAACTCAACTAACTACTAATAACCCAAAAGAGGAAAATTAAGTGGTACATGTTTCGACTGTGATAAAAAATAAAGAAATTGTGTAGAGTCTATGGCCTAGGCCATAGACTCTACACCAGTCAACCTTACCATCAGGGCGTTTATTTTGGTTGAACGTGGATCGTTTTATCAGGTGTGCAGATTTGAGAACCCTGCAGTATTTTTGCGGGCGACTGCGTGTAACCATTGTATGCTGAGAGGTCCAGCCGGGTTAGTTACTCACGCGTAATTGCCTTTATCATCATATTGCATGTGGGTTATGAATATTTAACCCATACATCAACCATACAACCGTCGCTGCAGGACGTGCTATTCTTACCCTACGTCTGCAGTTTCGAATCATGGATCAGCCATTGTAGCATAAGTGAACAACTGTTCGATCTGCCCATTTTATACGATACTTACCTACTATACCTAAGATATAACAGCAAAGTCGCTAACATCAACAAGTTCCTTCTGGGGGCGCTAACAATAATTTAACTTAAGCATCATCCGGAATCCACCATTTTATTTTGCAATGAGGAACTGAAGAAGGATGAAGGAATAGTTGTATCTTACTTTTGAGGTGGGATTTAGACTAACCATGGGGTGAGTTCAATTTTAATATTTTATTTCTTTTTTTGAATGATTGTCGATGATGAAGTGTGTATTGATGTGTCGTTATGAATACTTACGTGTGTGTGAGAGCTGGCGATGCGTGTAGCGAGACACTTTCAGTCTAAATTGGAAATGATTATGATCGAAATATTTTTGTTCCGAGGTAATATTTAGTTTTCCAAATTCATTCTTTTTTCTTTAATAAATTATATTACCTAAATTTATTAATTTATGTTTTGAGTAATTAAACATCACTCCCAAATAATATGAAGACCAAACAAAAAAGGAAGAAAAAACACATTCTTGTCATGTTTTGTGTTTGTTAACCATATTATACATTGACCAACTGTAGACTGCATGTATTTGGTTAAATTGGTTTTTGAAATGTTTGGTTAACTTACAAATAAAATTATAGCTTATTTTGGAGCTGTAAATATTTTTTTTTGATAGTTTCGTATGGTTTCGGAAGTTTTTGAAAATGTTATTGATAAAGAAAAAGGGAAATAAATAATAAAGACTTTCAATATAGCGTGTGACGTTCTCCCATGCTCTAAGATTTGATTCTCGGTTCGCCAGCAATGGCAGTGGCGTACAAGCTGTATCACATTGATCAGATGACCGCACTACCACTTATGTTTGATTACTACCAGTGGCGGTACTTGCTGTGAGTCTTTGAACTTAATTGTCTTGCTTCGCAGTCTGAGTGTGTGGGTGAATGTTGGCATGTATGAAGCGTGAGTGTGTGGGCGTATGGGAGTAATTGTGGGGGTTGGACGCGCTGATAGTGGTTCTTTCGCAAACGGGGTCGCCAGAGTTTCATTGTTCCATTCGTTTTGTTTCCACTTCTGTTTGTTCCCGTAATTTGCGTACATTTCTGTATTTGTGTTGAAGCAGCAGGTAGCAATCTTTCAAATCCACGATGACTGAGCTTTAGTCGTTGCGGCGTTAAATAACTCTAGGTACGCATCCTGATATGCCATTCTCATTGGTTCGCCAATGAGAAAGCTCTTCATTACAAAACGGGTGCGGAGTAATGCTGGCCCTTGGCTTTTTGAACCATATCTAAACCACTTCTGTCCTCTAGTCATCCTTCGACTTCTCCGAGGCAACCTTCTAAACTCCCATTTATTTATAGTCCCTGGGTCCACGCCGATTTCATGTGATGATTACCACATATTTTATACTTCGTGAGACGCCTGTCCTTGACGAGCCCGAAAACATTTGTTCTGCGATTTTCCTCAAATCGGCCGCTTTTTTGTTCGGCAAGCTCCGAAAAATGCCGATTGCCCAGGATCTTGTAATTTTTAACTTCCCAATATGGGAAGTTATTGTTTTTGGGTCGATTTTCGAAATCGGAATTTTTATGATATCTTTACGTTTTATGACCTCCTGAAGCTGTTTAGACTATTTTTAGCTGGCAGTATGTATGTGTATGTGTGTGTATATCGCTGTGTGGAGAATTTTAGCCCAACGCTTTCTCAACAACGGATGGGTCGATTTTAACGAAAATGGTCGCAATCGATGTATCTTGTCGTAACTTAGAGCCCAGTCCTTTTCTAGCAAAATTAAATCATTCGTTTTTTCGTGGGTGAAATACAAAAAACTGAAAATCATCTCTTACAAAAATCATGAGATTAAATAATGCTATCAAGGTCATAAAGATTCTATATTGTTTGTCATCATGTCAGACCTTTATAATGTCATTTTTATAAACAATTGCTATTTTAGTTTTTGAGATTTTTAACAAAATGTGAAAAACTTACGTGTTATTTTCTTTATGCAAACTCATAGGCAGATTCTTTCTACAAGTGGGGCATTTCAGAGTCCCCTGAGTGTGACTGCGGCGCTCCACAACAAACTATAAAACACATTGCAACTGTGTGTCCAATTCGACGTTACAATGGCAACATCTCAGACATCCATTTGGCAACTCCCGATGTAGTAGCATGGATAGACTCGCTCGATGTAAATATCTAATGTTCAAATGTACTGCCCAATGTTCAAATATTTTACGTTTTAATTTACTTAAAAGACACGCAATCAAATTGATTGTAAGTTCATTTAATGTGTATCCATGTATTGTTTTAGGTAGATTTCATAGAAGAGTCTACCTATTTTTAAGTTTAATTTTTTAATGTGTCACAAAAAAAACCATACGCTAAATAAATATGCAAACTCATGATATCTGGATGAAACTTTTGTATGTAAATGAGCTGCAATTGCATCCTGGTTTATTTGAATATAAAAACCTGAGTTATTTTCTAAATTTGACAAAAAGTCAGAGGTTCGAGAGTAGATTTCCTGGTCAACTGTTTATTAACTTCCAGATATGAGAAGTTATTGTTTTTGGGTCGATCTTTGAAATCGAAATTTTTATAATATCTTTACGTTTCAAGATCTCCTGAAGCTGTTTAGGCTATTTTTAGCTGGCAGTATATTTGTTGTGTGGGTATGTGCATGTGTATCACCGTATGTGGACGAAAATTTGTCCAACGCTTTCTCAACAACGGATATTGCGATTTCAACTTCAATGGTCACAATCGATATATCTCGGCGTAACTTACAGTCAAGTCCTTTTCTAATGAAATCTTTTATTTTTTAGGGGTTTCCAAAAAATTGAAAATCATCTCTTGCAAATATTACAAGAATAAATAATGCTATCAAGATCATTTACCTCCCATTTTGTTTGTCATCATGTCAGCCATTTATAATGACATTTGTTTAAACAATTGCTGTCTTACTTTTTTAGTTTTTTTAAGAAAATTTGAAAATATGTGTTATTTTCATTACGCAATCGCATGAGAACTTGATGAAACTTTTGAATTAAAATGAGCTACAAACGCATTCGTCATACAAATGCTAACCTTTTATCTTACCATAAGGTTAGGTTGTTGTGTTGGAGATCATTTTTGATATTGATCATTTTAATGATATCTTCACCCTTCAATACCTTCTGAATTAGTCTAGACAATTTATTTTAGTTTGCAATTTGAGTGTAAGTATGTTATTAAATTTAAATATGATTACATACTGCACGTACACATTCAAATTCTATTAAAAAATTATTACAATTGATGTGTCGTATAATAAATGAATCCTAATTTTTCGTATTTAAGGCTTTAAAAACCCTCATTGAGCTAACATTCACTTTTTGTTGACTTTTTTTCAAATTTGTTTTAATATTTGTTTTGTAATTTTTCGTTTTTTATTTGTATTTATTTCAGTTAAATTAAATTGTACAATTTTTTTTTATGTTTGGTACTTTAGTGTACCTTACCCAGTAACTGGTTAGTTTTTAATCTTACGGGAAGTTCTTGGCATGGCCCCTATGGTCATACCCCCATCCCACTAGTTTTTTCTTGTTATGAGGATTGGAAATTTGATTTATAACACGAGGGTAACCTTGTCCGACAAAAATTTGTCTGCTATTGTTGTTTCGGCAGCAAACTAATTCTCTAGTTTGCTGGGCCATATAACACTTTTGATTTCAGATTATTTCACCAATTCAAGAAACACTTCGATCACAATAACCAATAAAAAACACTAAAGATTTATTTTGAAGTATTTACAATATATTTGAACAAATTTATATTTTATTTCAACTTTAAATATTATATATTTTTTAATTAAAGAAATATAAAATTATATAAAAAAATTTTTATATTTATCTGTATTTTTTGGCGTTGCTCCTTGTTGTTACTTGTTGGTGAAAAAACAAAAGTAAAGTAATAAATAAAAAAGATTACCAAGCAACTATATACAAAAAGGTGTTGCCTTTGTTGTGCAGAATAATAACAACCATAATAGTGTTATGGTATCTTTTATTTTTTTTTTGTTTTTTAAGAAATGGCGCAACCAATTGTCAAGTCTGACAACCCAAACATACCAAAATGTCAGTTGTTGGACTCGACAATAGCAGTCGCATTTTGGTCGGACAAGCTTACCCCCGTGTTCTAAAACAAATTTCCAACCATTACAGTTGAAAAAAGAAATGTGGCAGTAAATTTACAAGATCGCGGGTAATCGACATTTTTCGGAGCTTCCCGAACGAAAAAGTGGCCGATTTGAGGAAAATCGCAGAACAAAAGTTTTCGGGCTCGTCAAGGACGGGCGCCTCACGAAGTATAAAATATGTGGTAATCATCACATGAAATCGGCGTGGTCCCGGGGACTAGTATTATATTAAATTGTTTTTTTGATTTCGATTTTGTTTTTTGGGTAGATTTCATATAAAAATCTACCTATTGCAATGGGCTTCATCTCGGAATTTTGGAAAAATGTTTGTGCCAAACGACTATATATGATAAGCGGAGACGAAAAAATGAAAAAAAAAAAAATTTATATATATATATATATATATATATATATATATATATATATATATATATATATATATATATATATATATATATATATATATATACATATATATATACATATATATATGTATATATATATATATATATATATATATATATATATATATATATATATATATATATATATATATATATATATATATATATATATATATATATATATATATATATTCTTTGTGTTATTTTAGAAGATTATTTGAATTGTCAGTTCAAATCAAAATTCATTCGGATTCTAGGTCAATATTTTTAATAAATTATTTTGGAGCAACGGATCATTTGTAATTAAAAAACCTCTGACGTTCTATCATAATTTATTAAATTTACTTCAAAAAAGAGAGAGATTTTCCTTCTTTGTTTGATGAAACGACAACGTTTCGGAGCTTTTATGGCTCCATTTTCAAGTCCTTTAAAGTTTAAAAAAGATACATTGTTAATAAATCTAAACATTTGAAAAAACTTAACTAATTTTTAAAAATTTTTGATAATCGACAAACACATAATTTTAATTAACAATGAAAAACACTAATTGACTGTACTAGAACATAAAAGAAAGTTTTTACAGTTTAAAAAAGAGGAAAAAACAAAATTAAATTACTGAAAGTATACAGAATTAAATTATCTGTGAAGACCAAATTATTTTGAATATTTTAAATTAACAAGTTTAGATCAATGGAAAAATAACTTTTTGATTAGCACAAAAACCTTACAAAATTTAAAATCGTATTGAAAATGTTTGTATTATTAAGTTCGAACTAATTAATTAATTTTTATGGTTCGTGTAAATATATTTTTAGTTTTTTCTAGTAACACATTAAACTAGCATTTTAGACGTACCAATTATTTATTTAAAAAAAAAAAAAAAAAAAAAAAAAAAAAAAAAAGTAGACTCGGTGTTTTTCAGTAAACGACCTCCTTTATCATCGATCTTGATGTTGTTTTTATTGAATTGGAGGTAACCTTACTCCATTGGAGGTAACCTTTTTCCATTGATCTAAACTTGTTAATTTAAAATATTCAAAATAATTTGGTCTTCACAGATAATTTAATTCTGTATACTTTCAGTAATTTAATTTTGTTTTTTCCTCTTTTTTAAACTGTAAAAACTTTCTTTTATGTTCTAGTACAGTCAATTAGTGTTTTTCATTGTTAATTAAAATTATGTGTTTGTAGATTATCAAAAAAATTTTTAAAAATTAGTTAAGTTTTTTCAAATGTTTAGATTTATTAACAATGTATCTTTTTTAAACTTTAAAGGACTTGAAAATGGAGCCATAAAAGCTCCGAAACGTTGTCGTTTCATCAAACAAAGAAGAAAAATCTCTCTCTTTTTTGAAGTAAATTTAATAAATTATGATAGAACGTCAGAGGTTTTTTAATTACAAATGATCCGTTGTTCCAAAATAATTTATTAAAAATATTGGTCTAGAATCCGAATGAATTTTGATTTGAACTGACAATTCAAATAATCTTCTAAAATAACACAAAGAAAATATAAAATTAAGACCGGGTGGAAAAGACGATTCAATACAACAACTAAAAGAATTTTCTGATCCACGAAAAATCAAAATATATATATATATATATATATATATATATATATATATATATATATATATATATATATATATATATATATATATATATATATATATATATATATATATATATATATATATATATATATATATATATACACGATATGAGATATAACGAAAACGACCGGCACTCTCACGGTCGCATTTGTTGAGGGAGATCAAAAAAATTTTCTGTACATGTGTGTTCTATTAATATCTCAGACGATTCCGTGAATCAGCAAAATCCGACACGTGGTTAAGGAACTAGAGCTTTTTTTCTAAAAAAAAATTGATTTTTTAAAACCGTTATAACGGCCGTTTGGATACTAATATTTTAAAAAAGTTAATGAATTTAGAATTTTTGGAATCCTTTTTAATCAATTTGTTTTAAAATTAGACCTCTGCAGTTAGAGGTTCCTGAGTGAGCGGCTCCAACAAAAAACTTTGCAAAAAAACATTTTTTTTGAAACAACCGGCACTCTCACGTTCGCATTTGTAAAGCCAGATCAAAAAACCTGTTTTAATAATGTGCGCTTTATTAATATCTTGAACAAGTTCGTAAATCAGCCAAATCCGACACATGGTTAAGAAACTAGAGGCTTTATACTAGAAAAAAAACTCTGTTTTTTAGATCCGTTATAACGGCCGTTTAAATTCTAATGCTTTTAAAAACTTCATACATTTATAATCTTTAAAACCTTTTAAATCAGTTTCTTTAAAAAAAAAGACCTCTGCAGTTGGAGGTTTCTGAGTGAGCGGCTCCAACAAAAAAACTTGTAAAACACAAAATGCGTTTGAATCAACCGGCACTCTCACGGTCGCATTTGTGGAGCCAGATCAAAAAAACTTCCGTAAACATTTGTGTTTTATTAATATCTTGGACAAGTTCGTAAATCAGAAAAATCTGATAGATGGTTAAATAACTAGGGGCTTTATACTAGAAAAAAAATTCTTTTTTTTTAATCCGTTATAACGGCCGTTTGGATACTAATATTTTTAAAATCTTCATAAATTTCAAATCTGTGGAAACATTTTAATCCGTTTCTTATAAATATAAACCTCTGCAGTTAGAGGTTTTTGGCTTGTTGGCTTCAACAAAAAAGTTTGCGACAATCCCCAACTACAATTTCCAAAAACCTTATAACAGTCAATGTCAACTTTATGACAGTCAAAAAATTAAAAGATTTGAATAGAAGAAAAAAAATTTTTTTTTCTTAGAAATAAACTATTTTGATATTTTGCAGCAATTGCACGACATATGATATAGCGTAGGCTTGTGTCATAAATTGTCACACACATGTTCTGTGGTAGATTTGATATTTTTTGTTGCAAAATTGGATAGATATAGTTTTGCTTATGTGTAGCTAATTTTCTTTTTAAAATTTGTTCGATATCTATTTTAAATTAGTTTGTGTTGTTTAAACTAATCTGATACATCAGATTCTACTGGCACACAAAACTGTCTGATCTCGAAATCTACCTATTTCTAGCGGATATACGTGCCGCTGGGACTGTTTTTAATCAGTATGATTATTCTGTTGCATAACCCAATGGGTTCTCATTTCCCCATTTTTTCTTTGATTTCTTTTTAATATATATTTTGAGCAAGATGATCACGATTATCTTTGTCAGGTGTACTTTCATTTTCCGTCCTTTTTATATGTAATAATATACTATAGCAATCTTTACCTATATAGTAATTACCTATAGCTTTTTACAGCTCTTGATATGTAATATACTATTACATGCTACTTATAGTATAATGTAAATGATAATGTTCTATGCTAGGAACAGAAAAATGTGTTTAAATATTTTATTCGTTTGTGTATTCCATTGATAAATTTTATTTACAATTACGTAGTACAACCAAAACTAGAATTAATGTCTATTTTTTATCTCGGTTGATACACCCAAAAACTATCGTTATCAAGTATTATTTTATTAGGTCAGATTGGTACTCCGTTAGCTAGAAACTTAAGAAGTCATAGTGATATGTTCATAGTGATAAAAGGTAGAACTAATTAGAGAAATAAATTAAATTAAATTAAAAAGTTAATTCAATCGTGTGTAGTGATCTATTCAAAAATGAAGATTATATTAGTGCACGTTTTGGTTTTAGTTATAAATTTTGCAAGCTCAGCAAATATATTTTGTGCAGCTCCGACTCATAGTAAATCTCATGTAATAGTTGTGCATGCATTATTACATGGTTTGGCTGAAAAAGGTCACAACATAACATTACTTACACCATTTCCGATGGACAATCTTTTACCAAACTATCGACAAATAACGATAAGTTTGGAAGAAAGTATGTTGAAATTTTTGAAACCAGGCGAATCTAATAAAATTTATATTTTTCCTGACAAACAGGTTCGAGTCCTATCTTAAGCGGTAATCCTAGTAATCCATTTTTGTTTTTTTTAAAAGTGCCAAGTTTTGCTGCTAGAATACAAAATATGATGAATGCAATGATGGAAATGCCTGAACTACAAAAAATCATAAACGATGAAAAATTTGATTTGGTTATTGCTCAAACTGGTTTATCCGATGTATTATTTGGTTTTGGTGCGATCTTTAACTGTCCAACTATTGCTTATACATCATTGGAATCTATCTATTCAATTGATCAGATTACTGCTAATCCATATGCTCTATCATACGTATCACATTCTTTTCCCGGGTATCCAGAACCAATGATTTTTAAGCATCGGGTTCTGAACATGATTTGGTTGTTTATTGATAAGTTTTACTTCACAGACTATCTGTACTACCGAAACAAAATGTTATACAAGTAATTCATGATTAAATTTAGTTAATTTAATTCCGATTAATTTTTTTTTTTGTAATTTTAGTAAACATTTTTCATCACAAAAATATCGTTCGTATGAGGAATCTATAAAAAACATTTCATTGTTTTTAACAGCAGGACATTTTAGTCAAGGTCAAATTCGTCCACTAGTTCCATCTATAATTCAAATTGGTGGAATTCAAATCAAAGATAAACCATCACCATTGCCAGAAGATCTTCAACAATGGATGGATGAATCAATCGAAGGTGTTATCTATTTCAGTATGGGAACCAATATTCACAGCTCAAGTTTATCTCCAGAATTAATAAAACAACTTTTAACCGTATTTCGTCAATTAAAACTGAAAGTATTATGGAAATTTGAAAACGAAATCTCTTCTTCAGATAACATACGAATAGAAAAATGGGTGCCTCAAAATGATATCTTGCAACATAAGAATATGAAGATATTTATTAGCCATGGTGGTTGGGGAAGTGTGACAGAAGCAAAATTCTATGGAGTTCCGATGATTCTATTTCCAATTTTTGGTGATCAAATAAAAAATTCAAATAATGTAGTGAAACAAGGTTGGGGCATTAAGTTGTCACTATTGGAATTAAACACACAACTGCTTTTGGAAGCAATCAATGAAATTCTTACCGATCAAAAATACAAAAATCATGCTAAATACGAATCGCTTTTGTATCGAGATCGACCGAACACTGCTTTGGAAGAGGGAATTTTTTGGGTCGAATATGTAATGCGTCATCGCGGTGCTAAACATTTGCAATCACATGCGGTCGACCTGAATTTCTTTGAATATCATTCATTAGATGTAATTGGTTTTTTAAGTTTAGTTTTTCTAGTTTTAATTTTTGTTCTATACAAATTTGTGAGGTTTGCCACTACAGTAAGCTTTGGTAGAAAATTAAAAATGTTATAGTCAGAAATGGTTTGATAGATATACTAGTGTAAGATTTAATTAATAAAAGATGGTGACCAGACAACACCATTTATTTTTAATAAAATATATGAAAATTTTCTTTACAATAATAAAATATTGTAGTCGTCTTAGTTTAGCTAGCTGGATGTGAACAATTATTCTTGTGAGATAACGTCAGAACAATTATTCTTGTGAGATAACGGACTTACAATCTTATTAAACGCTACAAAAATTGAAAAAATTGATTCTCAATATGAATTTCACAATTTTTCACTGTAATTCATCTTGATTATGTTATTCTCAGCAATGCGTAACATGTTTTAACCGTATACCCGTTAGTTTCGCTTAAATGTTAAAAACGATTTCATAACTTTTGGAAAAATCTCCTTTAATTCCAAACTGTATGGACAGAACAGTTTTTAAAAACAATACGATTACAAGATTATTTAGTTAACTTTTGAGAGAAAGTCTTGCGTAATGTTTAATACTCATAAATATTTTTTGTGTGGGGCTGGGAGTGTGGAGGGATAACAATTATGTTTTCAACTCAATTTAATGGAGTGTTATTTGAAAAGATTCATAATGTAAGTAACATTACAAGCTCTTATTTAATTTTATAGTGTGCTGTTTAAACTCCTCTCACCTTATTGCCGAACTTAAAAATTCGAAAAGGTAGTGGAGCAGGCTGAACACTCCGGTGAGTATTTTTATTTGAAAATAAGCTAAATTTAGCTGATATTGCAATTTTGTACACTCCCGAGCAGAAATTAGTTAGAGAAAGCATGAATACAGATACGAAATCCCTTGCTAGGGATTGCCCTATTTAATTGTATAAGATCCCTTTCAGAAATTATATATGATTTCCTGATAGCCTTATTTAACCGGTAGGTAACCGGTCGGCTCTTAAATTTTATTTTAATTTATTTTATTTGAATTATTTATAATTTACTTAATTCAATTTATGTATTTAAGGTATAATAATAAAACAAAGTGTTTGTCTGACTCTGTGCGCTCTCCAGAGAAATCTGAAGCACATAGAAGTCTGTAATGCACCACAGAGCCAATTTTCTTAAGGGTTTTCCTAAGTGTTGTTTATAATTTAATTTGGATTTTTATTCAAATTTCATTTTATTCGCTCAGGTATCTTTGATTGATTTTTTTTGCTAAACATAATTATCATTCAAATGAAAAATTAAAGTATAATATGACAAACAGGACCACATAGGGAAAAAGGTTGAAAGGCTGATCTACCAATGCCTGATCCGTATTCCGTACTATGGTAAACCTGATCAGTACTATTTATTTCAGCCCTGACAAATTTCTGCTCGGATTACTTTAAACTGCTCCGTTTTAAATATGTTCAAACACGTGCGTTTTTTGAGTATGGCCCTCCTATATTAGTTCCGGGGAATTTTATTTTATTTTTATTTTCTTAGATAAAAACTATATTAGTCAGAACCTCTGACCTGACAATTTAAAAATTATGTTTTAAAATTAATCAAATATTAGTAGGTATTTTGTTACTGCTACTATAGACCAGTGCAAATAAATTTTATGTAAAGGAAAAAAACTAGTAACAGCATGAAAACTATCGTATAAGGAAGAAAATATTGCGCAAATGATTGAAAAAAATAAACTCAAGGTGATCCGAGTTATAAAGGTGAAATTGGGTGAGCTTTTAGGGGTGGAAAATGGTTTTTTACGATTTGCAGCTACACTAGATCTTCTATCGAAAAAGTTGTTGGTAATAAAAAGGTGGGCGATACAAATTTAAAAACGAAAAAACCATTTTGTCTTGGTTTTTTCTATTTTTCACGAAAAATTCTATGTTATGTGAAAAAATAGTTTATACAAAAGTTATAGACCTTTTTATTACCAACAACTATTACTTCAAGTTGTTGTTTGATACAAGGTCTAGTTTCGCTGGAAATCGTGAAAAACCGATTTCCATCCCTAAAAGCTCACCCCATATCAGCCTCACTCAGATCGCCTTTAATTTATTTTTTTACATCATTTGCGCAATATTTTCTTTCTTATCCAATAGTTTTCATGCTGTTACCAAATTTTTCAATTTTTATCTTCTTTTAAGGTATCTGCCCTGGCCTACTAGGGTTGAGCGATATTAAAAAAATTAAAGAAAATGTTGATAAACAAATATAGGCCAATAGAATTGTGGATTGTACGTGTTTTTGTCGGTACCAGGTCAGAAATTTTTTTAATCTCTGGGGTAGGGTACTTACATAATGGACATGCCGAGCCCACTTGTTATGTCGTAGCCTGGTGATCGATGAAGCAGTTATATAAATTCTCTGATTTAGACATGCACTATTTCCTCATACGCATCAAATTTGCATTCGCGTAAATTTTCATAGTCGTTTTTCATTCTGTCCTGTACGCATAGTCTTATACTCAGTCCATGTTCATCATTTACTATAGTTTCCGCCACAAACATTTATTATCAGAAAATAGTTGTGTAATATTTCTCCAATGTAATTTCCTTTGCTCAATTTGTATTCGTACTTCCGCTACTTTCAAGTAGATGTCCTACAATCGTCTATCAATTAGTAATATTTTTCCAGTGTAATCTCCTATGTTTAATTTATAATCATTAATCGCTATAAAATTATCAGAAAACGGTCGTGTATTATCATTAATCCGTAAACGCGCTATTAACATATATAATTCGTTCCATTGTTTCGTAAACGATGTTTCATTTTTTTAAATCTTTTCCAATTTCTATTACAAACTAGCAGTCCTACTCCTTAATGGGTATAATAACTAACGATAAAACGAAAATAAAATTTCCCCAAGAATCTACCTTATCGATTCGTTATTGATCACATATAAATAGTAGTTGACAGCTAGCTTCGCTCTCTTATTTTCATTATTCTATTGTGAGTCTCAGTCATAATTAAGATTGATTATCTAATTGGAATTTTGTGACATTAGTTGATATAAAAAAAATGTCAGAATTTTTTTATAGTGTTTGCATGAGTTGGCATAAAAATTTAGAAAAATTTGAGTTTAAAACAAGCCAATAATAGTAATTTGTTTCTGTTTAATTTTGGGCTAATGCTAGTTAAATCTAAGTTATAACTTATGTGTATTAGAATATTCATAGCAAAATTCCAAAACAAAAATATATAAAAAATAATTGGAGGGATGATGATAAAAATTCTATTTTATGGTGATCAAAAATGCAATGTAATGTTAATTGTTTTATCATATTTATTGGGGCGTACCATTTTACAAACTGCAACCCATTCAATACGTACATTAGAATATCCCGTTTATCAAATTAATGGATTTGATAAATTACTGTTAGTGTCGTCAAGTGGCAAATTCGTTGAGAAATTTAATTTTGCAACTAAGGAATTTTCGCAGTTTTTTGAACCACTATAATTTTTGTTAATATTGAATATGGGTATAAGCAACACAGATACTATTTAAAGCTAACACTACACCCTTCCTCCCTTCCAATTCCTGTCAAGCAGATTGCGATCGGGTGAAAACTCAGATCTTGCGGCCTACCCAACTTTTTTTCAGGCATTAAGTGCAAAATAGAATTGTGCCAAAACTATCAAGCCGAATGAAACGTTCTGAAGCAAATTTTTTTGTTGAAGTTTCAACTTCAAGATAGAGGGGTCAATTGTGTTATAAACAATTATTTGAAAATAACTAAATTCAATTGAAAAATATCGTTTTTCGGCTAACGGCTGTAAAGTTTAACTTTACTGCCGCTGGGGAGTAGCTAAAGTCTTACTTTTTAGCCGGCGGCTGCAAAAGTGACGTCATTTTTACTTTTTCTGCCGGCGGCTGTAAAGTAACTTCCATATTTTTACGGCGGCTGTAAAGTAATTTTCATATTTTTACGGCGGCTGTAAAGTAATTTTCATATTTTTACGGCGGCAGTAAAGTAAAATAAAATGATATTATTAATTTGTTCAAAACAGAATGCATTTCAGTTCATTTTAATGAATAAAAATAAAAAAAAATTAATTTCAGAAAATTTATTACCTAAAACATATTTTTAAAAAATTTGATGCATTAATTTCATATTTTTAAACAAACTTAAACGTTTGCCGAAAAAATAGTGTATTGAATTCGGAGCTAAAGTGACTTTTTGTGTTTCGTCTATAATTGTCGGCCTCCCTACGGTCGGCCGCCAAACTATAGACTCAACACAAAAAGTACGACTTTAGCTCCTAATTCAATAATATACTATTTTTAGACATTTTTTCGCAAAAATTTGCAACAAAACAAATTTTTTTTGTATTCTTTTTATTTTAAGTTATAGAAAACATTAAAGGAACAAAAAAGTTCCATGGCACCAGTATCCTAAAGTGCACCATTTACGAGTTATATCGCTTACAAGGAAGCAAATTTCCAGCACACTTAGTTAAATAACTCCAGTCCCCAGGTGCCGAGTACCCTACCCCAGAGATTAAAAAGATTTTTGGCCTGTTACCGACAACAACACGTAAGCCATTTCTTTTTTCGTTATTCTACTGGCCTAATACGATATACGCCGATATATCAAATATCGATAATTATCGACAAGTAGGATTGATATATCGATATTTTTGTATATCAATACTTTCAATACCTTTTTTAATATCACCTAGCCCTACTCATGAGAAGAACCACCTGAACATTGATAAAAGCTCAATTTTGTTCCAATAGTAAGAAGAAAGTTTAAAATGCATTTTTAATCACGGTAACATCAGCTTCTACCTGAATCAGCTAATCAAACATGCAGTTATTAGTATTTCGAATGAAATTGTTTTCAGGAACAAGAACAGAAACTCTGAGTTTCGTCCAAAACGGCAGTCGGAATGCAAAACTAAAACCAGCCATACTAAAAGTATGAACAGAGTTGAATCTAATGAGCATTGAACGAATAAACGGGTGAAGTAGATTTAAAGTTCTGGTGAAGAAAAACTCACATTTTCGATAATAAAGCCAAACTGACAAAATGGCGAATTCTTAGCATATAGTATTCCTGCTTTTTCAAAATGTCGTAATTCTCGTACGGAAACAAAATAACATTATTATGTTTTTATTTTAAAAATTTTTATTCGTTTCTTTCTGACGTACAACGTTCCCAATAGTCCCTGAACCGGCGCCGATTTCATGTGATGATTACCACATATTTAATACTTCATGAGGCGCCTGTCCTCGACGAGCCTGAAAACATTTGTTCTGCGATTTTTCTAGAATCGACCGCTTTTGCGTTCGGCAAGTTCCAAAAAATGCTGATTGCTCGGGATCTTGTAAATTTTTGATTTTTTTAAATATGGGGGTTGGAAATTTGATTTAGAACACATATCTACTACAAACATATCTTCGGAAAAACATTTTGCTACTTTATCTGAGCAGCATTGAATATATTGTGAAATTTCGCTTTACCCATAGATGCCAAAGGATAAATAACAATTATTAGTTTTAACCCAAATCCCCAAAACCGGTTTCCAACAAATATAAGAAACGTTCAGCTTGACAAGCTTTATTGAACTATCACAGTAAACATGTAACACTAGGGTGGCCCTTACAAACAAAAATTTTTATTTTTTGCACGGCACCCTCCCATTTCGTGTGAATACCCATAAAAATATTACTTGCAAAATCTGATATTATCGGTCAATTCTAAGACGGCCACTTAAAGTTGAGAAATTTTGTTCTGAACCTTAAAAAAAACTTTTTTATATTTTGCGCGACACCCTCTCATTTCGTGTCAATACCCATAAAAAAATTATGTGTAAAAATTGAAATCAATCGTTCAACTCTAAGGGGTGCCCCCGGCCACTTAAAGTTGTGAGGTTTGGTTGTGGCCATTACAAAGAAAAATTTAAATTTTTTATACGACACCCTCCCATTTGGTGTCAATACCCATAAAAATATTATGTGTAAAATTTGAAATCAATCGGTCAACTCTAAGGGGTGCCCCCGGCCACTTAAAGTTGAGAGGTTTTGTTCTGGCCATTATAAAGAAATATTTAAATTTTTTGTACGACACCATCCCATTTGGTGTCAATACCCATAAAAATATTATGTGCAAAATTTTAAATCAATCGTTCAACTCTAAGGGGTGCCCTCGGCCACTTTAAGTTGAGAGGTTTGGTTGTGGCCACTACAAAGAAAAATTTAAAATTTTTAGTACGACACCCTCCCATTTGGTGTCAATACCCATGAAAATATTATGTGTAAAATTTAAAATCAATCGGTCAACTCTAAGGGGTGCCCCCGGCCACTTAAAGTTGAGAGGTTTTGTTGTGGCCAATATACAGAAACATTTAAATTTTTTGTACGACATCCTACCATTTCATGTCAATACCCGTAAAAATATTATTTGCAAAATTTTAAATCAATGGGTCAATTCTAAGACGTGCCCCCGGCCACTTAAAGTTGAGAAAATTTGTTCTGGACCTTAAAATAAATATTTTTTTTTTGTGCGACGCCCTCTCATTTCGTGTCAATACCCATAAAAATATTATTTGCAAAATTTGAAATCAATCGGTCAATTCTAAGACATGCCTCCGGCCACTTAACATTGTGAAATTTAGTTCTGGACCTTAAAAAAAAAATTTTTATTTTTTGTGCGACACACCCCATTTCGTGTCAATACACATAAAAAAATTATGTGTAAAATTTGAAATCAATCGTTCAACTCTAAGGCGTGCCCTCGGCCACTTAAACTTGAGAGGTTTTGTTTTGGCCATTACAAAGAAAAATTTAAATTTTTTGTACGACACCCTCCCATTTGGTGTGAATACCCTTAAAAATGTTATTTGCAAAATTTGAAATCAACCGGTCAACTCTAAGACGTGCCTCCGGCCACTTAAAGTTGAGAGGTTTTGTTATGGCCATTACAAAGAAAAATTTAAATTTTGTGTACGACACCCTTCCATTTCATGTCAATACCCGTAAAAATATTATTTGCAAAATTTGAAATCAAACGGTCAATTCTAAGACGTGCCTCCGGCCACTTAAAGTTAAATTTTGTTCTGAACCTTAACAAAAAACTTTTTTATTTTTTGTGCGACACCCTCTCATTTCGTGAAATTGCGACAAGTGCGAAGTGCGACACCCTCTCATTTCATGATAAAATTATGTGTAAAAATTAAAATCAATCGTTCAACTCTAAGGGGTGCCCCCGGCCACTTAAAGTTGGAGGTTTTGTTGTGGCCATTATAAAGAAATATTTAAATTTTTTGTACCACACCCTCCCATTTGGTGTCAATACCCATAAAAATATTATTTGCAAAATTTGAAATCAATCGTTCAACTCTAAGGGGTGCCTCCGGCCACTTAAAGTTGAAGGTTTTGTAGTGGCCATTACGAAGAAAAAATTTAATTTTTTTGTACGAGACCCTCCCATTTGGTGTCAATACCCATAAAAATATTATTTGCAAAATTTGAAATTAATCGTTCAACTCTAAGGCGTGCCCCCGGCACGCCTTAGCGTTGAACGATTGATTTCGGATTTTACACATAATTTTTTTATGGGTATTGACACGTAATGGGGGCACGCCTTAAAGTTGACCGATTGATTTCAAATTTTGCAAATAACGTTTTTAAGGGTATTAACACGAAATGGGAGGGTGTCATACAAAATAATTTAATTTTTCTTTGTAATGGCCAGAACAAAACCTTTCAAGTTTAAGTGGCCGGGGGCACGCTTTAGAGTTGAACAATTGATTTCAAATTTTGCACATAATTTTTTTATGAATATTGACACGAAATAGGAGCGTGTCGCACAAAAAATAAAATTTTTTTTTAAGGTCCAGAACAAACTTTCTCAACTTTAAGTGGCCGGAGACACGTCTTAGAATTGACCGATTGATTTCAAATTTTGCAAATAATATTTTTAAGGGTATTCACATGAAATGGGAGGGTGACGTACTAAAAATTTAAATTTTTCTTTGTAATGGGCAGAACAAAACCTTCAACTTTAAGTGGCCGGGGGTACCCCTTAGAGTTGACCGATTGATATCAAATTTTACACATAATATTTTTATGGGTATTGACACCAAATGGGAGGGTCTCGTACAAAAAAATTAAATTTTTCTTTGTAATGGCCATAACAAAACCTTCAACTTTAAGTGGCCGGGGGCACCCCTTAGAGTTGAACGATTGATTTCAAATTTTGCAAATAATATTTTTATGGGTATTCACACCAAATGGGATGGTGTCGTACACAAAATTTAAATATTTCTTTATAATGGCCACAACAAAACCTCTCAACTTTAAGAGGCCGGGGGCACCCCTTAGAGTTGACTGATTGATTTCAAATTTTACACATAATATTTTTATGGATATTGACACCGAATGGGAGGATGTCTTACATAAAATTTAAATTTTCCTTTGTAATGGCCACAACCAAACCTCTTAACTTTAAGTGGCCGGGGGCACCCCTTAGAGTTGAACGATTGATTTCAATTTTTACACATAATTTTTTTATGGGTATTGACACGAAATGAGAGGGTGTCGCACAAAAAATAAAAAAGTTTTTTTTTAAGGTCCAGAACAAAATTTCTCAACTTTAAGTGGCCGGGGAGGCACGTCTTATAATTGACCGATGATATCAGATTTTGCAAATAATATTTTTATGGGTATTCACACGAAATGGGAGGGTGCCGCAAACTGTATAATGAAAAAAACAAATTCTAGTGTAATCTAAGGGCCACCCTAAATTGTAACACACTGCTGCTTATTCATCATATTCCATAACATAACTAATCAAAAACTGAAAATTATATTAATAAAAATTAAATATATTTTTTATGTTCTTTGTAGTTTTAACATAAGTTTTAGATTTTATTTCATTTATTTACTTCTTTATTGTTTAAATATAATATAATTCAATGTTTGCATGTTTTATTTGGAATTTTGATTATTAGTTTCTGCGTTGGAGCAGAAAAAAAAAATAAAAATGAAACAAACAACATAATAGAATTAACTTAGTTTTTTGTGATATTTTGATTTGATTAAATCTCACTTATGATATTTTATTATTGTGGAATAACTTCAAAGTAAACTTACGATGAAGGGTCGATAAGTAATGATACCTGTAACAAAGACTTGAAATAAGTTTTTGATTTATAGAATAACAATATTTCTGATCACGACTGTAATCGGTATATCGAACTTAATTTAAAATTAAAGATTAGAACGAAACAAAATCTAACTACAGATCTTTAAACATTTTTTTTTTTTAAATTAAAAAAAGGCGGTATTTTCTATATAAAGTTAATTATTTTAAACATCCGACAAGTTAATACATTGAATTGTACATAACTTCACACTCAATTCAAAATAAAAAAAAATAAAAAAATTATTATTCTTTGTTTATAGTTTTGTTATTATTCCAATTTTTTATGTTGTTTCTTGTAGTTTTTGTTATTATATTAATTAATCATCGAATCATATATCTAATCGTATATTGGAACTTAACAAGATTTCTAAGTTTAAATAAAAAGAAAAGATTAATTTTATGTGTTTGATTTTTTAATATTTTTGGTTATTTAAATGAAATTTTTTTGATGAAATTGTTAATTAGGAAATCACTGGATTATTTGATTGATTTCAATGAGTAAATTTGAATTGTAATTAACATATTCTCTATACAGTTTAACAGTTAAAATTGATTTTCGTGAATGTCGATTATTAAAGCAATTATACTGTAAACTAAGGTGTTTTGGTTTAAGTGTCTAAAATATTGAGAATTTGTTGTTTGTTTGAGAATTTGTGCTGGGGTTACTTACTCGTGATTTTGGATGTTTAATTCTGATGAATTTCAGTACATATGTTGTAGTATTCACTTTGTGAATATGGACTTTTAATACAAAAACCTTAAATTATGATACATAACCATGTAAATACGCCCGGTATATCGATTTATCCCCCCCCGGTACAAACCCTTGAGATTGGGAATCTCTTATTTATCTAATTTATCTTGACATTCCAATATTTAATGTTTAAATTAAAATTAACATACATATTAATAATAAATACCTTAAGTTGTAACTGTGGATTGATGTCATCAATATTCTGTTGCTTTAGGTTATTTGTTTGATTTTCCAATATCCCTTGACTAGCGTTTGACCTTTTAACTTCCCATTTATATATCTGCCTTTGAATCCATACGGTTTTAACAACCGGAAAAACCATCAAACAAACGATTGTCTCTAACTGTGGTAATAGCTTCGATCACTGTTATCCTTGCTATTCATACTTTCGATAACATCAGTGGATACTTTATCTTCATGTACTGCCACAATTTATAAAGCAGATTTCAGGAATTCTTAATTTATTTTGATGGTGTTGTAAGTAAACAATCATTAATAATTTATCACTTGTATTTAATAAATCAATAACTTTTTTTTTGCTTATTTATCAAACAAAATAGACATCCAAATCACACACTAATGAAAACAGTGTTAACTCTTTTTTTGTATAAATTAAAGAAATTTCTTTTTAAAATCAAAATCAAATGTAATTATTATTTATTTTTGATAAGTTTTAGGTAATGTTTAATAACAAAACTGAATTGAAACTTTTCTTTTGAAAAGCCAAAAATGGAGTGAAATAATAATTTTTTCCAAATTAAAAATTGCAAAAATGTGATTTTGCTTTTGACCTCTTCTAATCAATCGTGTAATATTCGAAATTCAGCAAATGATTAACAACGACGTCTGTTCATTAGTATTGGAAATAAAAATTTAGTACGTTCGTTTGCTTTTTATAGTATATTCAAAATTTAACTAGCAGTTAAGTTTTAGAAAATTTTAAAATTATTATTAATGTAAAAATGAACGGAAACTAATGAAATGCATTTTTATTGAATTGAAAACGAAGATGAATTTGGTTTTATTATTGTTTCGCGATTATTGCGATCGTTACAATGTTATGCCCGCCAAATTACGTGATATTTAACAGATAGCATTTATAAGAAAACCTACAATCAACTCCAGAATAAACTTAAGTTCTGTATAGGTGAGTTGACGGGAAAATAGTTCTTTTTAGTTTAAACCTAACAGTAAAGACTATTTTCCTGATCAACCACCACACTTTTCCAGTTTTTGTTTATAATAATAAGACTACATTGCATTTTTCATTAACATTTCTATTAAAAATCATCGGTACACCTGATTTTTTTCTTTGACCCACTCGAAGCATCAAGGTTATAATAGTTTTTGATTATATATTTGTATTCTATTTACGTTTCGAATTTTGTTTATTTTCATGTTTTTATAAAAATGAAACAAAAAGAATTGCAAACGTTTAAATTTCTCAAATAATAATACAGAGAAGGAAATGAATTATTGCAATACATGAACATCTCCAGTTCTTCTTGCTTGTATTCTTAATTGATAAACGGGTGGTTCTTACTTTTGTTTATGTTTTATAAATCGATAGAAAAACAAGAAAAACTTTTTGGAAAAAAATGAAACAATTTGTTATTAACTGGTTTCGTTGTATTGTATGCTATCATATGCACGACGAGTTAAAGATATGTGCAATCAACGTTCCTACTCCATCATGTTTATTCAATTTTTAAAAATATATAAAGAAGAAGTATTCTTCAAATTTTTTATTTGTAATTTTAATTTCACTAGAAATCAAATTGATTAAATCAGTTGGTGGTGATTTTTATATAATCAATAAAATTAATTGAAATGAAAAAAAGGGTTCTCGATTTAAAAGAACAAAAAAAAATTATAACATTGTTTTATCTGTTTGTTTTGGTGATAAATAATAAAAATTCTAAAACGAATTTATGTGTTTATATTATTTCGGGAAAGAAAAAAAATGTAAAATTTATGTCTGTTTTTGTGCAGTTAGATTGGGTAAACTGAAAAGAATTGCCTATATAAGAAGGCTAACGAATTCATTGTTTCATCATAATTCCTATTGTTGGTTTAGACATAAGGAATGTTTCTGATGCATTAAACTAAGGATTAAATGCATAAGAAAAAAACAGAGGTTTAAAACCACCAAGGCATAATTTAGATATAACTTTTCTTATTAAATTTTAATAAGAAAAGTTATATCTGTTGTTGCTGTTGTTGTTGTTGTTGTTGTTGTTGTTGTTGTTGTTGTTGTTGTTGTTGTTGTTGTTGTTGTTGTTGTTGATGATGTTGCTGTTGTTATTGTTGTTATAATTGTTGTTGTTGTTGTTGTTGTTGTTGTTGTTGTTGTTGTTGTTGTTGTTGTTGTTGTTGTTGTTGTTGTTGTTGTTGTTGTTGATGATGATGATGATGTTGTTGTTGTTGTTGTTGTTGTTGTTGTTGTTGTTGTTGTTGTTGTTGTTGTTGTTGTTGTTGTTGTTGTTGTTGTTGTTGTTGTTGTTGTTGTTGTTGTTGTTGTTGTTGTTGTTGTTGTTGTTGTTGTTGTGTCAATCTGTCTTTATACGGACGTTTTATTGAATATGTAAGGGAATGCTTTTGGAGGTTTTCATGAATTTTTCTTTGGCGTAGGTTTATCGAGAATAGTCTAGCAAGTATATTTGAAATTCTCTAGCAAGCGACTTTCTGCTTTTCACTCGTACCTACCAATTTTACAACTACAAAATCTCTCTGAATTTTGAGTACTGTCTATTATATTTATTATAGTTGTTTGAATTCCATTATATAGGCCAGAATCACTGAATCTTGCTCTTTGAATTTAAAGCCATTTGCTGTGCTATTTGTTAACCTTTGTGGATTTTAAGCCATAGTCGTGGCTATAGTTTATGGTTAGTATTAATTCAACTTTACTTTTACATAAAGGTTTTGTGATAAAATGGTTCAGCAATGCCAAACCAAGTCAGTCAAAAGCTTCAAGTACTGCAATGCGTCTATTGATAAGCCTAGTGGACTAGCATTAGACTAGCATTAAAGTGATCAAACCGTGTTGGAGTAAACCACTTTTACTGCCAAAATATCGTGATAACAGAAATTACCTAACTTAGCAAAGAGGTTTTCTTTCCAGTCCTCTGGATTTGTTCATTACTGCAACCACCATTATAAGAAAACTGAGCAGTGCATACCTTCGAGTTATAAAACCTTTTAAGATTGGACAATAGAATTTTGGGTGAGAAACAAACTGCAAGGAAAATTTTGGAAAAATCACAAAGGCAATCCAACACTAACAAGCGTACAAAACAGAAAGACCTACAAAAACTGTTGTGGTAAAGTTGACCAAAAGTATTAGAGAACGCTCGAGCACGAAGTAACTTAGTGTCTTAAGCCATCGTGACCATAACCAGGGCCAGGAATAACAGAATGAATCTCCTTTGCACAGAAAATTGTCCATCAGATCAGTGTAAAGTCTTGGTGCAGATCTATATACGAAACTTGCAGCAAGACCTATATTTATCGCGTTTACCAGGAAAATACCTCAACATTAAGTCCATCGTTATTGGGTCCAGAATGGAAACTGTAAGTGTACAGGAAAATATATTGAAATTAGTTCAGCTGTAAAAGTTCAGTGGATAACCTAAGAATAAAGTGAGTATCAACAAAAAATATTCCATAACTTAGAGTAAGGGATGGTATCATTGATTAAAAAAACTTCATCCGCTAGCACCCCTACGCTATCACTTTGGCTAATAAGACTGCTATTGCCAGTGGTATACGATATCACAAGATCACTCATATGCCAATAGCATAGACTAAAGTAGGCGTGGTTGTCACACCCATAGATCAACAATTTTAAATTTTACAAATCTTCCAGCGGAAAGCTAAGTAAATTCATTGGTATTAATGCGCGTTGTTGCCGTTTGTAAATCACTATTGGCTAAGTGCCACCATTTTAATTATTTTATTTATCATGATTGCCATTCATATATAATCATACATAAACTTTGCTTCTTTGTAAAGAATTTATGCGATTTCCGTCTCGTAACTGTGAGATAAAAATCGATATAATCGATGCTATCAAGTATCAAGTTACAAGTATTAAGTCTTCACTTAATTTTAGAAACATATATTACATACAATTCCAAACCAACAACATATTTGGTGAAGATGATAAAATTTGTAACATCATGATGTGTTAAATTCCAAAACATATAATTTTGATATAAAAATGTAATTGTTTCAGGTTATACTATCTTTCTTAAGTTATTTTTAATTTCATAAAACTATGTTCAACAAAAAAAAACATTGATCAAAGCAAACTACCGTTTAAAACGATAGTTTAATAAAAGCAAATAAAGTGTACACAACAACTTCCTAAATTTTCATGATGATTAATGTATTAATGCATAAAGAAAAAACAGACATACTTTCAATTTTATATATATTCAATATTTATTTAGCATGATGACTCGAATGCAAATTGGAAAAGACAGTAGCAATATAACTTTAAAAACTGCATTATAGATCAATTTTTTAAAATTCTTAAAAAGAAATTTTTATTATTTTTATTCATGAATTCATAAAAAAAAAATAATTTTAATTCCACATGGCAATTTGAAACGTTAAGAAATGATAGATGTATTTCATATCTAAAAAATATTTTTGGGGTGGGGAGGGGAAGGGAAGGGAGGGGGCGGTGCCAAACATATTATTTTATTTTATGCAACATCGTATGCAATACAACATAAATTCGGCTGAAAATCGTCTTTTTATCTTCTTTATTAGAACCAGGAAAAAGTTGACATTCAACAAATTTGTTTCTTTTGTTTTTCGAATCCTAAATCCAAAACCAAAATTGTAAAAAAAAATCCAGATAAATAGTTATTTTGCGTTCTTTATAGCGATTTTTTGAGGTTTACATGATTAAAAACAAGAGAACGAATGACGTCCGCCATGTACATCCTTAACTAAATACGGTGAGGAAGCTTTCCTTAATCACATATAAAAAAATTCAGTTTAATCAAAGCAGGGCATATTAAAGTGAAAAATTACCGAAAATTTTCCTCTTTGGAGTGATTTTCATAATTTTTTTTAAAACTGAGAACCTCGTACAGAAACTGTGAGGTCGTTTTAAATCGCTCACATTGCATTTGCTTAGCAGGGATAAATGGACCATGTTGGTTGCTCTTTGTAACCTCTTTGCAATAACTTCAGTGAGAGTTTGCCAAACTTAGAAATCGTTACAATCCCTAAATATATAAAACGAAAGTGCAACTCGTGATTGTTGCTCAACAAGATGAGAAATTTTTCTCGAAAACTTTTATTTTACACTCTGTGAACGTCAATCAATCGCAAAAGATCGTTGTCGCTTTTCCCATTCTTAATTAGATATTTTCTACCAATAAAAGTAAACTCATTCTTCAACCACGAATTAATTGTAAAACAACTTATATCAATTTGCCTTGTAAACGATCATGTATTTGAGTTTATCCTCTCCATCTATTTTACCAATGTAAATTTTACTTTTATATCCATAACGAAATTATTATATCAATTAAATCTCTTCCCATGTGGTTTTAATTTAAGAAAAAATCAAAGCAAAAATTGTTCACACCTCTTCATCGTTACCTACCAATTAACAATTATTGTCAGAAATACGAAAATACCATAAACATATTTTGAAGGTTACCTTGTGTATATACATATTTCTATATCCAAGTATAATTGATTGTATACAACAACAAAAAAAAAACGCAAAACTAAAGAGCAAGAAAAAAAAATTTAAGAAAAGTAATAAACTTCAACATAAAACGAAATAAAATAGACAATCATCTTAATCCTTTTCTTTTATTTTAATTTACTTCTCACCTTTATTGTTGTTGGTTTTCGAGTATTCAATTCTCGTTTATTTTATTATAGATTTTTTTTTATGTTGAACAAGATTGCAAAAATATTATTTTGTACAAGGGATAGTGGATAAAGAATTAGCAAAGGAATTTAAATTTCTAAAAGCTTACGTCGAACATCGTTGGAAGTTACAGTTCGCACTCACTTAGTTTAATGCAGCTTTGTTCGGGCCCGTCTTTATTATCGAGTTCAATAGGCCCTTCAGAAATTTTCACCCAAAACCGCTCCAATTAGGCTTTGAAATCTTTCATCGATTTATATTGCCGGTTTCTTTGACAGGTAGCCTCGTTATGACGTATACTATGTGCTGCCAGGTGACGCGACACCAAGGTGATTAGTATTCACCTACGATCATTAGAATCCATTTTCCCAACGGGAGATTTTGATACAGAGAGACCATTTGACTGCTTTGGTATGGTTGCTCGCGAGGAATAGTCAAGAAGGCCAGACTTTGCCTCCTTTTTTTTCTTTTTACCGAACCACAAGTATTTTAACTCCTCTTTCTTCCAAGCATTGCAGTGGTCTCAGAAGGCTGCTTCTCCGAAGAGTTGCTGACTTTCGATGCCAACTATTCCAGAATTTAAATTTCCAAATGTAATGACACATAATGAAGATTCTCAATCGCCCTCGGAATAGAGGTATAGAAGTGCTTCCAAATTTCCAACGTTTTAACTCTGTTCATAAGATTAGCTTCATGTGTTTTTGTTGTTGGTTTTTGGATTGTTTATGTTATGTTGTTTTATAATTTTGATCTCAAGGTAGAGCAGCGTAGCTTGACCAATTCACAAAAGTGCAGGCGGAGATCAAGTCCTCAGTTGTGTCCTTAGCTACGTGTGAGTGCATTACAGTGCATTGTTCGAGGTCCCTATAATATATAATTGAGATCAACCCTGATCGCGATTCTATTTTTAGTAAGCAATACGATCGAAACAAGGATTTCGCTATCTGCACCTACTGCAACCTGCCTGATAACTCATAATTATAGTCGAATGCGACTAAAAAAACTTTAGTTTCGTCAAAATCAAATGACAAGAATTAAAAATTTAAAAAATTTCAAATAAACAGTTGTGGAGGCCCTATCATTCCACTTTCTCTAATTTTCCCAAAAGTTTTCAATGCTATGATCCAGATTTTTTTAACTTTTGAAAAGTTTTGCAGAAATTCCTGAAGATTACTTTTAGTACTGCTATAACTCCAGTGAGCTAACTCAACCAGATCACTCCATTAGGCAACTAATAAACTAAAAAAATTGAATTCGACATTGTAATTAGATTTTTGCCGACAAATCATCCGACTTTTTTTTTTTTTTTTTTTTTTTAATAAAATGTGTTGTGTAATAGGGTTTAGAATATGTGTCACAACAACACATAAATACCTTTTAAGACCTAGGTCTAGACCTGGGTCCCACAACAACTGGCGTTCTGAGGTGTAGATTAACGCTTTTTTTAAACATCTGTGGGTTGAAGCCACCTGAGACTAAGTGTTCCGGCAAACTATTCCATTTGTACGCAGTTCGGACAAAGAAGTCTCTCTGCGATCTGCCAGTATGACAGCGCGGGATCTTTACCGTTTCACTGGTTGCGGCAGCCGATTGCCGAGTGGAACGGGGGTAAGAATAAGTTTGAGGCATGATGCCGCTGATTTCATCTGAGCACTGCTGATGACGATATTTGTAAAAAACAACGAGGTCAGCAACAGTGCGACGATGTTGTAGGGAATCAAGTTGTGATGTCAAAGTTCGATCACCTACAATTCGTATAGCTCGCTTTTGAACAGAGTCCAAGAGGGCCAAGATGGAAACAGAGGCAGCACCCCAAACTTGACAGCAGTACTCCATACAGGGACGAATATAGGACTTATAAACATGGAGCAATTGGTATGGAGTGAAAAATTTTTTGCATCTATTTAGGAGGCCGAGTTTTTTAGACGCGCTTTTTGCCATCGCCATTACATGATCGTTCCAGAGTAGGTCATTTGAAACTGTGACACCCAATAAACGAATGTTTTTACATTCACCCATTGGTTCATCACACATACTAAATAAAATATCTTTGGGGAACTCGGTCTTTAATCTGGAAACAATCAACAGCTGTGTTTTGGTGGAGTTGAAATTGACAAGGTTTTGGTCACCCCAGTCGGCGACTTTATTCAGGTCTTTGTTCACGTTTATGGCAGCGTCTCTCCGGGCAGGATTAATTCGTTCGTGCATTTTACCTTTTGAAGGAAGGGGCTCGAACGACTTGTGCAGAGTACTATCATCTGCAAAACTATTTATTGGGTTGCTGGTGATTTTCAACAATTCGTTGATATAAATCAAAAATAGGGTTGGGGACAATACTGAGCCTTGGGGTACACCAGCGTTAATTAGTTTAGACTCAGAAGAATATCCGTCTAAGGTTACCGAAATGTATCGGTCGGATAGAAAATTTTGAATCAGCTTCACAACATTGGGATGAAAACCGTACGCAACGAGCTTGTTGATTAAGTTGGCATGCCAGACTCGATCGAATGCCTTGGAGATGTCTAAAGCGATAACGTATGTTTCACCACCTTTATCAAGTATGCTGTTCCAACAATGCGCTACATAGTTTAATAGATCGGTAGTTGATCTTTTGTTTCGAAAACCGTATTGGCTGTCGGATATTAAATGATTTTCTTCCAGAAATTTTGAAATATGTGTATTAATATAATGCTCATAGACTTTGGATAGGACCGATAGTAAAGCTATTGGCCTATAATTTGAGATATCGGATCTTGGTCCCTTTTTGGGGACGGGCTGGACATTTGCCAACTTCCAGCACGAGGGAAATATACCAGATTTGTAGGATTGGTAGAATATTTTAGTTAAAGTTGGTGCAAGTTCTTTGGAAAAGGTTTTTAAAATAATGGGTGGAATATTGTCCATTCCTGATGCTTTGTTGATGTTTAACCCCTTTAAAAGTTTAGCGACTATTTTGGGTTTGAAGTGAAGTTCATTCATATTAACTCCTGAAGACTGGATTTGGGGTATTTCTTTAGGAGTTTCCAAAACAGTGGAGTTCAGAGCAAAGCGTTCAGCGAACAAGTTAGCTTTTCTTGCGGGATCATTGACGATTAAATCACCATCAATAATAGGGGGAATAGAAAATTTTGTACCAGAATTTAAAGAATTAATGGCACTGTAGAAACTCTTGTCAGAAACAGACATAGACGTAAGTTTTGAGGCTTTCGCTCTGTCAATTTCGGACTTTTCGTTTGAGATAATCTGATTAGATATTTTGTTGGCCTTTAGATATTGGGATCGATTAGTGGGAGTTTTGTTATGAATCCAAATATTAAATGATCTACGTTTGTTTCTAAGTGCCGTTTTGGCAGCTTTCGAATACAAGTATTTTTGTTTGGGTTTTACTATGGAGAAAGGGACAAATTTATTTATAGCAAATTGGATGGTTTCTGTAAAGTTTTGAGCAGAAACATTTACATTGTCAGTGTAAAAACAATGACGGTCGAAAGGGAAACCATGGAAAAAATTTTGAAGACCACTCTTATCCATTTTTGAGTAGTGAAATATTTTACGGGGTTTGGGAGCTGTAGTTTTAAGTAAATCAGTTTTGATAACTGATGAGATTAAATAATGATCAGAATTTCCAATACTACCTTTCGCAACATCGACACTCGTAATATCTGGCATTGTGGTAAGATAGAGATCTAGTAGAAAACTATTATCACCGCCATTACGGGGAGTGAAAGTCGGGCTTTTTACAATTTGGAATAGGCCCTGAGACGCGGCAAAAATTTCTGCCAGTTTTCCACTATTGTCAACATCGTCGGTCGATTTGGAGAATTCCAACCATGATTTGTTGTGGACGTTGAAGTCACCGGTAACGATAACTTCACAATTAGGGGACTTTGCTCTAATCTCGTCCATAATTTTTGTCAGTATATTAAAAAAGTTTGGGTTACGTTTGTTGGGGGACCGGTATAAAGCTATTGTAAAAAAAGTCATTTCTGGAAGACAAATCTTTAAAACCATTGTATTGAAGCCGTCACCGTGTAGTTCAAAATTTGGAAAGCGCGTGTACGCAACACTCTCATGAATGAATGCGCATACGCCCTGATGGAGTTTGAAAGCTGATTCGAGCCTATATTTGGAATTAAGCGATTCTATAAAGAGAAAATTTTCAGAAACTTGTGTTTCTGTAAGGAATAGAATGTTCGGTTTGTCGTGCTCAAGATGATGTTGCACGTGGTCATGGTTAGCGTTCAATCCGCAGATGTTTTGAACATGTATTTTAAAATTTTTTATTGATTCATATATGTTTTGTCCCTGCAAATTCCGTGGACATGCCGCTTTATGGGCGGGTGGATTGCGCAAATTTGCTTTACCACTTGCAGACTTATTTTTTTTCGGTTGTACTGCCATATATATATCAAAATGTTTATTTTATTTTTTTGTGTTTTATTTTAAAATGCATAACTAAGTAAAAAATCCTATCATACTACAAAATATGACATATGCCAATATTTCATGATAAGATGAAGAAATAATAACAAAATAATAAGTGAAAAACAAATTGTGAGAAATTTGCAGAAAACAAAACAAAACTAAATGCCAATAATCCAGCTGATGCAGCGCACCCCAGACGCACCGCCCACCACCTCAATCGAGGCACAAAGCCCACACATAACTACGTGTTGGTTCGATTCCTCGGAAGAGCTAATGAGCGGTACCGCTACGGAACGCTGCCCAGCTAAGACTGGAAGTGCTGCCGTTGACTAATTAAAGTTCGTCCGCCAGCACCCTAAGATATCATCTTGGCTAATGACATCTCCTGCCATTGCCAGTGGTATGTGATATCTCACGCTAACTCATATGTCAATGGCAGGGACTGGAGTACGCAGGGTAGTCAGACCCGTAGATCAACATTGATCATAATCGATCAAAATCGATCCCTCCTGCGGTTAAAGCACAATTTCGTATAAGCTTAAGCTTATACGACTTAAGCACAATTTCGTATAAGCTAGGAGAGTTATTAAAATTTTGAAGGATGCGATGCTGATCGAAAAAGAGCAAGTAATTGCTCCTCTTGATCTTGAGTATATAGCAATAGATCATTTACAACAAGTCCATCAACAAATTTAGAACTGTAAATCCATAATTATTAACTAATTTATCGCAATAATAATAATAACTCAACAGTAGAAAAAAATTTCGAAATAACACATAACACTCTCACTTGCATTTTCCTGTTTTGTCAGGGGATATATTTGCTTTTTCTTATTTGGTCCATTATAATGCATGTGTTTCATTGGAACAAAAAAACTGATCAAGCTAGTGCTACGAAGCTAATGTTCTCATGAATCAACGCGATCAATACAACTTATCGTCTTTTTATTCATATCTTTCTCAACCCTGTTTTCAATGATTTTGTTTTTATCGATTGCTGTTTCATTTTGATTTGTTGTTGATTCATAATTTTTTTGCTATATGTACAGCGACATTTTGTATTTGAAAGGCAGTCGAACGGAATTAAATGGGAAATTGGTCATGAATTTACAAATTAATTAGTCAATCGTTGTTTTTGTGATGAAAATAGAAGCGTAGTAATTAACAAAACGTCAGTGGATAAGTTTACTGTTTATTTAATTGAGAGATCTCTGGGTATACACTTTTTGTTAGTCGCCATCTGCTGAAGAGATTAAAAAAAGCTGTTTTTTGCTACTGGATTTTATAACTGGAACTGATTATTTTAATTGCGGAAATTCATCATTAAATACCGTATATATGCAACAATCGCGCAACTTTTTTTTATATACAACTTGTGTTACTATTTGTTTGGATTATTTTGATTAATTTTACGCAACAATCGCCAAGACCATAGACGCAACATTTTATTTTGCTGGTTTTTGTGATAATTAGATCTAGTCGTTATTTAATATGACTGAATCAAAGTAGGCATGAGGAGTTGGATCCGATGTAATCATAGGGTGAGTGAAACTTTTATATTGATGTGTGTTTGGTGATCTCGGTTTCTTCGGCCATTGGGGTCGTCGAAGTCCCTACTCTTTGTTTTCGCTTATTTAATTCCGTTTTCACAGACTCATTTGCGTGCATATCTGATTATATGTGCTGAATTGGGAGAAATTACTTCTCGGACACACATAGCTGAAGCTCGCTGGAACAAACCCTCGCTAGGCACACAGTCCTTCAATTTTTTTCCAGTTGGTGACATCAATAGTTGGTCGTATTCATTGCACCAGCTTTTGAGTAGATCAAAAAGGGAACATCAAAAACTTCGAATAAGTAAAATGCAAACACAATTTTTTCGAGATATGTATAGTGTAGATGAAAGTAAATTTAATCAAGATTAATCTTCAATAGAACGCGTCTATTAACAAAAATATAGTCAACAAAGCATGTTTTAGCTTGAAATCAAACTTTCAGAGGAAACAAGGAGAATCTCAACTAAGACTATTGCCATGTTCGACAATTTGAAACTAAATTTTAATAAAGATTTAAGCTATGGCTCATATTAATTTGACTACGCAAGCAGAGTTTATTATTTACGACTATTTGTTTATGAGTTATATACGCACTCAAAATGTGCCACACCTTAGTTACGCACTTTTGCTCTCCATAGAATTACAGACCGACGTCGTTTCACATCCAAATTGTTTATTGATGAGCAGTAGAATTTGTACAATTAACAATTCAGTAGCTTATTGTGAATTAGAAGAATCGAGTACTGAAGTAAGCCCAATAAAAACTCAAATATAGTATTACCTTTTCTAAAATAAAGTAAATTTTTTAGTATTCCCAGATAGTTAGGTTGACAGTTTACGGTATATGTTGTGGGTTTAATGGTGTACTTATTCTGAATTAATTTTCCGAATTGGTTTCAATTCATCATGAAAACGTAGTAATTGTGGGCAAAGATACAGTAAATTAGTAAATACATTAGTAAATTGATAATTAAAGTAGATAATAGCATAAGTTTAAAGAGAAACTACAATATCGACGAGTGCCTTTACCATATTTTCTATAAGATTATAGTCATAACTAATAACATATTAAAATTTTTTGCCAAGATTTCGTTGTTCGTTATAAAGAATTGTTCAAAAAAAATTTAAAAATATTTTGTTGATAAAATATGCAATATTCCGGTAACAGGTTATGTTGTGTTGTTGGCTGTTGTAATACCCTTAGTAATACATTAGCTTTTGTTAAATCTTATTTCTTTTTAGGTACGTCCCATGACCACAGAGAAATTGGGAATAATTCAATCAATCGTTGAAGATGGTATACAAATAAATCGATAACAATGAATCGAAATGATTGTATCAAAATGAAATCATTAGCTTATAAGCTTATAAAAATTTTATTTTTTACAAAATATCGTGATATTAGCCAAAAAAAAACATCAAAAACGTAAATTTTAGTTCGTACAAATGTTAAAGTTTACAGTTTAGTATTCAAAACTATTTACGCACTACATCAATAAGCTATATCTCGTGTCAACCAGAAACGAGTGTAAAACAAAAGATTTTGTGATTTTACTCATACAAGGTTGTACAGCTGGTCCAGTAATGGTCCATTACTGACAGCCAGTAATACAGCAATGGGCGAGTACTGGCAACCACGACTGGGCCATTAACATAATTTTACTGGATGATAACTTCGTACTATAAATGGTTGCCATTCTTGAGCCAAATACTGGCAACCATGACTCATTAAAAAAAATATACATTATTATCATATGTAAATTTAAATAAATTAAATACAAACTAATTTAAAATAAAATAAAATGACGGAAAATTTCAAAACTCCCCATACAACTGGTTCAGTTGCAAGAATGGATAAGTAATGACTAATGGCAAACACCGCCCTGACTCCGCCAGTACTCCGCCATTAAAAAAATATAAAATAATATTTTTTATACATAAATTTAAATAAACTATTTACAAAATAATTAAAATAAAATAGAAATGAAAATAAATTAAAACATATACCAACCTTTTCTTTATTACCATAGTCTTTCAACCGATAAGGCGATAACTAAACTATATGTGAAAATTTTCAAACTATGTATTTCTAAAAGAGATAATACTCTAGTGAAATTTAAAAAAAATGACATAGATCGGCAAATTCATGGCTACAGTACTGGCCCAATAACAATAGCCAAGTAATATTTACCATTCATGGGCCAGTGCTTGGCCATTCAAAGGTAACAATATACTGGCTATTTTCTGTAAACCATAGATCGGCCGATGATTGATTCTAGTATTGGCCCAGTAACAATAGCCGTATGTCAATGTCTGGCAAAACCTACTTGGGTATAGATAGCTAAATGAACAAGGTAATCTGGAATTCTTACACCCGTAATTTGATTACGCTCAAACTTCATCACGTTAAATATTTTGTTCTTCTCTTTCAGTTTATATGTCATTCGCCAAGATCGTTGTCTATTCAACTCATTTTGCTCATTCTTGTTTTCAGTTCTATGTTCAGACTTGGCTGCATTATTATGTGTTTACTTTTGAAATATTTTCAGCTAAGTACATTTCAACCCTACCCGTATATTTTACGAGCAATATATTAAATAACTTTTATAGTTGCTGGATTATTAATAATTTTCGCGCTTCAAGCATCAATTATTTTGCGATTAGATGTATTCCGTGGAATTGTTTGATATTTGTGGCTTTATATTATTGTAAATATAATTTTACGCCATTATAACTTTTTTTCATTTTTATTATAATTTTTGTTTTTATTTGTATAAATAAATTCCTTTATCTTTCGAATTGTCCTAAGATTTGTGACTAGAAAATTGGACAATCAAATGTTTTGATTTCATGGATTTTCCTATACCTGAAACTTTCGTTCGGCTTATCTTATAAATTGTTTTGCAAAACTAGATAGATATGCCGATTAAAAATGAAGATCAAGAAATGTGATATGAAATTGAAAATTTGCACACCATACATGGTTTACACGTACACACATCTTTTACACACAAAAAAGCTTGATTCCGATAAAAAGATTATCCGCAATATTTTAACAATAAATTCTCAAATTCATAAATAAATTATTTTTATTTCATAACAAAATAGGAGGTTGGTTCTGAAAATTTATTGATATTCGATATCAAACTTTTCTTCTCTTCTGTAACTCATAAAAAGTCTATAATCTAATATATATCTCAGAACCAAAACCACCACCACCAGCAACAAAAACCAAAAAACTTGTAAGGTGAGAATCAATTTGACTTTGATTTTTTTTTTTCGCACTCATTTATCAGATCAATTTGGATTTTGGATTTTGTAATTCATTTCAGCAAACGTAGCCAACAATCCAAACGTTGTTATTGTTTTGATGTTATATTTGTAGGCTTGAAGTTTTGTACTAAAGTCGATAATTTGAATTTTTTTTTCTGTACAATTTTGTCGATTGAATTAATAATAATTTTTTATTATTATTATTATTTTATAGTTATTAAGTGTTTTTTGTAGATGGTGGAAATTGATTAAAAGTTGAAATTCTCAACCTTTGAAAATGAACATATTGTAACGACTCTTCGTTGGTTCTTTTCGATTATTGAACAAACACGACAGTAAAAGACAGATCTTTAGTTACCAGAATCTCAAACTTTATTTGTCATCAAATTACAGCAGCTTCCGTTTTTCCTTACAATAAATTCCAGGGTCTCCAATTTATGTACGATAAACTTCACCGCTTTTCCGCAATTTAAATCAACAATATTCGGAATCGTAAAATCTGTATTTACTATTCCACTAAGTTCAGATTCTTTCACTATTAGTACCCAGGCTCAAGTACCACCGATTATTCCTTATACTTTCGAATATTTGTAAAACACTTTTAATTGCAAAATTAAAACTGACTATCTGATATTTTTGTTTGCTTATTTATATCGAAAAATAAATAAATCGAAACTTCTATAATCCACTAGAAATCAATACTACGTAGTCCGTACATCTGAAATAGGCCACACCTGTTTTCATTCATACTTGCATTTGTATTAGCGAACTCAAATTTAATTTATGCAAAATGTATTAGGTAACTCCTTTTAATTCATTAATGTAAACATTTGTATAACAAATTTAATTTACATTAATTTATGCAATACAATTTGCAATACAAGTAAAAGATTGAAAAAGGAGTTAACTTTTAGTAAATAAAATTAACCCATTCTGGACAAAGTTTATTACAATATTTTATGATTTTTAAAAAAGTAAGCTTTTAAATCGTTTATTAATTTCTTTAATTTAACATATATTTAAAAATTTCATAAATCAGTTTTTATTGCAAATTAAGAGAGGAAGGTTATTTAAATATTGAATAATTTGTTGTGTGATATAGCGGAAATTGAATTTTTATTGTATAATTTATCTTACTACTGTTCGTCTTTCTTGTAGTCAAGGTGGTCTATCAAAAACTCGAATATAATTCTTTGCAACGCTTAAATCAACAAGATCCCAAGACCCAAGGTGTTATATATACTTATTTATGCCAATCTTTTATTTAACAATCCCAACAATGTATTTATGAAAAATCCATAAGCTTACAATTGCTTTCAGTTCACATAATTTTTCAACATTAACTTCATACTCCATTATTATTATTATTATTAAAAAATAAACACAAGACTCGTACGCGTACGTTTCCATTCTTCTTAAATTTGAATCAAAATCTCATATAATAATTTATTTTTTTGAAAGACAATAATTAAAACCCACCTAATTTTTAAGAAAAAAAATCTTTGGCTTTCAAGTTTGTTCTTTAAGTTGTTAAACATGTGACACCTCGTATTCATTTTGAATTGAATAAGGTGACAAGTTGATTAATGTATGTTTTATATACGTTTTTTTTGTTATTTTATTTCTTTTTACTGGCGTTTAAAAAAATGTTCACATGATTGGTTACTTGATAGATCGTTAGGTTTTATGAGATGAGAATAATAAAAAATAAACGATGGCTTTTGTAAGAATAATATTTTTGAACGATGTTCCAGAATGGTTTTGATTTGAACCAAATTGAAAAAAAAAATTGGAAATTATTTTACCACGTAAAGATAATTTTCTTCATAGAAGATCAAAATCTGATTTAAGGTAGGTAAGAAAAACGATTTAACTATCGAATTTTAATCGGGTAGAAAACGTGGTTTTTGGAAATTTTTTTAACTCGATTTTGTTATTTTGGTATCAATCGATCGGGCTTGGCTGTTTCCCGAAAACTTTATGAGATTGGAGTGGTAGGACCCACCCCCACCCCTTTACACCCTCTTTAAGTTTTAGCATATCAAAATCTATATAAAATAAATGGGAAGAGATAAAACAAATTTAATGGCACCATTATCTTTTATTCAGACCGGCGCAACTTTTGAGTCCAAAAGTTGGTTTGCACCCCCACCCCCAACCAACCCCGTGGGTGGGGTTGACAAATTAAATGGGTAAAATATGTCATGGGGTATCGTAAGAATTAGAATTTCATAACAAATACAATCCTCCATATTACCCCCTGATCGGTGACATAACCATTTTTTACTCCCAAAGGGGTACTCTTATCGTAGAAAAAAATATATTTTTTGCATGTCATGTTTGGTGTCGATTTCAATATAATCGGGGTTGTTGAGTTCAATGATGATGATGAAAACGGGGGCCGGACTCGGGATAGTCCAAAAAGGGGTGGAGGTTGTGGGTCGGTTATAAAAAATATCGAAATTATCGTCATAATAAAAATTGGGGTCGGACTCAGGGTAGTCCAATAATAGGCGGGACTGGGGGGTCGGTTATAAAAAATATCGAAATTATCGTCATCATTATCAATTTTAACATAATCGAGGATGCTGCGTTCAATTATGATAATAAAAATTGGGGTCGGACTAAGGGTAGTCCAATAATAGGATTACATAATCGAGGATGCTGAGTTCAATGGTGATGGTAAAAATGTTGACCGGACTCAGGGTAGTTCAATGAGGGATGGGGGTTGGGGGTCTGGTCATGAATAGTATCGAAATTGTCGTCATTAGTGTTGATTTCAACATACTTGAGGACGCTGAGTCCAACAGTGATGTTTAAATTGGGATCAATATAATAAGGGATATAAGGGTGTCACTAAAGTGTGGGAGTTGGGAGCAGAAAGCCGAAAATGTTCACATATATATTATGAGTATTGATTTTGGATAAATCAAGGGCAGTGCCTAAATAAATCAAGGGCAGAGGCGAAGCGTCTTTGGAAGCTAGGGAAGCACTACTTTCCTTTGAAACAGGTCATCCTTTTTCAATTTAATTATTGGTTTTTAATAAAGACTTTGTCAAATATCATTCAATAAACTTTATTTGAATTTCAATACTTTAGTAGTCATTTAAAATAAATCTTCATATTTTCTGTTAAATTATATACAGATATATCCATATAAATATATGCTTTTATTATTATTTAATTATTTTAATGTCTTATATTCATTAAAAAAACATCAAAGCGTTCAAAATATTTATTTCCATCCAAATAATCCACGAAAAAGCTGTTCAACTTGCAGCGTACTAAAATATATAATTTGTACGTAAACAACAACAACAAAATCGAAAAGTAAAGTGAAGAAAAACAAAAACTATCAATTAGAAATAACCTATGTTGCATATAGCGTCTACTATCATAGTAGTGCTATGGTAAAATTATTTTGTTTTAGCTTATATATATTGGACACTGGTTTAATTGTTTTAGCTTGTAACGTCGGCTATATTCACCTAAATAATACTAAAACCAATTCATATTCCTTTTCTGATTCAATAAAAATTTATTTCAATCATTTCAGTTCATTTTTATAATAATAATAACTTAAAACAATTTTTTCCAAAATAATTATAACGATCAACTCAATTTCAAATATAATTATAAATATAAACGAACGCACTAATGGCTCAATTTTATTTCATTTTGTTTTTTTTTCTTTGCTCAAAAAAGATGATGTGTCAAAATGAAAAACACATTTTTTTTTGGTTAAAGAATAATTCATTCCATGTTTGCCTACCAAACAATTAAAAGTTGGTTGCTAAAGATATGATGTGTCAAACAAAACACACATTCAATTTAATTTTTTCAAATTCATTCTTGTTCGAGTTTTTGATAAAGCAACCAATCAATTGAATTAGAAATCAAAAGTGCGTTTCTTGATTATTATAAGCTTAAAAGATAAAAAAATTATTATTAGTGATAATAATATGGTTCATTGTTACATAATAAAATTCAGTTGTGAAAGTAATAGAAAGTGGAATACGAGTTTGATTTTAATGTAAACCTACAGCTGAATATATATATTATACATCATTTGGTGACTCCGATTTCGGTTTGTTTTATCGAACATCTTGCTCGCTTTGTGTTTTGGAAAGCCTGGTACATTGAGTACCAGGGTAAATGGTACGTACCGTTATATATATATATATATATATATATATATATATATATATATATATATATATATATATATATATATATATATATATATATATATATATATATATATATATATATATATATATATACATATTAAATCTCATCTCAAAATTAACACCGTTATTTTTGTTTGTTTGTTATCTGGTTTTGAGAAACGAGTATTCATATGCGGGCAGCAAAACTAGATATTACAATTTGGGCAAACCAAGCATCTTACTCGGTTTGGAATATTTATGTAAGATAATTACATAATAACTTGGAATATTTACGGATTATGATTACACATGAAAAGCAGTTTTATTCGTTTGTCATCATTGAAAAAAAACCAACAATTATACCAACAAAGATTTTACTTAAGCATACCACATAACAATTTAAGCAACAATTTAACCAACATAAATGGGATTGCTTCAGCTACTCGCTATTGGATTTAATAACAGTAGCAGATCAAAATCGGCTCCAAGAAGATTGAAAGACAGCATTCAACAACATTAATAAGTTAAGTTCCTTTATGTTTTCCTTTTTTATAATTATTTTTAATATACACATATTCCTATAAATTGTTTGGCTAATTTAATAGATTTTTGAAATTCTTAGACTTCCGGATTCGTCTGGAACTTTTGTGTGTTCCCGCAGATTTTCATATGATTTATTTTGTTTTTTTTTGTAAAGAAAAGTCTAAGCCGCAATATATAGTGGCACTCTTCACAAGCTTTATTACGTTACATCAAAGTATTGATTTATAATAACAGTTTCGATGTTTTATTTGATTTATAAATATTACAATAAGTAATTTCTTTATTAATTATTATTGCAGAGCAGTTTCCAAAAATGTTTTGTTTTAAAATATAAAAATATTTTCTAACAAGAAAAGAAACGACCTTGATCACTGATTTCTAAATTACGTAGGTATATTTGTCTATTGGGATTCGTAGTTCTATTTCTCGATTGTTTTTAAGGATAGGATCAATCAACAAATATAATTATTTTTACTGATGATGAATTTTAATTATATAAAACCCTTTCAAATATATATGTACTTTGATAAATTAAGCAAGCCAATTTGTTCATGTACCTGATGAGTTGAACTGCTGTTACATATCCATATTTTGATTCAATTCAATTCAATTTATTATTCTCATATATTTACAATTTTAGTATATAAACATATTATATAATTATAATCTTCAGTAAAATTATATACTTCTCAACTATGTTATAAAAATACGCTGTTCAAAAATCAGGATTTTTGGTTCAGTGTCGTAAGGTGCGAGCAGCTTCTTTTAATACATAAATTATTTATTCGTGCCTGTATGGAATATTGTTCTCACATATATGGGGTGGAGCCTACAAAATTAGTTTAAAATGTCTTGATTCTACACAGTGGAGAGCTGTTAAATTGATCGGCAAATTAAATCTTAACAAAGAGCTTGATTCCTCGCAACATAGAAGAGACGTTGTTGATTAGACGATATTTTATAAGTATATTATGGAAGAACGGGCGTCTGCGGGGATCAATTGATTTTAATTGTAGTCATTTTTATCATTGATTAATATTATATAGTACGCAGCATCCCATTCTTAAAACCTCAACCTCAACAAACCTCGCCTACGAAGGGCACTGATTAAGTAGCACTGATTCTGAAAAATTGTTTTGAATAGTTTGTGTGTTTATTTACATATGTGAAGTTTATAAAATAAAAAATAAATGACATTAAATATTTTATAAACAGATTTTTTTCCGTCTAGTTTACTCAATATGGTTTAAAGACGAAGTTCAATTATTTATACAAGAAAATGATGAGAATTCAAATTGATACAGTCTTATTTTTGTGGCATTTGTTTGTGTTCTTCAATAATAAAAATATAAGAAACATAAAGAATTTGCTATTTTAGTTTATTATTTTTCTTATTTAATAATCTTAAAATATTTTTCTGCCATGTTTCGACGATACATCAATTTGACGATATAAATCAACTAACATTTAAGAATAACCCACTTTTAAGGGGCTCCTTTGCAAAATAACTCTAGCCTTGGTGTATAATGTATATTTGAACATTTTATTATTCTTCACCCCATCCTCCAGCTTCTGATTTTGCTCCCATGGTTGCTTGATTGAATACTCCAAGACCACCATTGGATTCAGTATCCTCGATTCATAGAAAAACCAATATTTATTATGTATATTTAAACATTTCCCTAACTTTAGACCCAAACTCTTATCCTCTAGTTTCTTGCCTGGACCCCAAACACTAATTTCAGCATCACCATTGCATTCAGTACCCTCAATTTATCCAAAATCGGTACCCATAATATATTTTCGGCTTTCAACCCAAACTCCCACCCTTTAATGACACCTTTATATTTTTGCTTCCAATTCAAACATCACTGTTGGATTCAGCGTTCTCAAGTATGTTGAAATCAATACTAATGACGATAATTTTGATACTATTCATGACCAAACCCCAACCCCCACCCCTTATTGAACTACCCCGAGTCCGGTTAACATTTTACCATCACCATTGAACTCAGCATCCTCGATTATGTAAAAATCGATAACAATGACAAAAATTTCGATACTTTCGATACCCCCACCTATTATTGGACAACCCTGAGTCCGACCCCAATTTTTATTATGACAATAAGTTCGATATTTTTTACAACCGACCCCCCCAACCTCTACCTCTTTTTGGACTACCCCGAGTCCGGCCCCAATTTTTATCATCATCATTGAACTCCGCATCCCCGATTATATTGAAATCGACATCAAACATGACATACAAAAAATATATTTTTTTCTACGATAAGGGTACCCCCTTGGAGTAAAAAATGGTTATGTCAAGGGGACAATATGGAGGATTGTATTTGTTATAAAATTCTAATTCTAACGATACCCCACATGGCATATTTTACTCATTTAATGTGTCAACCCCACCCACGGGGTTGGTTGGGGGTGGGGGTGCCAACCAACTTTTGGACTCAAAAGTTGCGCCGCTCTGAATAAAAGGTAAAGGTGTCATTAAATTTGTTTTATCTCTTCCCATATATTTTATATAGATTTATTTTTATAGATTTTTATATGCTAAAACTTAAAGAGGGTGTAAAGGGGCGGAGGTGGGCCCTGCCACCCCAATCTCATAAATTTTCGGGAGACGGCCAAGCCAGATCGATTGATACCAAATTTGTAAAACAAAAATTTGAAAATTTCCGCGACTGCCCGATTCTTAAAAAAAACGATAGTTAAGACTTATAGAAGACAGTACAATTTTTCTCAGTTGAGGAAATTGTCTTGAAAATGACTTATTATGGAACTGCTGTTAGTAAATTAATGTTGAACGTTCCATTTATGGTTATTTGTTATGAGAAAATCACAACAGTAGGGTAAATGTTTATTACGCACTCGTGCGTAATAGAGTAATAAACAAGTCAATATTGTGAACAAAAAAAATCAAAACAGATTCATTCACAAACTTCAATGAGTGTCGCCGGCTATGATTAAAAAAATTAATTTATCCTGCCAACAATAATAAAAATAGGCTAATTTTGGTTTTTTACATATTTATATAAAGGTATTTGTTATTATGCTTAACAGATTAAATATTTTTGAATTTTTTTTCATTTAAAATTATACAAACAATAATAAATTCAAACTAATGCACATGTTCGACTTTCGAAAAGAAGTTAAATACTATGATTGCATTTGAATTGAGTATCCAATTTGAAAAGCATTAATTTTTATATGATTGTTCATTAGTGAAAAATTTGATGTCTTTCGTTGACGAGATTTGATGTCTGTCGTTTTCGATTTATTAAATTGAATAAATTTTATTCAATTTAAATTGAATCAAACTTATTTAACTGGATGGAACTAATTTTACAAAAAAATCAAAATAAATTCATTGTTACTTTACGTCATCTTGTATGATGTGTAAAATCTAAACGAGTTGTTGCTCTCACTCATCCTAACTCGGGCTGAAATTTATAACTTTACACCATTGATACAAATAACATTGATATAAATAACTATTTCAAATTCATGTTATAGGCCATGTTGTTATTATAAATTTGTTGGTTATTGTAAAAACTTTTTGTTTAAATTATCGTTCTAGAGCAAAAAAAGTGATATTTTACGTATGGTAAAGTGATCGTAAAATTTCGCTCTATGCATTAGTTTTCTTTGTGAATAAATTTTTAAATATTCAATAATTGAGTGCAAAATATGTGCAGCAGAAATCCCGAGAGTCACGGGCATAAACCCCAGTCAAAGCAAAAAGTGTTTTTCAACCTTCTTTTGAAAATCTTCAATAACCCACCCCATCCCGGTCTGCAAATAAGCGTTAACCACCAATGTGACAAAGATTGTGTTGGCTGCGGCCATCTCAATTACAAACCTTCAAACAAAGCCGTACTTCGATATCAAGCCACCTAAATGTTGATGCCTTGCCATGTTATGCAGGGTTCAGGTATGGTAGACCACCCTTTTTCTTGCTATTCATTGGAACAAAATATAAAGCCAAACAAAGTAGCAATTAGGGCGACGACAGAGTTCATATTGGAGTTCACCTGATTTTTAGATTAAGAGAGCAATAGCAATAGCGAAATAGCAATAAAATAATATATGTGCAGGCATACTGGCACACCTCCAAATTTGATCAGCATGTTATGATGGCGAGAAAGCACTAAATTCTAACATTACATTATTAATAGGTTAGTCAGAAAAGCTTGAATTATTCAAGTGTTATCAGTAGACTGTAAAACTGTGAATTCGATATCATAACACCACATTCGAGAAACCAAGAACCAGCAACTAACTAGGAAGAGCGAAATAGTGAAGTAGCGAAGAAGGTAGGGCATACTACCTGCTAAAGTGGAGAAGTACTACACTAAAAGACTACCCAGCCAACTTCTGACAAAAAAAACCAACGGTACAAATTATACACGAATGATAGAAAGGGTAGAAGGCAAGGCTCCAAGGCTGGTACTACCACCTCTTAATTAAACTGGTGCTTACTACATACATGCGGCATATCATACAATACTGAAATGACCACTAAGATAAATTTGACATGGATACTCAATATGATACAGAGTCGGAAAATTACGGTTACACTAGGAAATTTATCGGGCACTGTCAGGACTTTTAGATGGTATCCCCAGGAAGGGATACTCTCTCTCTGTTATTTAGACTGATAGTTGCTGATGATCTATAAATATAATGAAATATTCTCGCTTCCCGCTGTATAAGGCTACGCCAACGATAAAGGAATCATGGTGAGAGGTTAAAAAAGTCTGCTGTCAGTGAGCAAACCTAGGCAGCCTTCTCGTAATGAATTAGTGCAAGTAGGTAAGGCTGTCTGTCAATCCTTAAAAACTATCGTAGTCTTTACTAACAGAAGAAACTTCAATTTTGATCCTCCTCATTTTTTCGGCGAACCAACTATTTACGTGTGACCCTAGGCAGTAAGTTCACTCATACCTAAAATATATCTCGGATAAAGCAAAAACCGGCTTTCTTCGCCTGTAGAAACTTCTTTGGGAAAAGCTGGGGATTAGGCCCCGATATGAAACGTTCATTACATCAAAGTTCAGTAGCACTCATGCTGTCATACGCAGCTATTGTTTGGTAGCCGAAAATATATCAAACATCTGCGCAGATAGTACTCACAAAATAACAGAGACTTGTGTGCCTCTGTGCCTCAGGAACTTTCAGAACCACACACACATCAACAATATAGATCCTTCTCCTACTTCCTCCATTGCACCTACACATTAGATCTGTAGCAGCATCAAGTGCTTAACGATTGCAACTTGTCCAAATATTCAAACCTGATGACCCATCTAACGATTATCTCAGAACTGCAGAACGCAGTGGAGACCTACCACATCTCGGACGGCATGACAAATACCACTGATCTAGACAGTCAATTTAGTATGAAAATAGGAACGAGGAGAAGAGGCATTGAGAACTAATTACGATCACTACCATCCAAAACTATAGCGTTTGGTATACGTTTGGCTCCCGAACCAACGAAGGGACTGGTGCATGGGTTTTTGGCCCCAAAAGTAAACGGACGGTGGCACTGGGCACCTCTTTAGCAATACTTCAAACCGAAACCTTTGCTATTAACTACTGTCCTGTGCTGTGTGCTGAGAGGTAATACAGAAACATAGCTATATACATTATCTCTGACAGTCGGGCAGCGCTAGTGGCTCTAAATTCAACGCGCTTAAATTCAAAGCTACTATGTGAATGCTTCCAAACTCTGCAAAAAAATCGCGAACACCAACCGCATCACACCTTTATTGGTATCTGGATACACAGGGGTACACGACAATGCCGTGTTATGTAGACTGGAGCATGAAACCGTAGAGCAGTAAGGTTTCAGATTTATATAATGTCTGTTTTCTCATAAGTCACAATTTTGCTTACCATACGTAATGATAATAGTTTCTCATTCATTCACAATCCATAGACATATTTTTTTTATAGTTTTCGTTACATAAATTTATTCTTCGAGTAAAACAATTAACAATAGTATTTCCTTTGCAATCCCCTATTATTGACTCCCACTGCGTTTTCACCCGCATTACTTTACCATACTACTAAAATTTGAATTCTCTAGAGTCTAGACACTAACCGTACTTGCTCAACAAAACTGTCAAACCTCAAACGGCTGTGCATATTTGTCCAATCGTCGCAATAGAAAAAAATTATTATCCTACAATTCGTTATGTATTCGATTTCTTATATGGATATTTTTTTTCATCAATTTATCTTTCCGTTATAGATCTACATTTTACTGTAATACTGTAGTAAGCTATTATTTCGTAACACATAAACCTCATAAGATCGGTTGAACTTGCGTTTAATTCATTTTAATACTTCTTACGAATGTGTTGGAAACAACTTATTTCGTTAAAATTGTCTTACAATATTATGTAATACAAAATAACAAGCGGTTTTGTTTTAACGGAAAAAGGTCCTAACATTTATTAGCATAATATAAATTTCCTTTTATCAGAAACACTTTTTCGAATTTTTCGATACTAAAAATTGCTATAAAAGGAATGACTATACGATCTTTCAATCTCTTGTGCAGCATAAATCTCTCATGAATGTCGAAATTTGTAAGGAAAATTTTGCATTCATGCATTTTTCTCTTAATTTTAAGTGTTAAAATACAAGTAGAAAAATTTTAATTAAATTAAATTTTTAGCCTAGTTCAATTAGTGCGATTTTTTTTAAATGTATGAGTCCCAGTAGTGAAATTTAGAAAAATTTTATTCGTTTCGTGTTGTGCAAAAATATAAATCAAAAAATTTACAAAAAAAATATATTTGTTTGTGTTGTTTAAAACAAAACCAAAAATAAAGTTTATATGTTTGTTATGTGCCGTAACGACAACACAAAAACAGTAAACTTGCTCTTAGTTGATTGCATTTTTGATTTGTGTGTTTGACGTCTCGTAGACTAATTTACAAACGTGTCGGTCCATGTTGGAAAATCATTTTGATTTAAATAGAAAATATTGTTAGTGTATTTTATAAAATTAGTCTTAGTCCGTCCAATTCGGGTTTCTCAAATATTTAAATTAAATTAATTTTAAATGTTAATATTACGGTGATAATTTTCTTAATTAATATCTAATGTGTGTTGGAATTTTAATATGTGTATTCATTTTTTGTTAGTTGAATGTGCAAAAAAGTTAATTTAAAGTTTAATAAAAAGAAAATCACAGGTACTGTTTATATATATTTCTAATTAAATTCATGGTTACTATGCAATTTGAATGATGCATTTTCATTAATATACACCAAAAAAATTAATGTTGGTTGATGGTGTTTGTGTGGAGTGATACAATTTGTGTGCTTGTTCCTATTACATTCTATCGTTGACGGGCTCAACATTTTATATGAACTTTGCGAGAAGGATAGGATTGAATTATAATGAATACAATTATTAATGTTATAAGTTACGGAACTTAATACCGCAACGGTTATATATAACTTTTGCTACAACTGCTGGGCATGTTACATATTTCAACGCAACTTTAATATTAAATTTTTGGCGGTTATTAAATCAACGCATATATCAAATCATCGGTTTTACCTATTTCAATTCGAGACTGATATCCAAGTCTTAATATTACTGCTGGGTATTTTACATATTTCAACGCAACTTTGATATTAAGGTTTTACTGTGATCAAATCAACATTGATCTCAAATCATCTATTCTACATATTTCAACTCAACATTGGTGTCAAAGTTTTACAATTGCTGCCATGTATTATTCCTATTGGAACGCATCACTTATATCAAATTTTTGCTGTTACCACCGTATATTTGGACATATTTCTACTCAACGTTTATATCAAATTTTTGCTGTTGCTACCGTATGTTTGACATATTTCAACTTAACATTTGTATCAAATTTTTGGCGGATGCTATCATATATTTTAAATACTTCAACTCATCATTGGTAAAACATTTTTGCTGATGCCACCGTATGTTTGACATATTTCAACTTAACATTTAAATCAAATTTTTACGGGTGCTATCATATATCTTATATATTTCAAATCAACATTTACATCAAAGTTTTACTATTGCTGTCATATATTGTATTCATTGAAATACATCATTTATATCAAGTTTTCGCTATTACCACATATTACAAATCAACATTTACATCAAAGTTTTGCTATTGCTGTCGTATATTGTATTTGTTGGAACATATCATTTGTATCAAGTTTTTGCTGTTACTGCATATTATAAACCAACATTTACATCCAAATTTTACTATTGCTGTCGTAAATTGTGCTTATTGGAACGTATCATCTATATCAAATTTTTGCTGTGGCTATCGTTTATTGTACATATTTCAACTGACATCAAATTTTGGTGTGATTACAACTGAAGTTCAACCCAATAGTGTTATACAATTTTCCTGATACTTTACCTGTTGGATTATGTACTGCTGATGGAGGGCTAAGGCGTAGGACGTTGTAGCAGGGAGGATTTAATCATGGGGTGAGCGAACTTAATTTATTTTATTTATTTGTTTTACGTAGAAGTGCGAATGTGTGAGAAAAGGGTGTATCAGTGATAGAATGGGGGCGTGCTTGTCGTTGAATGTGTGTGTGAACTGGCGGTGCGTGTAGCGAGACACATTTAGTCTGAATTGGAAATGATTCTAATCTAAATATTTTACTCCGAGGTAATAATTAACATACCAAATACCTTTTCTTTTATTATATTACTTAAATTGATGAATTTATATTTTTAAGTAAATCAAAAATCATTCTTAAATAACATGTATTACAAAAAAAAACAAGTTCTTGTCATGTTTTGGGTTTATTAATTCTATAATACAATAACCAACTGTAAACTACAGGTATTGAAATAAACTGGTTTGGACATGTTTGTTCAACTTACAAATAAACTTATAATTTTTTTTTGAGTTGTAAATATTTTTTTTGGGAATTACTTATGGTTTTATAAATTTTTGAAAATGTTATTAATAAAGAAAAAGGGAAATAAACAATAAAGACTTTCAATATAGCGTGTGTCGTTCTCCAGTGCTCTAGGATCTGATTCACGGTGTACCAGCGATGGCAGTGGTTTACGAGCTGTATCATATGGGTCAGATGACAGCCACACAACGAAATAGTGATAACTACCACTTGCGATACTTGCGGTGGGTCTTAAAGCTTAAGTGTCTTGCTTCGCCGTCTGAATGTGTGGGTGAATGTTAGCATGTTTAAAGCGTGAGTGTGTGGACGTCTGGGAATGATTGTGTGGGTGGGACGCGCTGATCGTAGGTCTTTCACAAAAGGGGTCGCCAGAGTCTCCATTTTCCACTTGTATTTTTTCCATTTCTGTAACTTTTCGTAAATTGCGTACATCTCTGCATTTGTGTTGAAGCAGCAGGTATTACTCCATCAAATCCACGAGGACTGAGCTTTAGTCGTTAAGGCGTAAAATTACTCTAGGTACGCATCCTGTTACGCCATTCTCATTGGTTCGCCAATGAGAAAGCTCTTCATTACAGCTGCAGCAAAATTCTTTGCAAATTAAGGCGCCAGTACAAAGTTCATTGGTCCAGAGTTATGCTTTGGACTGACCAAAAGTTCCCTCAAAATCGTTATCCAAAGCTAGAAACAAAAACAAAATAGACAATTATGGAGAAGACGAAAGGGTCTTTTTTATTCTAAAAAGTTTCTAGGCAACTACCTAAATGACGACATCGACGTCACCTGTCGCATAATAACATCAGGGTTAAGCACAATAGATCTATAGGTCGCAATGCCACTTGAACTAGGTAACCAAAATCTCAGTTTGGATCGCTATAAAAAAACTGAGACGATGCAGATTGTGTCATCCACTTTAGTAGAGAATATGCTGTCCCTGCAGTCTCCAGGAATAATCAAGGGTCTTACATATATCTAGATCAATTTGATATACGGAACACTAATAAAAACCCATCTAGAGCTGCCTATGCTAGATAACTAGCCAAAAAGATCATGATCATGACTAAACCAAAAATTATTTAATTTTTTTGACTCAGATTTTTTAACCAGCAAACAGGTATAAACCAGGATACAAATACACCTTTCATTTGACACATTCGCGAAAGATATTTGAATAAGAATGCTTGCCAGAGGTTCACGTAATGGTAGAGTTCTGAACATAGCAAATTAGCTTTTGGTTATCATTTGGAACTGGAAGAGGTGATTTTCTGTTAGAATGTATTAATTAAAAAATCTAGCAAGTTCAACGTTGGAAATACATTTAAGTTGTAATGTAGACCTGGAGCATGATAATGTGGAGCGGTGGAATTCCCAATTTGTTCAGTGTCCGTTTCCTCTTAAGTCATCATTTTGCTTGGCATACGTGGCTCATAATAGTTTCTCATCCATCCACAATCTATGGTAATGTTTTCATATAGTTTCCGTACCTAAATTGGTTCTTGGCATAAAATAAAGTAACAATAGTATTTCTTTTACAATCCTCTGTTATTGACTCATACTTCGTTTTAACCCGCCGTACGTTACCATACTGTTAAAATTTGAATTCTCTAAATACTAACCGTGCTTGGTCAACGAAGTTTGCAAATCTCAAAACAGCTGTGCATATTTGTCCAGTCGTCGCAATAGAAAAATTATTGGCCTACAGTTCGTTATGCATTCGATTTCCTTTCTGGGTATTTTTTTTTTATCACAGTATCTTTCCGTTACGGATCTGAATTTCACTGTAATACTGTTGTAAGTTGTTGTTTTTTGTAATACGTAAACATCATAAAATCGGTTAAACTTACGTTTAATCCATTCTGGTTCATTGTTATTTCTTATTAGTGTGTTGGAAATAATGTATTCCGTCAAATTATTTTGCTTTGTTGGGTATTACAAAGTAACCAACAGTTTTGTTTTAACGAACCAAGCTCCTAACATCTATATACATAATGTAAATTAATTGCCTTGCATCAAAACACTTTTTCAAATTTTTCGAAAAAGAAATTTGCTATATAAGGAATGACTGTAAACATTTTTAGTCTCTTAGTCTATTACATTCTGATTTGTGAGTTTGACGGCTGTCAGTCGATTTTTGTGAAAATAAACATACCGGCGATCTTTTTCTTTGAGAAGTTTGGTTTTTGTTTGTTTCGATGGCTGAAAATAATAAGTAAGGAAATCAATCAAACTAGCGGCTGTTGTTAAATGGTCTTCAGTACCGAAAGATTTTGGAAAACCACACCCAGGAATGGGATGGATTGTTTTATGGAGAGGTCTATTCAATGATTAAAATCCGGGATACACATGAAGGGAAATGGCGGTATGATTACACAAATTTTTTCTACATTTATTCAATTTTTTTTTAATTTATTAAATCCGAGTCAACTACAAAGTTATTATACGTTACATGCATGCAAATTATTAGAACTGTGATATGTGCAAAATTATTAAACTTTACATTTATGAAAATTATTAGAACTGTGATATGTGCATTGAGTTTTAGATATTGCCTCTTATTTCAACGCAACATTTGTGCCAAAGTTTTGCTATTGCGGCTGTTGAATCACATCATTTGTATCACAGTTTTGCGGCTACCGCCGTATGTTGGACGTGTTTCTGCTCAGCATTTATGTCAGGTTTTTGGCTGTTGCTACCGTATGTTTGACGTACTTCAACTTAACATTTGTATCAATTTTTTTTCTTGACGGATGTTATCATATATTTTGGATACTTCAACTCATCACTGGAAAAACATTTGTGCTGATGTCACCGTATGTGTGATATATTTCACCTTAGCATTCATATTACGTTTTGGCGGGTGCTGTCATATATATTATATATTTCCAAACAACATTTACATCAGAATTAAACCATTGCTGTCATATAAGGTTTTGCTATTGCTGTCGTGTATGGAATTGATTGAACCAAGTTTTTGCTATTGCTACGTATTCGCAACATTTACATCAAAGTTTGGCTATTGCTGTCACATATTATATTCTGTGAAAAACCTCATTTTTATATTAAGTTTTTGCTGTTACTGCATATTATAAATCAACATTTGCTTCAAAATTTTACTACTGTGGTCGTATATGTTCAATTGTCATCAAGTTTTGGGTGTGATTGCAACCGAAGCTCAACTCGGTATCGATATTCAATCTTACTGATGCTTTGCCTGTTGGATTGGTCATCGATGATGGAGGGCTGAGCCTGTAAGACGTTGCGGCCGGAAGGATTTAATTATGTGGTGAGTGAACTTATTTTAGATATTTTTTTTTTGTTTAACGTAGAAGTGTGAATGTGTGTGAAAGGGCGTATCAGTGATTGAATGGGGGCGTGTTAGTCGTTGCGTGTGTATGCGAACTGGCGGTGCGTGTAGCGAGACACATTTAGTCTGAATTGGAAATGATTCTAATCTAAATATTTTACTCCGAGGTAATAATTAACATACCAAATACCTTTTCTTTTATTATATTACCTAAATTGATGAATTTGTATTTTTAAGTCAATCAAGAATCATTCACTAATAACCTGTATTGCAAAAAAAAACAAATTCTTGTCATGTTTTAGGTTTATTAATTCCATAATACATTAACCAACCGTGAACTACAGGTATTGAAGTAAACTGGTTTGGACATGTTTGCTCAACTTACAAATAAACTTATATTTTTTTTTTTGAGTTGTAAATATTTTTTTTGGGAATTGCTTTTGGTTTTATAAATTTTTAAAAGTGTTATTAATAAAGAAAAAGGGGAAAATAATCAATGAAGACTTTCAATATAGCGTGTGTCGTTCACCAGTGCTCTAAGATTCGATCTACGGTTTACCAGCCGTGGCAGTGGTTTGTGGGCTGTACCATGTTGCTCATGTGACAGGAATACAACTTAACTTTAATTACTACCTCTTGCGATACTTGCTGCGGGTCTTGGAGCTCGGTTGTCTTGCTTCGCCGTCTGAGTGTGTGGGTGAATGTTAGCAAGTATGAAGTGTGAGTGTTTGGGCGTCTGAGGGTGATTGTGGGGGTTGGACGTGCTGATCGTAGGTCTTTCGCAAACGGGGTCGCCAGAGTCTCCATTTTCCACTTGTATTTTTTTTCCATTTCTGTAACTTTTCGTAAATTGCGTACATTTCTGCATTTGTGTTGAAGCGGCAGGTATTACTCCATCAAATCCACGAGGACTGAGCTTTAGTCGTAAGGCGTAAAATCATTCTAGGTACGCATCCTGTTATGCCATTCTCATTGGTTCGCCAATGAGAAGGCTCTTCATTACAAAGCTTGTCACCAAAACAAGAAAAAAATGTATAGTGCTTAAGTCAACACTGCATTTTGTCTCTTGTTTTGGTGACAAACGGATAGGCTACAGAAGACAAAGAACATAATGCAGCTTTTTTTGGGAACATATGCTTATTTGGTAAGAGAAGTACACTTACAGGAAATGTTTGCACTAGAAAAAAATATATTATATCAGGTTGAGAGTACTGAAAAAGGGCGTTAGATACGAAAGACAAAATAAACCATTCCAACCGGCATTTCAGGATAGTTATTTCAACGCCGTGGCTAGCAATCGAGGAATACATTTATACCAAGAGTAGGTAAAAAATACATCATCAGTCAATGACTGCAAACCTACCAGTTCACTTTCCAAGATGCGTATATAGAATAGACAACATGCGTATAGAATGGACAGTTTTATCGAAACGATTCTATTCAAGTTGTAAAGAAAGAATTAAAGTAGACAGTAGATAACAACGAATATCCTATTTTTGCTTTATTGACATTAAAAGAATCTGTTTCAACACCTCACACGAAACGGTATGGAAAGCTGCTCAGAACTGAATAAAAACTCAAGTATAAAACAATGACACTTATTATAGAACAATTATGGATTGGAGTTTTCCAAAAGCTTAAAAGGAGAAAGAATGTGTTATTATTTTAGGAGTTGTGGTTAAACAATACCATCCAACCTCTATTTTGTTAGATTAATTCAGTTCCATTTGTTATATCTTAGTGTGACTACAGTTTTCGAATATTTAAATTATAAAATTTTATAAATATTGTGAAATGGATTTTTAACGAATCTCTTAAATTATCTCTCAAAAATATGTTTCCTGACACAAAGGTCAAAAACAATATAACTCAAATTTGTTTACCATTTGTATTGTAGTCATATGATTTAATTAAATCATAAAAGAATTGAAATTCAAGCCCACAAAAATAAATAATAAATTTATTTTGTCACACACATAATCCAATCCAATCAAAGTCTTAAATCTTAATAAAATTTTCTTTTAATATTATTTGATTTGTTTTTGTGTTACATTCTGTAATCCATCTCAAAATCAAATTAAACTTTCAACAAACGAACGAGCCTTTATTCCAATGTTCCTGTAATGTTTGTGTTATTTTTATTTCTTATTAAATTATTTAATTTTAAAATATATATAAATAAATGAAATTAATCATATCAAAACTTAAAATCATAATAAAGACATTAAACTAAATAAATAAGAAAGAAAACAATTTCATTATTATTATCAATATATAATTTCTTAAGAACATAATTAAAGCTTTTTGACTAAAGAAATAATAATCCTATATAACATGTGGGCTTGTGTTTCATATTGTTGATTGAACCATTGTTCTTCAAAGTTACTTTTTCTTTGTTGAGTTGTTTTATGTTTGTTTGGTTAAATCTTATGTACTTTTACAGCCCACTTAACTTACATTAATAAGATTATCAAAATGAGAAATAAATTAATTCAATTTCGTCATTTTGAAATCGGTTTTATTGTTTTCCTTTTGAATAGATTGACTTACCGTGTCTATATTTTGTGACTGTGGGAAATAAGGAAACAAAAGTTGAGTTGATGTTTTCGTAAGAACTAACGTTCTATAAGTTTTAATAAAATGCCTATAGGGAGCCAAAGCTTATTGCCTCAAAGTTTTAGGTAAATTTTTATCTCGCTTTAGATTGGTTTAAATTCAACTAAATAACACTTCCCTGTTTCCATTGTACGCTCCCGGGTCCAGGTTTTCTTTACTAGAATCAATTCATAAATTTCTATCGTTAACAATTTCAAAACTTATAACTATACCGAAGCCCTGTGATAGAGCTGATATATCTCATTTATTGTTTCAACTACTAATAGTACCTGGACCGGCGCCGATTTCTTGTGATGATTACCACTATTTTATACCTCGTGAGGCGCCTGTCCTTGACGAGCACCAAAAACATTTGTTCTGCGATTTTTCTCAAAACGGCCGCTTTAGCGTTCGGCAAGCTCCGAAAAATGACTATTGCCCGCGATCTTGTAAATTTGCTACCACATTTTTTTTTAACTGTTGGGGTTGGAAATTTGTTTCAGAACAAAAAGGTAAGCTGTCCGACCAATATGTGTCTGCTATTGTCGAGTCCGACAACTGACATTTTGGTATGTTTGGGTTGTCGGACTACACAATAGCATGCGAATTGTTGTCGGACAAGGCTACCCTCTATCAAATTTCCAACCCCCATAGTTAGAAAAAACAAAAATTTACAAGATCACAGGCAATCGGCATTTTTCGAAGATTGCCGAACGCAAAAACGGCCGATTTGAAAAAAAATCACAGAACAAATGTTTTCGGGCTCGTCAAGGACAGGCGCCTCACGAAGTGGACTATAACTATATTACCTTAAATTAAAAATAAAATTATAGTAAAACTCAACTAAAAAACAGAATAAAAAATATGGGGCTGATATCTCAAGCTCTGAAATATCAAGACTTCGGTTTTGGTTAAAGATTTTGTTATAGTTTTCGGCATAAAACTTTTATAAAGACATTGTTTTTAGTTTGGGCAGCGATGTATATCAAACCTAAAACTCTTTGTTAAAGTACATGTTTTTTTTTTATCTCTCTTTAGAAATTTATTACAAAACTAACACATCAATGTTGCCACAAAATTATAACAGATCTGTTACGGACGATTCAAGTTTGGCGCAAAAAACGAATAACGTAGGGTGCGTTGAGGTCAACCGCCATGATGAAAATTTGACATAAGCTAATTTGTTTTGTACAATAAATTTATAATTTCAAAGTGAGTCAAAAATCGAATTAGGTTAGAATTGGTTTAATTAAAATTAATTTGTTTAATTGAAATTAATTTGTTTAATTGAAATTAATTTGTTTATTTGAAATTAATTTGTTTAATTGAAGCTAATTTGTTTAGTACTATAAATTTACAAGTATTTCAAGTGAGTCTAAAATCAAATTAGGTTAGAATTTGTTTAATAAAATTAATTTGTTTTGTACAGTAAAATTTATAAGTATTCCAAAATTGATTGGACGGTATTTAGTATACCGATTCAACGTGGGGAATCATTGTTAAATTCCATACCACAGATTCTGAAAGTAAGAATTAATTATTTAAATATTACAAATGATACAAATATATGTAACAAATCATATTTTATTTGTAGGAGATAATAAATATTGAACATTATCAATTTGTGTATTATTATAACGTCTCGAATTACCACCACGTTGCAGACTTATAGTGTTAGAGTTAACAAGATCATAAATTAACATAATTTAGTGAAAAGATGATACAATCAGCAAACTACTCAAAAACCTCTCCATTTAGTGTTTCGAGAAAATATTACAAAATCAAAAATTCATATTTCTTTCCAAATTCCAAAAATATTCCAAAAATTATAACAATATCAAAAATTGAAACTCTTTTCAAAATTCCAAAAATAATAATAAAATCAAAAATTTTAAATTTTTCAAAATTCCAAAAATATTCCAAAAACTATAACAAATTCAAAAATTTCCATGTCCAATTTCATGCTCATTACATTTGATGTCATACAAATAATTAAATTTGTTTTCCCAAAAAATTGGCTTAAAAAATAAATGAAAATCATTTGTTTGACACACTTGACAACATTTTTTTGACAAACTTCTAATGTAATAATCTAGATTTTGGTCTCACATACAAATCCCGTTGTTCAATTACATTTAACATTTCATACAAATAATTAATTTTACTATTTTCCAAAAAACAAAATAAATGTAAATCATTCTTTTGACACACTTGAAAACATTTTTTTGACAAACTTTTAATACCATAATTCCCCATCGAACGGACTTGGCACTTTGACGTAGTGATGGGGCTCAGTAGACTCAGTGATCTTAGGAGCTACAACGGTAGGGTCACCCATGCCGTTAGGTCCCAGGTGAGAATCGAAGCGAAGATCAAGTCCAACCCAAAGCTAAGGTGAGACACGTACGCCAAAAGCTTAGCATGGTCAAGGGGGTGCTTGATTACTAGTACGGAACTCTGGATACCGGGCGTCCTCCAGTTTCAATATAGCCTTACCACAGCATAGGGCTCTGCTGTGGCGTACATTTTATTCCCTAATTTTCATCCAACCACGTATGGATAATTTTATGCAAATAAAAAAAGATGAGAGCGATGCTTCTCCAAACGCATCACCTAAACCAACAAATGCAAACACGTGTTCGACGGACTCGAAGATCGTACCTGACTTATCAGCACATCTTCATTCCGGCAACACAAAAATAATTACTAAGGTCGACGATAGTAAACCTATCTCACCAAGCTCCAAGGTCATGTCAGAAATGGCATATCGTGAGCCAACCATAAAAGAGGGCTTTGGCACGTCTCACCTGTCGGAAGAAGAAGATCATCAGTTCGTTAACGATTCTGATTCCGCTCTGGAATCCGCAATCGGGACTGCATGTGACTCAGAATCCGACTCTGTCATGTCAGCAGTCACCATCACGTCGGATATACACCGAAAGGTAGCTAATATCCACGTGTCCAACACAATCGAATTGAGTGATCCGAAACCGGATGTCTCTCAATCCGACAATCTGCCCAAGTACATTCTTGCCACTAACAGAAAGCGCATGAAAGCACTAATAAAGAAAGGCCTCTCTGAAAAAGAAGCCATACAAGTCTGTGCCCTTCCCAAATCATTTGACCTGGCTACCCTGGTCAAAGGGGGCATACCTAAAGAGCTAGCTCTGAAAGTTACAGACAGAAGGAAAGACACAGGTACCAGGAGCAGCAAGAGGGTCCGATCCGTGACATCGCAAGACTCTCCACAGTCAGCGACTTCTGGTGTTAAACGGCACAAGTCATCTGCCAGCAACCGACCTAAGCATGAGCTAGGTGACACAGCAAGCAATGTTGCGAATACATTTGTACCTCCAACATTCAGCGACGTCACCAAGCGCATCAAAGTCTACATTGCTGCTGAAGATTTTCCAACCACCCTCCTGAGTTCTGAGCAACTCAGCGACTTAAAAACACAACTCATGGATTTGGTAGTAGAGCAAGAATTCGAGGTTATTAAACCTCACTTCGAAAGCTGCTACCAGAAAAATGGGTGGCTGCTTCTCAACTGTGCCAATATTACATCGGCGCAGTGGGTTGCAAACGTGGTACCGCGGATAACAGTCGGGAAGGTACAGGTACGCACCCTAAAAGAAGACGAGTTACCTCGACCTCCTAGGCTCATAGCATACCTTCCAGATTGTGCTAAAGAATCAACCGAGAAGATTCTAAGGCGACTCGGTGTCCAAAATCCTGATATTAAGCCGAGATCATGGATCATCCTGAAACACACTGTTGAGAGGGATCTCGCGATGTTGGTGTTCATTCCTGACCCAACATCCGAGAAACATCTTAAAAGTTGTAAATACAGGTTAAACTGGATGTTCGGTGCGATTCATGCAAGAATCGCAAAGTTCAGAAAGTCAAACCAACCTAACACTGCCATACCGAAAGAAGTGCTGCCATGTTCTACCGAGAAGGCGTCAGCAACTGGCAACACTGCTACGCGGACCTCAATGGCAATAGAAGGACCATCCACATCTGCCTCTGTGCGGAGCGCTTCTAGCTCGGTGTCTGCTAACCTGCAAACATCGACAACCAAGTCATCCTCAAGCAGAGCAAAACAACATCGCCACAAAATCACCAACCTAACCCAGAACGAGCGAACTGTTGCGTCCAAGGGAACTAAGGCAGCGCCACGCAAAAAACATGGCCTACCGAAGTCCCCCGCTGGATCACCATAGTCGTCTGGAAAAAAGAAGAAAAAAAAAAGAAGAGAGAAGAGAAGAAGAAGAGAAAAAAAAATGCCTAAAGTAAGTTGCGTTCAAATTAACCTGCATCGGTCAGTAATGGCCTCAGCTAATTTGAACCGCTTTATCCAACAGGATGTTCACGATATTGTGTTCATCCAGGAACCATGGGCAGACAGCAAAAAAATAAAAGGTCTGTCGACCAACAAAAACATACAACTGATATACTTCTCAGGCCAGGAAAGACCCAGAACTGCGGTGCTCTTCAACAAACGCTTGAAAGTATTTCCCTTAATGGAATTCATTCTAACATCTAACATCTAATAGCTGTGCAAATTGAAATCCCTCTTCCCAACAGCGGAGTTCGCAAGTTCATCCTAGCATCTGCGTACTTTCCAGGAGATGAGGAGGTAATACCACCTGATAAGGTAAGCAAGCTAATTCGGCATTGCAAAGACAAACACTACAACCTAATAATTGCGTGCGATGCCAATGCGCATCACACCGTGTGGGGTAGTAGTAACATCAACACAAAAGGTGAGTCTCTGCTCCAATACTTATATACAAATAACATGTTTATAGCTAACAAAGGCAGCAAACCCACCTTTAGAAATGCAATCAGAAACGAGGTCCTGGACCTAACTCTAAGCAACAACATCACCGAGAATTTTATCAGCAACTGGCATGTCTCGGACGTAGCTTCTATGTCGGATCACGCATACATATGCTTCAACATAGAACACCAAATTGAGAGTACTCCCCATTTTAGGAACCCCAGGAAGACCGATTGGGACCTTTTTAAAGTACATCTTCGGGATAATGTAGTTGATTGTGGCAGGATCAACTCCACAATGGAGCTCGACTTTGCGGCAAATCACCTGCAGGATGTTATCACCGAGGCTTACCACCGCAATTCTCCAATTGCCAAGTCTAAAAGGACCAGAGATGTGCCCTGGTGGAATGGCAACTTGGAGAGGATGAGGAATAAAGTTCGGAAGCTCTTCAACAAAGCAAAAAGAACTAACACCTGGACGGAGTACCAAACGGCTCTTACCAACTACAACAAAGAACTCAGACGATCAAAAAGGGATAGTTGGAGAGAGCTCTGCGGAACGATTGACAGTCTACCGGCTGCAGCTCGACTCCAAAAACTGCTTGCGTCTGATCACACAAATCCTTTGGGTTCAATCTGCAGGCTGGACGGTACCTACACCACCAGCTGCAGTGAAACTCTTGAAATACTATTACAGACCCACTTCCCAGGTTCTACATGCGTGAGCTCAGAAGAGGGAAATATACCAAGCTATGGTTCGTTGGATCCTGAAACTAGGAAGGCTTCAGACCAACTGGCCAAAAATTTTTTTCCCCCAACAGAACGACTTGGGCAATCAATTCGTTCGGACCGTTCAAATCCCCAGGAGGCGACGGAATATTCCCGATCTTCCTGCAAAAAGGTTTAGCTACCATTCTCCCATACCTCGAGCGTTTGTTTATAGCAAGTTTCAGTCTTTCGTACATTCCTCAAATATGGAGAGAAGCTAGAGTAGTATTCATACCCAAGCCAGGAAATAAATCAAATGAAGCCAAATCATACAGGCCAATAAGTCTTACATCTTTTCTTCTGAAAACGATGGAAAAGGTGATGGACTACTACATTCGGCATGTATGTCTTAAACAAAACCCTCTCAACTCTTGCCAACATGCATACCAAACTGGGAAATCCACGGAAACGGCATTGCATAAAGTCGTAAAAGAAATTGAGAGCACACTGATGTACAAGGAGGCACTTGCATGCACATTTATGGACATTCAAGGGGCCTTTGATAAAGTGCATTTCGACGCTATTACTGAAATGGCCACAAAGAAAAATCTAAACACGCACATTTTGGCGTGGATCATTAACATGCTACAGAGTCGGAAAATTACAACTACACTAGGTGATACATCGATGACTGTCAGGGCCTCTAGAGGATGTCCCCAGGGAGGGGTACTCTCTCCGTTGCTCTGGCTGATAGTAGCTGATGATCTCCTAAATAGGTTGAAAAGTTCCGGCTTTAACACTGTAGGCTACGCTGACGATATAGCAGTCATGGTGAGGGGGAAATATGACTCTACTGTCAGTGAACGAACCCAGGCAGTCTTCGACCTCGTGATGAATTGGTGCAACGAAGTTGGGCTGTCTGTCAATACACAAAAAACTAGTACCGTAGTCTTTACCAACAGAAGGAGTTTTAATTTCAATCCTCCTGAGTTTAACGGCGAACGGATACAAGTGGTCAAAGAGATTAAGTATTTGGGTGTGATCCTCGACAGCAAGCTCACCTGGAACTCACACCTAAAACATATCTCGGACAAAGCAAATAACGCTTTCTTCGCGTGTAGAAACTTATTTGGAAAAACCTGGGGATTAAGCCCCAAAATGATACTTTGGTTACATCAAAGTATAATAAAACCCATTCTGTCTTACGCCGCTCTGGTCTGGTGGCCAAAACTAAACCAATTATCTGCTCAGACAGTGCTCACAAAAATACAGAGACTTGTGTGCCTTTGCGCCACAGGTGCTTTTAGAACCACACCAACATCTGCAATGGAGGTACTTCTCCTACTTCCTCCATTGCACCTATACATCAAATCTACAGCAGCATTTAGTGCTCACAGACTACAGCTGGTCGAAACACTCAAACCTGGTAACCTAAACGGTCATCTAGCGATCCTTGTGGAACTGCAGAACGAAGTGGAGACCTACTACATTTCGGACTGTATACCTAATATCACTGATCTAGATAGACTGTTTACTGTCAATATAGGGGCCAGTGAAGGAATCGAGAGCTACTTACAAACACTACCACCTAATACCAGCATCTGGTATACGGATGGATCCCAAACCAATGAAGGTACTGGTGCAGGGGTGTTTGGTCCCAGGGCCAAACGGACGTTAGCACTGGGTGTCTCTGCAACGGTACTTCAAGCTGAAATCTTTGCTATTAACTACTGTGCAATGTTGTGTGCCGAAAGAGAATACAGCAACACAGATATATACATTGTTTCTGATAGTCAGGCGACGCTATTGGCTCTGAAGTCGACGCGCTTCAACTCAAAGCTAGTATGGGAATGCTACCAGAATATACAAAAAATTGCAGAAAATAACCGCGTTACACTTGTGTGGGCACCTGGTCACAAAGGAGTATACGGCAATGAAGTAGCAGACTCGCTAGCTAAGAAGGGCGCCACTACAAAGTTCATTGGTCCAGAACCGTGCTTTGGATTAACCAAAAGATCGCTCAAACGCGCTATCCAAAGCTGGGAACAGGAACAAAATAACCAACTATGGTGTATGCGGGAGGGTCTGCTGCACTCAAAAAAGTTTCTAGGCAACTTCCCCGTCTCCCCTCTCGAAACAATCGATCTTGAGAGAGAGTCTCTGAGGATATTAACATGGTGCGTGACGGGACACGGTCCGATGAATCACCACCTTAACAAGATAGGCCTTGTTGCCTCCGACAGATGCCGATTCTGCAACTCGGAGGCAAAGACCATGGAGCACATTATCTGTAACTGCTCTGAACTCGCATGGCGCAGATACATTAAACTCGGTCAAGGGAGACTAGAACTTCCTCTGCCAAAAAGCATCAGTCCAAAGGAGCTCGGATTCGACCACATTGCACATTCTGCGGTGGCATCGACGTCATCTGCACTATAACTACACCAGGGTTAAGCACAATAGATCTTAAGGTCGCAGTGCTCCTCGAACTAGCTAACGAATTAGTTCAGTCTCGAGACCCATTTAAAAAAAAAAAAAAAAAAAAAAAAAAAAAAAATACCATAATTCTCAATAATAATAATAAAATTTCATGTCATACAAATAGTTAATTTCATTTTTTCCCAAAAAATTGTGTAAAAAATAAAAAAAAATGAAATTCATTCTTTTGACACACTTTTTCTTTTTTTTTAAAGCACAACGGCTCTCGCCATAAAGTGCCACAGCACTTAGAAAGATTATTTAGAGATTTATTTAGAGATCAAAATTAATTACAGATTATATATATACTACATATATTAAAATTACTATCGAATTTTAATCCAACTAATTATATTATAATTTCATTCCTTAAAATAAAGTCCAAAATTTCCTTAATTAAAGATATATCATGTAAGTTGATGACTCTTTAAGATTTCATAAGGTGGACATCAGAATCCCATTCAATTTGCCATTTATTCTTAAGCTCCTGCGAATATTTTCTTGTTATCTCCTGCAAGTTACCGTTAAGTCTTAAATCCCCTCGAGTTACCGATATTCCTGCTAACTCGTTCACGGCTTCATTACCTCTAATGCCAACATGTGATGGAACCCACATAAACGTTATGATGTAGTTTATTTGGTTAAGACTTACAACCTCTTTTTTTAAATCTTTTAGCAACTGCGTGAACCTTGCTGGATGATTTACGTTGTGTAGAGTATTTAGAACTGCCTGGCTATCACTAACGATGTAGAATTTACCGGGTTGGTGAGATTGTTTGATATGTTTAACAGCCTAAGTAATTGTTACGAGCTCCACATCAAATATTGTGCCAATATTTATTTGCCAATTGTACTGGTAACAGTCGGGGTGGATAACGGCCGCCCTTTGACAATTATTTTTAATTGATCCATCTGTATAAATAAACGTTGTATCATGTTCATATTTAGAGATTATAACGATGAAAATGTTTTTGTGTACCTCTTTTGAAAAATTACTTTTATGGAGTACCAATTCTTTTTTGTAGGAGAAGTCTACTCGTAGTGGTAGCATCATTGTTTTTCGGTGGTAAGAAAACCATGGTATATTAGGTTTCAGGTGTAAAAGTTTTATTTTTTCAAAAATAGTAGCTATATGCAGTTGTGGTTGGATAGTGCTAGCTGTGTGTACGTTTTCAGTACTTGTTGTTTATTGTGTAGAAAACGTTTGGCAAAAAATTTTTGTTGCAGAAAGACTTACCTTAATTCTAATGGTGGAATGTTGGCTAGAACTTCTAAAGTATTAGTAGGAGTAGATTTCATGCATCCCAAGCATATTCTAAGTGATTTCCACTGAACTCTTGCCACTTTAATCACATGAGTTTTATGAGCTTGTAAAATGGACGGTGGAAAATATTCGATTAAAGATCTAACTAAACATTTATAAAGTATTTCTAAGCTACTACTACCATTTCCCCATTTAGTACTGCTAATGGTTTTAAGAAGGTTCATCGATGATTGTACTCTTTTTAAAATGTTTTCAATATGCAACTTCCAATTGAGCTTCCTCGTAATTTCGACACCTATGTATTTCACTCTTTCCACCATACGTAAGATTGAATCATTTATAAAGATCTGAATATTGGGAGTTGCATGACTACGTAATATTGGAAGTATGCAAGATTTTAATGGAGAGATAGCAAGTCCATTTTTGCAACTCCATTTATTGATGCCAGAAATTCCCTGTTGAAGTGGTTGTTCTGCTTCTTCTGTTGTTTTAGCTATTTTATATATAGTAATATCATCTGCATATATTATAAGATCTGTGTAATGAAAATGCTAAGTTCTTCAAAAAGTTAAATCCCAAATATTTACTAGATCAGAGAGCTTGGTAATGTATATCGATTCAATTCAATTTAGTCATGAAAAAACAAATGTTGGAAGAAAAACCAAATTACATTGGAAAAAACAATTAACAAAAGTATTTATAATAACAAAATGTTGTGAAATTCAAAGAAAGACTGATAGAAAAAAGTTCTAATTACAAACTCAATAAAAACTTGATGGGAGGGATTCGAAATTATATAAAACAAAATATTAAAATTAAATTACAGGTTACTGTACTGAATTTTTAACAATGTGCAATACCTCTATCAATGTATTTATCTATATCTGCCATTAAAAAAGTTAAAGAGGATTGGGCTTTAAGCAGATCCTTGTGGGATACCAATCTTTGATGATCTCTTAAAAGTTTCACTCTTAGTATGAAATACAAGTTCTCTCACTTCTCTGAATTACAATTCAAGCGTGTAAATAATATTGATGCATTTCTGTGGCAATTGTAGCATTTCCAGTTTTCCACATATTATATTTATAAGTGCATTATCATAAGCAGATGAGAGATTGTAATGAAGAGCTTTCTCATTGGCAAACCAATGAGAATGGCATAGCAGGATGCATACCTAGAGTAATTTAACGCCGTAACGGCTAAAGCTCAGTCATCGTGGATTTGATAGAATAATACCTGCTGCTTCAACACAAATGCAGAAATGTACGCAATTCACGAAAATATACAGAAATGAAAAAAAAAAAAAAGTGAAAAAAGGAGACTCTGGCGATCCCGTTTGCGAAAGAACCACTATCAGCACGTCCAACCCCTCACAATCATTCCCATACGCCCACACACTCACGCTTCATACATGCTAACATTCACCCACACATTCAGACTGCGAAGCAAGACAATTAAGCTCAAAGACCTACAGCATGTACCGCAAATGGTAGTAATCAAACCTCAGTTGTATTGCTGTCACCTGAGCAATATGATACCACTTGTACACCGCTGCCATTGCTGGTAAACCGAGAATAAAATCTTAGAGCACGGGAGAACGTCACCCGCTATATGGAGAGTCTTCACCATTTATTTCCCATTTTCTTTATTAATAACATTTTCAAAAATTTATAACACCATACGTAATTCCTAAAAAACTATTTACAGCTCAAAAAAAAAATATAATTTTATTTGTAAGTTAAATAAACATGTCCAAACCAGTTTGTTTCAATACCTGTAGTTTACAGTTGGTTAAGGTATAATATGGTTAATAACCATAAAACATGACAAGGATTTGTTTTTTTTTTCTGTTTGTATTACAGGTTATTTGAGAATGATTTTTGATTTACTTAAAAATGTAAATTCATAAATGTAGGTAATATAATAAAAAGAAAAGTTATTTGGAATACTAAGTCTTATCTCGGAGCAAAAATATTTTGATTAGAATCATTTCCAATTTAGACTAAATGTGTCTCGCTACACGTATCGCCAGTTCACACACACACGCATCGGCAAGCAAGCCCCATTCAATCACGTGTACCCCCTTTCACACACATTCACACCTCTACGTTAAAAAAAAAGATCAAAATAAGTTAAACAAAATTCACTCACCCCATGTTTAAATCCTCCCGGCTTCAACGTCTTAAGGTCTTAGCCCTCCATCAGCAGTGAATCTCCCCACAGGTAAGGTATTGTTCGGCCAACTACATAAATTTCATATAAATGCTGCGTTGAGATAAAGCAGGCAATGGTGGCAACAAATAACATAAATTTTGTATAAAAGTTGCGTTGAAATACGATGGTAATAGCACAAGTTTTGTAAAAATGATGCGTTGAAATTAATCAGGCAATGGTTGTAACCAATAACATAAATTTTGTATAAATATTGTGTTGAAATGCGGTTGAAATAGCACCAAAATTTTATATAACTGCTGCGTTGAAATACGGTTGTAATAGCAAAAATTTGATTTAAATGTCGCGTTGCAATATGATTTCACTTCTACCTGGTGTGGTATATGGTTGCTTTAGATACCAGACGTCCACCAACAAAATTAATCCGGAAATCACGATAATCTTCAATTCATCACCCAATAAAGGTTGGTTTAAATATCATACACCGTCGGGTGAAACCAAAGTATCACAAACTGTTTCGATTATTGTTCAGTTATGCTCAAACCATAACGTTACTTTCACAAAACAATTCCACTCGTCAATCCCAGCTGCACTAAATAATTAACCTCAATCTTGATGCTTCGCTCACGATGACTGGCAAGATCACACAACCAAAAACACCCAAAAACACCTTCACACCAACAATAAAGTTACCTCAACAAGCCATTTTGTCTAACAATATATATTTAAGTTTAATGGATAATTGTACAATCGACTAGCTTAATTCGAAAATGTTTATAATAAATTACTTTTTCTTTCTTCTTTATATATTTCTTTTTTTGACTAGAGTACACTAATTATAATATTTTTTTTTTCTACTTAGGTTAATTATGGTAATCACAAACACAATCGATATAAATAACATAAGGAAACACTCATCTGAGGAATCTGTCTCTTTGTTTTTCCTTTCTTTTTATTTTTGGTTAAATACTCATTCATTTAATTTATATACAAATAATCCCGAATTTGATAAGTGATAAACTACTTTTAATTGAACTAAAAAAGATTCTTTTTGTTTGATTAACACGATTTTGATCAGCCTTCTGGCAATACACACAAACAATAAATTAATTTTTCTTTTCTTCGGTGGTGGTTTTTTTTTAACATAATCTCCATAGGAGATAATTGTGATCTTTTTGTTTGTTTTCCATAATTAAATTCCAAAGGAATAATTTTAAGAAAAAAAATCGTTTGATCTCACCTATTTATTTTGGCTTTACGTTGTTTTTATTTTATTATCTCCAATCCATAATCACCGCAAAAAAGATGGCCACTCTCCCAGAAGACGTCAAAACCAAATCAGCTGTCTGATGATTTTTTTTCAAAAAAAAGTAGTAGACTAAGAGACAAAAAATCATATATCCATCTCTTTTATAGGAATTTTAGTATCGAAAAATTCGACAAAGTTTTTTTTTTGGAAGGGAAATTTATGTTAATTTATGTTATGTTAATAAATGTTAGTACATTTTCCGTTTCAAAAAAAACTGTTTGTTATTTTGTAATACATAATATTGCAAGACAACTTCACGAAATAAATTATTTCCAACACATTTGTAAGAAATATTAAAATGGATTAAACGTAAGTTTAACCGACTCTATGATGTTTATGTGTTATGAAACATTAGCATACAACAGTATTACAGTAAAATTTAGATCCATAACGATCCAAAAACCCAGTGATCATTACTGTTTTTCGGGCTGTTGATGGATATCCTTTACTTATCAAGTGGTTAAGACAGTCTGTAGAGCTTCTTCCACCTCGGAAGCCGTACATATATTCTGGGAAAACTTTTTGTACTTCCAAAAAACTTTCCAGTCTAAATTTAATCATCTTTTCTAAAAGCTTTCTAAAGCATAGTAAAAGACAAATTGGTCTATAAGAGCTTACAGCATCTGAATCACTATTTGGTTTTAGCAAAAGCTTGAACAAACATTATGACCAGCTGGTTGGGCAGACTTTTTCCTCAAAGATTTGGTTCCAAATACTTAACAGAAAAACCTTACCTGAATTTGGTAGATGTTTTATTAGTTTATAATTTATTTTATCTATTCCCGCCGCTGTATTTCGAGTGCTATTAAGCGCAAGATTTAACTCTTCCATCGAAAAATTCTCACACAAAGAAGAATTTTGTTCTATTTCTAGTAGGTAATTCGTTGAGCCAAATTCTGTTTGAGGGTCATAAAGGTGAAAATACTTCCCCAACGGAGCTAGTTTATTTGCTATCTTAGTCACAATTTCTGAGCTAATATGCTGGTTCGTATCCTCTTCTGATCCGCGAAAATGATTGGCCATTTTCCAGGTTTTTCTCATTGATTTATCATTTTTAATTGATTCACAGTATTTATTCCAACTATCCTTCTTGGATTCTTTGAAGAACTTTTTGGCTTTTGCATAAACTCTTTTGTACTCTATAAAGCTGGCTATTGTTCCAGTTTTTTGAAATTTTTTAAACGACTCAGATCTTTGGTTTTGATATTCAGTACACTTATTGTTCCACCAATAGATGCTATAACTGTGTTTTTGCTTCGTTTGAGACACATCAACTGATTGATCGATAATGTTCATAAAGTAGTCATACTTCTCTTGCATATTGAAGATTTTGCAATTAAAGCTGAGACATTCATCCACTTTCGCTGAAAACTTATTCCAAATGACGTTTGTACGGTAATTATCAGTCACTTTTTTGCATTATCAAGAGTAATTGATACAAGAATAGTGACCACGTCTGGTCCCATAGCTGGTCCCTGTATTATTTAGACATTTCCACTTCATTCCAAGACTGATATCACTGCTACATAGCGAGAGGTCGACTATACACTTCTTAACGATTGGGGCGCTGCTACTCTTGTTATAGAACCATCATTCAAGCAGGCTATTGAATTATTATCCATGGCTTCTAGTAGTCTTACACCTCTAGTATTTCTGTTGAAGCAGCCCCAAACTAGCTCATGTGCATTGAACTCACCTAATATTATGGAATGTCTTGGTAGCGAGGTAAACTGAATTTTCAAAATCTTCTCCTGTTATATCTACATTTGGTGGTATGTACACTGATAAGATAGAAATTTCTTTTTGATTCGAATAAAATTTTACTCCAATGTTTTCTATTTTTGAAAAATTAAACTGTATTTCTTTTGACAGGTACCTCTCACGAGCACCGATTAGTACACCTCCACCTCTTGCTGATATTCGATCCCTTCTAAATATTTTAAATCCAGGTAGTATAAATTTCGTCTCTTCTTTAAACCAGGTCTCACATATAACATAACAGTCAATCTCTTCTATATGATATAGGCTAATTAGTTCAAGCTGTTTGTCTTTCAGGCTGCGGGCGTTCCATTGCAAGATATTAAACGATGCTTTAGAGCTTTTCATAATTAGAGAACGAAAAGTTGGCAAGAGCTTCACTGCAGCGGGACCAGAAATTATCTAACAGCGATATCAATATTTTGTCTATAAGACTTATAACCATTTGCGGCAGTTCAAAATCTTTCAAACACTTTAGTATGGTCTCCCTAAATAAGGAAGGTTGACCAACATTTTTAAATCCAGACGGTGTTTGTTTATGGGGTCGTAGTATGCTTGAAGTTTGATTAGTTGTTCTGCTTGAATGAGCTTTCTTTGCACCAATATTTCTGATATTAGATGCTTTCTTCTTCTGCGCTGGCTCAAGCAATGGAAAATCTTCAAAATCTAGTTTTCGTTTGGACTAGACCTGGGATTGAGGGGTTTACATGATACTCTGCAGGTATACCTTCCATTTGGTCACCAGGCATTTTATCATTACCAGGCATTAGCTTCCCGAGTCTGTTGTCTCTCATTCATTGCTATCCTGACTGGACACGTTACGCTTCCTGTATTGTGCTGATCACCACAGTTTTTACACACTGATATTAATTTCTTGCAGTTTTCTAAAGAATGAGATTCACCACATTTATCACAAGTTTGGTGAATTATAGCAATATTCAGCAGTTTGGTTGTACTTAAGGCAGTTTGAACAGTGGAGAACTTTCGAAACATACGGGTACACTGGTATCAGCAAGTTGTATACATATACATAATTTGGAAGCACTTGACCTTCAAATGTGATTCTGGCAGAGTGGGATATAAACGGTTATTTTCATATTTTCTCATATTGCGATGGACCTCTAAAATTTTAATAACTTGTAGTATTTGTATATTTATTTGTTTCCAGAACTTCATAAAACGAGGTTACTAGGCGTGATTGACAGATCTTAAGAAAAAAATTGATACGATATTTGTGCGCAGTCTGCTTCTGTCTCGTTCTGTGGCTGCTCTGACCAGAGGGAAAATGGTCGTGAGTTTAATTCATGCGCATTTAAATACATACATCGATTTATTTGGAGCAGATTAAAGACGATATTTAAAAGAAATTTATATGTATCGGGACTAGCGACTAGTTAGCGGGTAATCAACGAGAAAATTTAATAAACCGGCTGTAGATACACGCAGTCCGTCTCCGACTCAACCTACACCCTCACCGTTCCGTAGTTACGCAAGCTTCCAGTCATAATTATTATTCATTGCTGGCTCCGGGTCTCATCATCAGAGCTTCACGGAACTTCTTTGAACTACAACAATTAAAATAGTACATTATTTAATTAGGAGCTAAAGTGATACTTTTTGTGTTGAGTCTATAGTTTGACAATTATAGACAAAACACAAAAAGTCACTTTGGCTCCGAATTAAATACACTATTTTTTCGGCAAACGTTTAAATTTTGTATAAATATGAAATTAATAATTAATTCAGTAAATTATTTGTGATATAACATCACACCGATGGAAAATCTCCCATCAAGAATAATATAAGAACTGAATCTAAAAAATTACGGTGCAAATTATGAAACTTTTTGCAATCCATACAATTTTAGAGCGATCTAGTTTCGAACCAATGAGAAAATTTTAAACTTTAAAAAAGTTTAGCATTCTCATCAGGGCTAGCCGACTAGATAAACTCTACCAAAAAATGTCAACGCAACATATAAAACAAAAATTAGGTTACAACTCTAGCGAAGTGTAAAAACAAAAAATTTACATAAACATTCATTTAACAAATTCAGGTTTAGTCAATTGATTTCTCTGGTGATCACTGTTTTGTTATACTCAAGACATTCTAGCATTGAATAACAAACTTGTATCGGTGAGAAGAAGATGACTAGTCTTCACTTGTGTCTATTGACACACTTGTGTCTATTTTTTCACGTTGCACTTTCAATTGATCATAATCAACTCCATTTTTGTTTACCAAAAATGTGTTATTATGTATTTTATTTGTTTTCTTAGATCGCGGAATTCTTTCCAGAACTTTGTTAGAAACCAAAAATTAATAACTCAAAATTTTTCGCTTTCTATAACGTCCGAATAAGTTATATATAATTTTAGATAGGCAATCACACCAAAAGAATCAATTTATTTAACGCGGTAATACACTCAATTTAATGTTAAAACTCTTGCATTAGCAAGTAATTGCAATCAACTGATCTCAAACACGGCGCGTAACTTAATCATCCCAAAATCAAAATTTTCCTCTTTAATAAATCTACAGTCAGTGCTCTCAACAACAATCTTTCTCTCTCATATCTCCCATATTCCCGCCAACATCTTTCCAATCACTTCGTAGCAACTGTACAAACAACAATTAACCCCCCAAAAAAAACACAACCAGTTTGCTCAATTTAATATATTAGTTTTCATTGCAATTATTTGCATGTTAATTTGGATCAACTATCGCTATACTCTCATCTATCATGTCCATATATAGTATAGCTGATCAACAAAATGTTGACTTGTTTATTTTTGCCAAAGTTTTATAAAAAAAAACATTTACGAAGTGATTAGAAATCCGTTGGCGAGAAAAACAGGAGACGTGTGGAAGGTGGTGCTATGATGATACCGGGAAAATAGAATGCAAGTGGAATTTCCGTTACATACTCTGCCTTACCAGTCTAGTGTCTTTGAAAGTTCCGAATCCATCAGACATAATCTCATTAATATCAGATTCACTATTTAATTTGATAATTCCTTCTACTTCAACATTTGCAGCTGGTATGTATATTCTATTTTCTAGCAATATATCATCAAATAATAGTATATTTTCCTACAAGAGATGAAAACATTGTTTTTTTCGTGAGTAAACATTTGTTCACGAGACGCGCTAGCGTCGTGTGAGACATGTTTACGAACGAAAAACGTTTTCATTTCGCGTAGGAAATGCAATTTTTTCTATGATAGTATATATACTATCATAAAAAATTGTTCGAAAAAATAAGAAATTATATACTATCATAGAAATTGCCTATTCCAAATTGTTAAAAGACCAATTTTCACTCCCCATAATAGCGGTGATAATAGTTTTCTTTTAGATTTCTATCTTACCACAATGCCAGATATTACAAGTGTCGATGTTGCGAAAGGTAGTATTGGAAATTCTGATCATTATTTAATTTCATCAGTTATCAAAACTGATTTACTTAAAATTACAGCTCCCAAACCCCGTAAAATATTTCACTACCCAAAAATGGATAAGAGTCCAATTTTTTCTATGGTTTCCCTTTCGACCGTCCTTGTTTTTACACTGACAATGTAAATGTTTCTGCTCAAAGCTTTACAGAAACCATCCAATTTGTTATCAATAAATTCGTCCCTTTTTCCATTGTAAAGCCCAAGCAAAAATACTTGTATTCGAAGGCTGCCAAAGCGGCACTTAGAAACAAACGTAGATCATTTAACATATAGATTCATAACAAAACTCCCGCTAATCGATCCCAATATCTAAAGGCCAACAAAATATCTAACCAGATTATCTCAAACGAAAAGTCTGAAATTGACAGCGCGAAAGCTTCAAAACTTACGTCTATGTCTATTTCTGACAAGAGTTTCTATAGTGCCATCAATTCTTTAAATTCTGGTGATGGTGATTTAATCGTCAATGATCCCGCAAGAAAAGTTAACTTGTTCGCTGAACGCTTTGCTCTGAACTCCACTGTTTTGGAAACTCCTAAAGAAGTACCCCTAATCCAGTCTTCAGGAGTTAATATGAATGAACTACACTTCAATCTCAAAATAGTCGCTAAACTTTTAAAGGGGTTAAACATCAACAAAGCCTCAGAAATAGACAATATTCCACCCATCATTTTATAAACCTTTTCTAAAGAACTTGCACGAACTTTGATTAAAATATTCTACCAATCCTACAAATCTGGTATATTTCCCTCGTGCTGGAAGTTCGCCAATGTCCAGCCCGTCCCCAAAAAGGGACCAATATCCGATATCACAAATTATAGGCCAATAGCTTTACTATCGGTCCTACCCAAAGACAACGAGCATTATATTAATACGCACATTTCAAAATTTCTGGAAGTAAATCATTTAATTACCGACAGCCAATACGGTTTTCGAAACAAAAGATCAACTACCGATCTATTAAACTATGTAGCGCATTGTTGGAACAGCATACTTGATAAAGGTGGTGAAACATACGTTATCGCTTTAGACATCTCCAAGGCATTCGATCGAGTCTGGAATGCCAACTTGATCCACAAGCTCGTTGCGTATGGTTTTCATCCCAATATATTGTGAAGCTGATTCAAAATTTTCTATCCAACCGATACATTTCGATCTCCTTAGATGGATTTTCTTCTGAGTCTAAACTAATTAACGCTGGTGCACCTCAGTATTGTCCCCAACCCTATTTTTGATTTATATCAACGAATTGTTGAAAATCACCAGCAACCCAATAAATAGTTTTGCAGATGATAGTACTCTGCACGAGTCATTCGAGCCCCTTCCGTCAAAAGGTAAAAGGCACGAACCATAAACGTGAATAAAGACCTAAAAAATGTCGCCAATTGGGGTGACCAAAACCTGATCAATTTCAACTCTACCAAAACACAGCTGTTGATTGTTTCCAGATCAAAGTCCGACTTCCCCAAAGATATTTCATTCAGTATGTGTGATGAACCAATAGGTGAATGTAAAAGAATTCGTTTATTGGGTGTCATAGTTTCAAATCACCTACTCTGGAACGATCATGTAATGGCGATGGCAAAAAGCGCGTCTAAGAAACTCGGCCTCCTAAATAGATGCATAAAATTTTTCACTCCATACCAATTGCTCCATGTTTATAAGTCCTATATTCGTCCCTGTATGGAGTACTGTTGTCAAGTTTAGGGTGCTGCTTCTGTTTCCATCTTGGCCCTCTTGGACTCTGTTCAAAAGCGGGCTATACGAATTGTGGGTGATCGAACTTTGACATCGAAACTTGATTCACTACAACATCGTCGCACTGTTGCTGACCTCGTTGTTTTTTACAAATATCGTCATCAGAAGTGCTCAGATGAAATCAGCAGCATCATGCCCCAAACTTATTCTTACTCCCGTTCCACTCGACAATCGGCTACCGCAACCAGTCAAACGGTCGAGATCCTACGCTGTCATACTGGCAGATCGCAGAAAGACTTCTTTGTCCGAACTGCATACAAATGGAATGGTTTGCCGGAATCCTTAGTCTCAGGTAACTTCAACCCACAGAGGTTTAAAAAAAGCGTTCATAATGACCTTAGAACGCCAGTTGTTGTGGGACCTAGGTCTAGACCTAGGTCTTAAAAGGTATTTATAAATTAAAGGTAAAAGGTAAAAGGTACTATAAATTATAAAGTTAGAAATCGACAACATAACATTCAAAATTCATATTCTATTTTTTCATAGTTGCGTTATTTAAAATACCTTGTAAAATTGTATGAAAAACCATAGCAACTACAAATTGTTATTCTTTTTACAGTAGTGAAATAGACTTTTCATTTGTTATCATAAAATAACTAAGAATATTTTTTAACTATTATAAAATCGACCTTTTGGCTTTTACTACGGTAGTACGAAATCGAGTGTCTTTTGACACACTTGACAACATTTTTTGACAAACTTCTAATGCAATAATCTAGATTTTGGTCTCACATACTAATCCCGACCATCAAGATTTCTCCAAATTCAATGTACCTACTCGTAATCACTTAAAATGAACTTTTTTAAGCCAAAAATATGCAAATTCCCATTTTTTCCATGTTTTCCATGTTCATACACTTGGCGATTTTTTTTACACACCTCCGAAACAGCTATCGAACACATCGTCCTTTCAGCTCTTACCATTGAGTAAACCTATTTTTAGAAACAAAAATTTTTGAAATCCCTCCAGCCGTTTTCTAGATTTCGTCGGTTGTGACGGCCGGACGGCCGACTGACAGACATATATTTTTTTTGCTTTTTTAGAATCAGTAGGTCCTAAAACGTCGAGAAATGCCAAAAAATGGAAGTAGGAATTTCACTTTTTGATCATGAATGCAATGAAATATAAATCATTGAAAAAAAAAAATTTTAAATTTTCAATTTTTTTCCCAAAAGAAGCCAGAACTATAGAAAACCATACCAAAAGTTTATGTGCTGAGTTTCATCAAAATCAAATTATAAGACTTAGAGTTATTGAAATTTCTAATAAAAATTTTTTTCGGAAGGAAGGCGCCTCCACTTTGTCCAATTTTGCTCAAAACCTTACACAACTAAATTAAATTACACCTAAAGCTTAAATACCAAGTTTTATCAAAATCGAATGACAAAACTTAAAATTTGTTTACTGTATGGAGATGTAATCATGTAAGAAGATTGAGCATCTTGCTCAAGTTGATTCCACTTATCCTTCATACTCGCTACACTTTCAGAATATTAACCAGAATATTTTCAATTACATATCTAACCCACACAAATAATCACCTAACAATGTATATCGTTTTAACCGAGTTTATATATTTTCAATTCAACTTTTCTCACCAACCTTCCTACACACACATATTTCCAACAACAAAAGCTAAGGATAAAAATCGAACAAAAGCAAAATCCATAACATAACCAATTTTTTTATTTTTATTTTGTAAACTTAATGAAAAATTGTTGTTCTTTTTTTGGTATTTTTTAATTAAAAACCATTTTTTGTGCTATTCAATTTTTCCTTGTTTGGATTGAGGATCAACAATGATTAAATTATAAATAAAAAAAAAAATATTCCAATTCAAAAATTAATTCGAAAGAAAAAATAAATTAAGGGGGCGAAACAAAATTGATTAAATTACGGAAGTTCGATATCAGTCCTTGCCTTATTTTTTAGGATTGTAATTGGTTGTTTAACGTTTTTTTTTTTTGGGGTACTAGGTATTTTTATGAATCGAAAACAGAATGATTTCACCAATTTTTTGTACATTTGTATTTTTTGTTGCTTTATAATTCGGACTAGAAAGAATAATGCTAAATAAAGTTATTTGATTTTTGATGTAAAGGAGACAGGCCAGGTGGTGAATGGATAAATTTATTTGTATCATCAATGAATATAGTGTAAAATAAATAAAAATTATTAATGGGAATATAAGTTTTAATTTTATTAAAATAAAATGTAACATGTATTTTGGGTTATAAAAGTTAATCGTAAATTTTCGATTTTATTTGTTTAATGTTTTAAGGGAATTAGATTCGTAGAATAATTAATTATGGTGTTGTATAGGTTCGATGAAAAATTGTCTAACATAATCTCATAAATTAATTTCGGTTTCCCACTTAATATTTAAATGTTTTTATTTAGTTTAGTTGACACACGAAACCCATATTAAGGTCACCAATATTCGTCCTGTTGTAAGTAAAAGTTGTTCGTGTCAGATTTAATGTCCCTTCTCTTGCCTCAAAATACATTAAACTTTTCATTTCTTTATAAATCACACGACATCACTCACATTCATTTTAGTTTTGTTTTAATTTTCTTTTTCACAGTTTTGGACAAATAATTGAAATTTTCTCCACCATCATAATTTTTAAAATAATTAAAAAAGAAAAGAATTATAATATTGTGGTAAGAATTAAATAAAACGCGATAATATATTATATAAAACAACAAATGTAAAAATAAATTACGCGAAATAATAACAATTAAAAGAAAACAACAACAAAATAAGTGGAAGAAAAAGAAGTGCTTACGATAAGAAACAGATAATTAGTATAATTGAAAATGATAAATAGTTTTAAACACCTTTTTGTAGTCTCGTGTTTATTTTTGTGCTTTTTGAATTTCTTATGCTTGTTGTTGTTAAGCTGAAAATTGTTTGTGTTATATGTGAATTGCACTTTATTGCAAGTTTTTAAAGTTATTAAAATGAGTCGTTAACACAAATTATTTTTTACAAGGAATTCGTAGCATAATATTTTTACTTGTTTAAATTTTCAAGAAAATGGTTATGCATTGATTTTTTGCATTTGAAGTTTTTAGTTTTGAAGAATCCTTTAAATTTATTCATTGTTTGATAGTTTGCACAAAGTTATATAATTATTAAGCAATAGCATCGGTGTACTTTAGGGATTGCAATACCAGGATTTTTTACATGACGGATCCCGGGATCCCGGGATCCCGGGATCCCGGGATCCCGGGATCCCGGGATCCCGGGATTTATTGAGGCAAAAATCCTGGGATTGCAATCCCTAGTGTACTTGCCACAATCGTCCACATTCCATAGAAGTATATGAGCTGCTATAATTTTAAAACACAAGGAATTCACTTTTATTAGTGACACAGACGTTCACAACGAAATATCAAGAAGTATTCATATAAGACCATTTAGTTTCTGTAAGAATATACATACTACACACTGAATAAAATAATTTGGTATATTCTCCAAAACGGATTCAACCAAATTAATTTTGTAGCGTTAATTAAATTTAGTATAATTGACCATACGATTTGAACCTTTGACAAAGCATTGTCAAACATTAAAAACGTCGATGGAACTAAATTTTAGTTGATGGTACAAAATAAATTTGGTTGAATCCGTTTTGTAGAATATACCAAATTATTTGATTCAGTGCACTTTGTTACGAAACGGTGGTTCCTGAAATAATTTCTAATATCTGCGTTGAAATTGTAATTTTACCGTTTCAGTGCTATCGATGTTCGTTCTATCCATAATAGAACAATTAGTTTAAGGGATTTCGCATTTTTTTTCATTTCACAAAATATATTATGGGTTCACAATTTCTATCTAGTTTTATTGATTCAAAATATTGTTTGATATCATATTGTTTGATATCGACCAGTGTCAGAATTAGACATTGGAAATTCATTTTCTCCAGTAAGTTTTAGTGAACTTTGTTATGTAGACTGGAGTATGATAACGTAGAGCAGTAAAGTTCCCGATGTATATAATGTCTGTTTTCTCATAATTCACAATTTTGCTTACCACACGTAGTTCATAATAGTTTCTCATTCGTCCACATTCTATAGTCATATTTTCATATAGTTTCCGTTACACAAATTTGTTCTTAGCATAGAACAATTAACAATAATATTTACTGTACAATCCATTTTGATCGCATGGAGGGATCAGTTTTTATTAATTTGTTAATTTTTTTCTATTTTTTTGATCCACGGGTGTGACAACCCCGCGTACTCCAGTCCCTGCTATTGGCATATGAGTTAACGTGAGATATCACATACCACGGGCAATAGCAGTGAGATATCACTAGCCAAGGTGATATCTTAGGGGTGCTGCCGGATGAACTGTATTTAGTCAACGGTAGCACTCTCAATCTTAGCTAATGAATTTTCCTTGATGCTGGAACGCTGTAGCTTGCTCGATGAAACGAGCCTTCATATAACTACATATCTGAGCTTTAATCATTGAAAAATATACAGCGTCCCATAATCAGGAATTATGCCATTGGCTGGACTATTGGCAAACCAATTTTAGTTTTGTTCCTGCAAATTTGTAAAACAAATTTGCTTTTTATCTCTTATTTTATTTTTATTTTTCCCTATCCTATCACGAAATATTGGCCTATGTCATATTTTATATGTGATAGGATTTATGGTTTAGTTATCCATTATTTAACAAAAAAATATTAAAAAAAAACAAAAAAAAACAGATTTGCGTCTATTAACATCCTTAGAACGCATGTTGTTGTGGGACCTTGGTCTTAAAAGGTTTTTATGTGTTGTTGTGACACATATTGTAATGCCTACTACACATCACATTTAAAAAAACAAAAAAAAAATCCCCTATTATTGTTTCACACTGCGTTTTCACCAGCAATACTTCACCACACTACATAAATTTGAATTCTTCGGACTGTAACCGTAATTGCTCTAAATATTTTCAAACCTCAAACGGCTGTGCATATTTGTCCAATCGTCTCAATAGCTAAAAATTATTATCCTACAATCAGTTTTGTAGCTGTCCTCGAAACGTATTATATTTCTTATATGGGTATTTTTATCAATTTCTCTTTCAATAACAATCAGTATTTTTTTTACGGAAAATGTACTAACATTATCTTGCATATTTCCCCTACAACGAAATTGGTAACGAAATTTTCGAAGTTGAACAACTATATAAGAGGTGAACTTGTCTCGCTCTTTCTCTTAGTCTATAATTTTTATTGGATTATCTTCTGTGCTGTCAGTGTCGTGTTTGTGACTAAGTGTAAATTCTAGTCAAATTTAAAACAAAAAAAAAAATTGTGTGTATTTGTGCCCCGTAAATCCTTAAGGTAATTTGGAAACAGTTTTTACATGTTTGAGATAAAAGCCATTGAAAAAAAATTGCTAAATACATTGTATGTTTGTGTTATAAAAACGGAACAACAAAAATCTCGCTTAGTCTATTGTGACCTTCAGTCTGATTTTTTTTGACATTGGATTGTGATTTTGACGTCCGATGTACGAGATTCTTACTATTTTCGGATTGTCATGTGAAATTCTACGTTGTTAATTTACTGTTAATTTATAAAATGAACACAGTTTCATTGTCAATAGTGTTGGAAATTGATTATTAAAAATCTAAGAGACATAGTCTAACCGAGTGAGATTAGTAAATTGTAAATACTATTATAGTAAGTTGTAAATTGTAAATTGTAAGTTGTAAATTGTAATAGTAAATTGTAAAATACTCAGTGTAATGAAGTCGTTTCATGTTTTGTATTTGCTCGATTCGTGTTTATAGTCCTAATTAACGCAACTCAAACTAAAAACTTTTAAATTGTTAAATTATTACGAATATTGTTGATATATATTTTAGAATACCAAAATAACAAAATGAGTAACCTAAGGAGTTCAGATTATGAATATAGTTGTATATGGATGAACAATTCTTAACATTAATCGTATTACTATTTGTTCAATATCAATATTTAGAATTAATAATTAAAATTAATCAAGCTAGCATGTGATAGTAAATCAGATAACTGTTAAATAAATTTGTATGATAGTACAACTTCTTAGTAGTACTTCGTGTTTCTTATAAGAAAATTTAATCCTTGGATCGAAATATAAAATATACAGAAGTTCAACGCAACATTGATATAACCTTTTTGGTTATTGCAACAGTATTGCAATGCAACCTTTATATCCAAATTTTTTGCTATTGCAACCGAATTCCAGCGCCACCTTTATATACAGTTTTGTTGCTATTACAACCGAATTTCAACGTAGCATTTTTTATAAATTTCTGGCTATTACTACCGCAATTCAACCGTATTTCGACGCAACATTGATATACAATTTTTGTGATATTACAACCGAATTTCAACGCAACAGTTGTATATATAGTTTTGTGCTGGTATTACCGAATTTCAACGCAACATGGATATACAATTTTTTTTGCTATTACAACCGAATTCCAACGCAACATTTTTATTATAAATTTCTGCATTTAAGTATTATTTACGCAATTTTGGCAATGACACCTTGCCTATGGGATTTTTCGCCGCTGATGGAGGGCTAAGGCCGTAAGACTTAGAAGCCTGGAGGATATAATCATGGGGTGAGTGAATTTTGGTAATTTTATTTACTTTTACAAACGTAGAAGTGTGAATGCGCGTGAAAGGGTGTACAAGTGAGTGAATGGGGGCGTGCTTGTCGATGCGTGTGTGTGTGAGCTGGCGATGCGTGTAGCGAGACACATTCAGTCTAAATTGGAAATGATTATCATCAAAATATCTTTGCTCCGAGGTAATACTTAGTTTTCCAAATACATTTTCTTTTTACTATAGTAAATTATATTACCTAAATCTGTTGATGTATATTTTTAAGTAAAAAAAAAAAATCAATCCCAACCAATATGAAAACCAAACAAAAAAAACAAATCCTTGTCATGTTTTATATTTACTAACCATATTATACATTAACCAACTGTAAACAACAGGTATTTAATTAAATTGGTTATGAAATGTTCAGCTGACTTACAAATGAATTATAACATTTTGTTTTTGAGCGGTAAATAACTTTTTTTGGTAATTTATGGTGATTGCGTATGGTTTCAGAATTTTTTTTTAAAAATGTTATTAATAAAGAAAAAGAAAAAAAAATATTGAAGACTTTCAATATAGCGTGTGACGTTCTCCCGTGCTCTAAGATCTGATCCTCGGTTTACCAGCAATGGCAGTGGTTTACGAACTGTATCCGATTGATCATATGGCAGCAATACCACTTATTTTTAATTGCTACCATCTACGATACCTGCTGCGGGTCTTTGAGATTAATGGTCTTGCTTCGCAGTCTGAGTGTGTGGGTGAACGTGAGCGTGTATGCAGCGTGAGTATGTGGGCGTATGTGAATGATTGTGGGGGTTGGACGTGCTGATCGTGGTTCTTTCGCAAAAAGGAGTCGCCAGAGTTTCATTTTTTCATTCGTATTGTTTCCACTTCTGTTTATTCACGTAATTTGCATACATTTCTGTATTTGTGTTGAAGCAGCAGGTATTAATCTATCAAATCCACGATGACTGAGCTCTAGTCGTTAAGGCGTTAATAATCTCTAGGTACACAGCCTGCTATGCCGCTCCATTGGTTCGCCCATGGAGAAGCGCTTCATTACAACTTCTACCAGATCCAGTATATACTGAATTTAACCAGCTCATTTATCTAAACGAATACCTAGTCCATTAACATGCTGGAATTATAACTTTCTGGTTACCGTTGGCACGATTGCTGTGAACCACAATGGCTATTTTGTTGGGGATGTCCGATGTAATTTGTCTTGATTGTGTTAATTATTAGGAAAACAGAAATTGGAGCTGGAATATCAACACCTTTTCCCGCTCCCAGAACAAATCGTAGTAATCGTAGTAGAATCTAATCCCACAATTATAAACACAACTCATCATGAACCTCAACTGGGAGATAGTTTTAAACCTCCTTTCAGGGATCCAGATGACACCTTTGATTCCTGTTGGATAGATAACACTCCGTCGACCATATTGGTTAATCTGAATACCACTTCAACTTCGTTAGTAACGCCTTTATCGATCCGATCTTCTAATAATACTTCAACCTTTATCGAACCTTTTGTAAACTCGACCAATGTAACACCTATAGTGCAGGCTGTAATACTACGTTTGATATACTCTTGAAGATCCATGATGATAATTTATCGCTTTTGGATCGACTCCCTCGATCGAAAGAACCCCGATCATTTCCTACTCCTTTTAAGACATATCAGCAACGACTGGCAGAGTATATGAAGGCGTGCTCTAATTTATTTCTTGATTCTTTATTTTGTTTAAAAGCTCCTTTTCGTTCAGCACTCCATTCGCGTGCTTATTGGCAACACCGACGTCTTTTTAAATCACAAACCATTTACTCTATACAGTGAAATTGGTCAACGATGTTAGATCTTATGCTACGGTAATCTTATTAGGTAAATCTCCAGCTGAATAGTTGGATAGTAGTACGTACTGCTGATGGTCAGCGACAGAAGATCGCGGATTTTGTAAACACGAATGTGTTTCATGTTGTTCACCATGTTGTTCATTACGTATCATGTTGTTGTTCATTTCCAAAATGTAGACCAAAATCACCAACGACAAGACTTAAACAATCCTCGTTGCATTGATCCTAAATTTTACGTTTTTCAAATAACACTTTCATAAATTGCACCCAAATCTTGAAATTTAGTTGATGCATCTGGATCGTCTGTATTTTAATCCGGATGTAATTCTTCAGCTAAACGTCGATTTCCTTTGTTTATATCATTTCAATTTGTTGACTTTAAACACCCAAAATTGAATAAAAATCATGACCCGCTCTTGTTAATATAGCAATATGGAAAATAATTTAAAAAAGAAAATTAACAAACTTGTAACGACGAACTATTTTCAATTTTTACTCTAAAATAATAGTTTTCAAATTCAATGATAATTTTATTAATTTTCTTCAATTGTAATAAACGTAAACATTTATTTGTACCACTGTACATTTAAACATTTTTTTTGATGATTTAAATAAACTCAATTTCAATTAAAAATACAAGTTTTGTATAAATGATTGTTTGTATTAGTGGAAATTGCTGTTACATGATGGAAAGTGAAACAGAAGATCTGGAAGATTGTCTATATAAGCGATCAAATTTGTTTGATCGGTCAATTAGTATATAATTTTTAAATATTTAATTAGGACATAAATTAAAATCGAAGAATTGTGTGTGATTGCAAAATGAAAGTTTTAATTTAATAAACTATAATAATGGTTCTTAATAAATTCTACTAATTAAATATTTGTTTATAAATTGTTTAAAAATATATCAATTTTATACCAGAATATTGAGTTTGTATTTTGTGACATTTCAAAACCATAATTCGTTTTAGTGATAATTTGAATTAAGATTTTAAACATAAAGAAAATATTTATATTTATAAATATAACAGAACCAAAAAAAAATCGAAAGCTTAAGTTTTTTAACACGTAACTTGTTCGCAGCATTTTGAGAAAAAATGTTTAGATCAAAGTTCACCGTTAAGGATACGTCTTAAGAAAACTGCAATACTTACTATTTTAAATTAAATGTCTGGGGAATTGTTAATAAAGGGAGTTATCACAAAAGATAAACGAAGACGTAAAATAAAACATGAAGAAGACAACATTCAAGATAAATTAATTTAATTTTTTTTTGAATTTTAGTTTATTTACTTTTTGATTTGTTTTTTACTAAATTATTTTATTTGTAAGCCAATCAATAAGTTTCTTTACAATTTTTCTGTGATTCATAATATAAGAGATTTCCAAGTGTAATTAGTTTGTCATAGATTCAGTTTTCATATATTTTTGAACTTTCCGGGGTAAAACAATACTATATTTCGTATAAAGTCCAAATCAGTATAAACTTTTGACCACATTATGAATTGTCTTTATTGAAGTGAAACTTCTTTATCGGTGTACAAGAGAAATTTTATAGCAGCGTTAAATTAAAAAAATTTTATTTCGAAAAATTCGATCTTCATGATTTTTGGTTACGCGCCATGTTGTTTTTTTATAGATTTCAATTTTGTTTTGGTAATTTTATTTTTATTTTTTTTTGTTATAAATAAGAAAATTAAAAATAAGAGTTTTTTTGTTTTCAAGATAAGGCAATGAATATTATGAAAGATAAAAGCTTTATTTTCTATTGATTATTGTGGTTTGTTGTACGGTTATGTAAAAAGCAAAAACAATTTATATTTGTTTTAAGATTTGTTGTTGAAGATTGAGATTATTGTTGGTTGGTAAAAAATATCTTATCAGAATTGATTTTTAAAATAAAATAAAAGGAAAAGATTTAAAAGTTTTTATATTGGGAAGGACTTAAAGCGGCTTGAAACATAAACAAAGACAATTATGTTGGTGGTTATGAGTGGTATGAAATGAATTTAAATATAATTACACTGTAACCTTTTGCCGTGGGCAAAATTTAAAGAAGCAGAAACATTCATAAAGTTTAATCTGAAAATGTTAATTGTGAAAATATTTTCAAAATTAATTTCAGAATATTGAGAGATATAACGTATAAAAGTATTTCGAAATATTGCTGAAAACCCTTTGGTGGCTAGTAAACAAATTTATAATTTAAATAACAAAACAGTTGAAGGTTCTTCAATTTTTCCAAGTAGTAAAATTTCCAAATCAATTCGAAAAGGAAGGAATAGCAACAACTATAAAAATAAATAATTGGAATTGTGTTTCAAATTTTGTTTTCGGAACAACTGGTTTATGAGGAACTCCAAAGTTCTACCACAGTTCAACTAATTGCCTGTCAATAGAACATGCAAACATTTCCACATCTTGTTAAAGAATTTAACGTTTTGATTTTACTTGCCATCAACCATTGCAGGCAAACAGTGTGGAGTGTATCAGAGATATATACGAAGATATATACTCACCAAACTATTGGTTATCAATCGGCGTTTTTCTTTCTTAAGTCTTATCGACCCAATTTTTGTGCAGTTGTGAATAATAGAAAAATGATATGTCATAAAGAAGTTTTCCTTCTTACCTGTGTACTCTGGTACATACACACACACACACACACACACACACACACACACACACACACACACACACACACACACACACACACACACACACACACACACACACACACACACACACACACACACACACACACACACACACACACACACACACACACACACACACACACACACACACACACACACACACACACACACACACACACACCAGTGTGCCCAGATATAATGGCTGAAATTGTGTGCGGCCTCTTTCCACACCACGTTGACTTCTCCCTACCTCGTGAGCTGCAAATTGACGAAAATTCAATTTCGGCTGTCACCACCGAAGAGGTCCTAAACGCGTTGCTCAGATTATCCGTTAATAGCACGCCCGGTCTAGACGGCATCCCAAATATCGTCTTAAAAACAGCGATAAAGAAGAAGCCGAATGTATTCGAAAATATCTACACTGCGTGCCTAAAAGAAGGGATATTTCCTGAGGAATGGAAGCGCCAATGCCTTGTGCTTATACCGAAAGGTGACAAGCCACCATAAGAACCCTCGTCCTACCTCCCACTGTGCATGCTGGACACAACTGGAAAGATCTTTGAGAGAATTATTGGTACTCGACTTGAGCAACATACTGAAGGCGAGTGGGGCCTTTCTGACCGGCAGTTTGGTTTCAGAAAGAAGCGCTCTACCGTTGATGCAATATCTGCAGTATGTGAGATAGCGCATAAAGCTTTGAGTGGTAAAAGATGGCTAGAAGGTGATAAACAGTATTGTGCTGTTGTCACTCTGGATGTTAAAAACGCCTTTAACTCTGCCAACTGGAACCAAATCATGAGAGCCCTAGACGAACTGCATGTACCTGACTACCTGCTACGTATAATAGCCAGCTACTTCACGGGAAGAACTCTGGTCTATGATACCGAAACAGGTCCTAAGAAGTACAATATAACAGGAGGAGTACCCCAAGGATCGGTCCTTGGACCCCTGCTGTGGAACATCATGTACGATGGTGTTCTCAGAGTACGTGTGCCGGCACAAACAACGATTATCGGCTATGCAGACGACATTGCCATAGTTGTCGTAGCCAAGAACCTTACGGACATTACGAGCAACTGTAACCAGACCATAACCAGCGTTAGAGCATGGCTGAACAGCAAAGGACTAGAGTTGGCCGATCACAAAACGGAAGCCGTACTTATGAGTAGCAGAAAAGTGGTGGAAAGTATCGATATCCAGGTTGGTGGACAGATCATAAAATCTGGCCAGCACCTGAAGTATCTTGGAGTCGTTCTAGACCACAGACTCAACTTTAGAGACCACTTGATGTACGCTGGTGACAAAGCCAAACGAGTGGGGGCTGCTCTTGCAAGGCTAATGCCAAACATTGGCGGCCCTAGACAACCGATCAGACAGCTTTTCGGTAGCGTTACCACATCAATATTGATGTATGCGGCACCCTCAGCGGTGGAAACGCCATCTTATGTTAGACCTATCAAAACGGCCTACAGACTGACATCGTTGCGCATTTGCTGTGCTTTTCTCACGGTGTCTGACGAGACTGTAAATGTTATTGCGAGTAGGATGCCGATTGATATTGCAGCAAAAGAGGTATCGGCTCTGCGTATAGCAACACGTAATGATAGGGACCGACGAACACGTGAAGACTTCAACATGGACAGTCATATAGAATAGCAAGCGAAATGGGAAGCTTCCACCAACAGACGATGGACCTTTGTGATGATCCCTGACATAAAAACATGGACATCAAGAAAACACGGTGATGTCAACCATCATTTGACGCAAATGATCTCAGGCCATGGATGTTTCCGTGAGTACTTATACAAATATAAGCACGTAACGGATCCATACTGTCTCTACTGTGAGGGTAAGGCCGAGAACGCTGAGCACGTGCTAATCGAATGCGGAAGGTTTGCACATTCGAGAAGACTTATTGAGACGCATATGGGAGAGTCAATCACTCCGCATAGCATCATGCAATTTATGCTGAGCTCAAAAGACAACTGGGACATAGCGAATGAGATCATCACAAGTATGATGAAACTACTGAGACAAGATGAACGAAGAGCAGCCATGCTCAACACTACACAGCGAAACCACGACAACACATAATAATCGAGAGAGTACTACAGTAAGGAATGCCTTAATTGGTGGTACCGCAGTGATACAACAGGACTACAAGAGCAAGGGAGATGTTTTTACCCGGTAAGAACCCGCGGTCGCCTGGAAAGTCGGGTTCCAGGTTGGATTTTTGAAACGTTTCATCTTCCTACGAAAAACATAAAAAAAAAACACACACACACACACAAACACACACACACACACATCCACTATAATCAATTATTTATTATAACAATCATTGTTTAGAAAAATGTTATTACAATTTATTATAAAGATAATACATTTTCCTTTGAGCATTATTAAGTTGAAAATGTATCACCGTATTAACAAAAACTTTGATTTTAAAAAAAATATAGTATCATTAGTTTCTCTGTTTCATTATTCATTATCTTTCCCATCGCACTCAGATTCTCAATAAGCAATTTTCCCAATACAGACAAACAATTCTACTTTTTATAAAGTAAACAACTGCGTATATTAAAATTTATGTAAAACATCTATTATTGACATTGTGTGACGTAACTAAGCCATCAGGAGGACTTAGACAGAATGTTGTCCCTTGGCATCATAGAGCCCAGTTCAAGCTCGTGGAACTCACCTGTAGTTTTAGAACGCAAACAACGGAAGAATCGTTTCTGTTTGAACAGTCAAAAGGTGCATACGGTTACTAAAAAGGATGCGTACCCATTTCCACAGATACACGAAATTTGGAATTTCCAGTTTGAATTTGAAGGATTCTGGCCGATCCAGCTCTCGTAAGTTCTTTTACGGCCCTGGTAGGCCATAGTTCGTGAGAATTCCTTTCGGACTGGGTAATGCGCCCCAACTATGATCAAGCTTAGGGATCATGTGACCCCTCCACATCTCAAATAAATAGTAAAACTATTAAAAGAGATCTCCCAGTGTCTCAGGTGTAAAAAAAGTAAGTAAAAGTTTCTCTTGGCGCAAATCAAATATTTAGGTTATGTCGTGGGAGGTGGTATGCTAAAACTAAATCCTAATATAACTCAGGCAATCTCTGAATTTCCTATTCCACGTACGTCCAAACAGACCCGTCGATTTCTTGGTATGGCCAGATATTATCGTAGATTCCTTGGTATCGCCAGATATTATTATCGTTCATATCTGACTTCTACGCTGTGTCATCTCCAATATCTGATTTGTTGAAGAAAATACCTAGTAAACTTGTGTGAACAGAAGGGGCTGACCCTTTACACTTTAGGTTGTGTATTGCATCAATGTGACATGAACGGTATGGAACATCTTATAGCGCACATGTCTAAAAAACTTAATTCTTCGCATGCAGACAACAAAAAAATATATATTATATTTCGCTAGCTGGAAATAAAAATCTCAAGGCGCGCAGTTCTCCGATTGCTTCCTGTTGATATTCTTGGCAACAGGTCAAGTCTTCATTATAAATTAAGCGCAAAAATAAAATTACCGAATTTACGAGAAAAAAAAATGTAATATAAAAAAAATAAAAAAACAATTAACTGTATGTATCCAAAGTGATTATACTAAAACTAAATAAATTTATTGGTTGTTAGAATTAAATAAAAAAATGTAAAACTATAAAAATCTAAAAGCTATCATTTCGACCTAAACTTATGCTAACCATATTTATTATAATAGTCCCTGGGACCACGCCGATTTCATGTGATGATTACCACATATTTTATACTTCGTGAGGCGCCTGTCCTTGATGAGTCCGAAAACTTTTGTTCTGTCATTTTTCTCGATTCGGCCACTTTTTTGTTCGGCAAGCTCCGAAAATTGCCCATTACCCGGGATCTGGTGAATTTTTGTTTTTTTTCACTATGGGGGTTGGAAATTTGATTTTGAACAAGAGGGTAACCTTGTCCGACAAAAATTTGTCTAGTCCGACAACCCAAACATACCAAAATGTCTGTTGTTGGAATCAAAAATGCAGACACATTTTGGTCGGACAAGCTTACCCTCGTGTTCTTAAACAAATGTCCAACCCCTACAGTTAAAAAAAATGTGGTAGCAAATTTACAAGATCGAGGGCAATCGGAATTTTTCAGAGCTTGCGAAAAAATGTTAAGTAAAAAAATTTTTAAACCAAAAAAAAAGTGTTTAGGAGTGTTTAGTTAACTTACCAAAATATTACAACATTTCGTGTAGAATGTGATCCAAAAGGAATCCAAAAGAAAAGTTAATTTAAAAAACAGTCATTAAAAATGCGCTAAGGATTTGTTATTTTTGAAATGGTTTACAACGATATTTATTTTATTGGGGTGCAACAATTTGTCCGTCTAAAACTTTAATCAACGATTCATTTAGATTAATGTCAAAAATCACTGGATGTTATATATGATGTGGTGGTGGTGATGGTCTTTGTTGCCGTTACCTTTTTAAATTTGTCGCGTGGAATTCACCATTTGTTTTGAGCTGAAGAGCTAGATCTGAACTCACGGGCTAAAGCTGGTCGGTATCCCCTCTAGGCACTCGACTCCTCGGCAGTTACAGATTATTATTAAATGTTCAGGGTTTCACTGCTGCTCGAACAACTGACAATTTTACTCGTGAAATTATTTGTGGAGGTAGTAGTTCTTAAAAAGGAGAGTATGCTCGGATTAACATTACCACCTAAACGTCAGTCAATTGAGCTGAACGACCTCCTACAACGTGATCTAAGTGTGGAAGTACTGGATGGTACTTGAGATGCCGAGGAAAAAGGTTCTGCAATGAGACGGGAACTCTGCCTAGTAAAGTCACTATAAAAAGGATTCAATAGCACCACTGCTAGCAAGCTCTAGCTATATAGGTGCAATGCAGGCTATTAAAAGAACCATTATGGCAGATAATTATTTCTAGACCATGCTTTGTGCAGAAGAGATAAAGAAATTAGGTTTCTTTGGTCAACCGCATGTTCATTTTGTAGGCCCCATACCAAGGCACTGCACGCTAGACTATGACTATAACTATAACTGATGATTTCGAAAGCATTACTGATGTCAATAAATGTTAATAAAGAAAGAGAAACGGAACTTTTAGGTGAAATCACGAAATTGTTCCTCTATAACGATTCTTAATGGATTCCGTTCGCAGTAGATCTTCACCACCCCATAGCAGCATCAGATTACTTTTGTCACTAGAACATGAGAAAAGCTGTTAAAGCTAACGGTAGGAAAAGTCGGTTCAAGACAGTTTATAAAGAACTGAAGTGAACAAAATGAATCTTCCTGTCTATTTATGAAATTTATTTTGATTTTATAATATTTTGAAACGTTTGAAAATGAACATTTATGTTCGAAACGCTTAACATATATAATAAATTAAGTTGTTATTGGAAAATATTAAATTTATTTAAAATAAATTATTCTAAATCTAACTTCAACAAGTTTGAAAACTTTTTCAAGCAGAAAAAGTATGTTGTAATCAAAGTTAGTTAGGTAAAAGGCTGCGCCATAGCTACCATTGTGAACAGAGTTTTTGATAAGCCATGCATTAAGCATCTCACTTTTTGACAAACCCACATTGTTTCTTGGATACGTAGACTACGTTAGAAACGTAAACTGGGTACGTAAACTACGTTAAAAACTCCATTGATTGTCTTGTCATCGCTACATTTTTCATGTACTCCAATTACAATTCTTGCAACATCATCATCGAAACATTTACTTGAAACTTAAATATTTGATTTAACAGTCGAACTGTACGATAATCCTTATAGGTAGGTTGTTGCAAATCCAATTATTAAAAACAATTAAACGAAACGTCATTCAATACAAAAATTAATTTCTTATCAAACAATCAGTTAATAAATTTTCAACGAACTCAATATAACGTTGAAAAGTTTACCACCCCTTTTCGACGTTTATAAATTATATTAAATAAAAAATGTGTTAATATCTTTTAATTTCCTGAAATTATAAAAAAAAATATATTTTTATTTTTTTATTGGTTTATATAATTTCCTTTTCTTAATAAAAAAAATTAAAATGAAAGAAAACACAAAGACATGTGTACATGAGTGGAAAATGCTTCGATTTTGAATGGTTCAGTAGTTGACAACGTTCGACTACGTTCAAGGTAGGGCTTTTATCTTGAATTTTACTCTATGCTGAGTTGCTACCTCGTTCTTTGAATTCTACTATTGGTGTTATGTCAAGATCTTGTACTGTATTATCCATTATTGCTTCGGACATCAATAATGTTCTCCTATCCGAAAAGAAAATTCAAATTCGGTCGCATGAATATACCTGTTGGTCCTACTTTTTATTAATTCTTATAATTTATTTCAACTCATTAGAGTATTGAAAAAACGACCATAGAAAATTTTTCGTTGATTATGTTATTGGTCATAAGATGATTATCATATAGAACATATTTATTACAGAAAATTCTTCGTTTTGTTTAAAATACATTCATTACTCTTTAGTGTATAGCCCTAACAATTTATAAATTTTATGATCTTTCAACTCGTTAAACAATATATAATATTTAAAACAATCATAATATTCTTTCAACAAATATAATTCCAACCATTGTACTCTAATTTATCACGGCAATTTTGTAAACCAAACAAAACGAATTCTTTTCATTGCATAATTATAAAAAAACATAGAACAATCGTTAAACTAATTTTGAAAATAATATAAAAACCGTTATAAATATTTTCATAAAACATGCATTAATTTAAAGTTCTATTCTACTAATAATAATATAATCAACCATTCAAAACTACCATAAACTAACACTATGTCTTCATTTTAATTTACCACATTCATAAGTCAAACAAATTTTTTTTTGTTTAATATTAATCTTATCATCATGATTGAAATGTTAATTTAAAATAATAATAATAATAGTAGTAATAAATAAATAATTCACACGTCAATCACAAATGACTATACAAACTAACAATATATTCCGAAAATTAATTGGTGATGCAAATTATAAATTTTCAACGCCTCAAAACTAAATATCTTATATAAGTTCATATAGAGTAGAAAAAAGCTATTCAAAAGTTGAGTGATAAACAAAAAGGTTTTTAGTTTCAATGGGTGGGTCATAATAGAAAATACCAAATTTTGTTCCGTCCGAGTCGCGGTTTATTGTAGATTATATACCACTCTGTCAAATATAAAGATAGAATAGTTGTTTGCTACCAATCTAATTTCGAATCAATTTATTTCTAATATAATATAAATTCTACATAGTTAGACGAAAATTATTCCTTCGTTATGCTTTTATAAAAGCTTTAAGAACGATTGAATAGAAAAGTGACCGGAAACACTTCGTTGATTGATTTTTGTTATATTATTTTGAAGCGAGTTATTTTAATATATTTAATCTTTACTATATTGCAAAAAATATTTGAATTATAGAATTATAGTTTACAATGATATGCGTTTGTTAGACTTTTATTTCCAACAGTTATAATATTAAACAAAAATTATGTGGCAAATTTATTTCTTTACCTAACTACTCGCGATCGCTGGAAAAATCGAAAAAGTTGTATTTACTTAGATAAATTTTAAAATCTACACAAAAAATTGTGTCAAAATATTGATAAAATATTTTAAATAGCAAAATTTGTACTGAACAAAAGAAAGATTGTAAAAAAACGATCAGTTTGCTTTGGCGGTAAAGTTTTGACATTTAAAATGAAATTCTGACACTTTACAAAATTTCATCATGTTAGACATTTTAATTGGTTATAAATTTTACTGGATTGACTATGTTTTTAAGACATCCTTCATATTACTATTTTTGTGGCTTCATGCTTCATCAGCTTTGATAGGTGATTAGTATTACTGTAGTTGCTAGTATAAGCATCTTATAAATGCGCAACCGCTCATCACTTCAACTTGATAGTTGATGAATATGATAAATGCTCGATTAATAGAGACAACAATTCATATGATATTTAATATAGTTAAATATCTTATATATTAATACGCTAAAAAAAGCTTTCTGTAGCCTAAGGCTTTTTTGTTCGCAAATGGATCCGTTTCAAATTTTTACTGCTAACTGATATTAGTGTAACTTAGGTCTTAAAGGTTTTTCACACAAATCGGATCATAAATAATAAAGTTATAGACCAATTAAAATGTATTTTTGAATTTAACGGCCCCCTCCTATACAATATCAAATGGAATTGCCCAAGTCTTTTCTTTGTTTTTTTATTATTATTTTCAATTTTCAATTTAGTTTATGCATTGATTTAGGAGTGTATAGACGTATTAGTTTTCTTTGTTTTTTTATTATTATTATTAGTGAAATGAATGTTGTGAATGAATGATAATGGTATGAGTGAGTTTATTTTTTATTATTATATTTGTTTTTGATTTTCTTTGATTTAATTATTATGGTGTTAATGGTGAAATGAATGTTGTGAATGAATGATAATGGTATGAGTAAGTTTATTTTTATTATTATTATTATTTTTTGATTTTCTTTGATTTAATTATTATGGTGTTAATGGTGAAATGAATGTTGTGAATGAATGATAATGGTATGAGTGTCTTTATTTTTTATTTTTATTATTTTTCTTTGATTTTCTTTGATTTAATTATTATGGTATTAGTTAATGGTGAAATGAATGTTATGAATGAATGATAATGGTATGAGTGACTTTATTTTTTATTATTATTATTTTTCTTTGATTTTCTTTGATTTAATTATTATGGTGTTAGTTAATGGTGAAATGAATGTTGTGAATGAATGATAATGGTATGAGTGAGTTTATTTTTTAATATTATTATTTTCTTTGATTTAATTATTATGGTGAAATGCATGTTGTGATTGAATGATAATAGTTTGAGTGAGTTTATTTTTTATTATTAGGAGGGCCATGCGTGCTTCGCTACGCTTATAAATAAAGTTTTTGCGTAGACATTTTGTTGACGTAGAAGCAATGATTTCAAAAAATGGTAATGAGAAATGCTAGCATATAATTTTTAATTTTTCTTTTTAAATATGTGAATGAAAAATAATCAGAGCTTTAGCTGATCAGTTCGGATATATGAAAATTTAGATAAATATACTTAAAGAGAATATAATAAATGATTGATATTTAAATTTGTTTGTTTGTTTTATTTATTTAATCTATGTAATTCAAATACATACAATAGTTAACAATTATAGATATATTAATATTTATTAGTATATCGAATTATACTTGATCTTATATATTAATACGCCAAATTAAAACTTTCTGGAGCCTAAGGCTTTTTTATTCGCAGATAGATTCGTTTCAAATTTTCACTGCTATTTGATATTAGTGTAACTTAGGTCTTAAAGATTTTTCACACAAATCGGATCATAAATAAAAAAGTTATAGACGAATTGAAATGTATTTTTAAATTTAACGGCCCCCCTTCTATACAATATCAAATGGAATTGCCCAAATCTTTTCTTTGTTTTTTTATTATTATTTTCAAATTAGTTTATGCATTGATTTAGGAGTGTATAGACGTATTATTTTTCTTTGTTTTTATTATTATTATTATTAGTGAAATAAATGTTGTGAATGAATAATAATGGTATGAATGACTTTATTTTTTATTATTATTATTTGTCTTTGATTTTCTTTGATTTAATTATTATGGTGTTAATAGTGAAATGGATGTTGTGAATGAATGATAATGGTATGAGTGAGTTTATTTTGTATTATTATTATTATTTTTTGATTTTCTCTGATTTAATTATTATGGTGTTAGTTAATGGTGAAATGAATGTTGTGAATGAATGATAATGGTATGAGTGAGTTTATTTTTTATTATTATTATATTTCTTTGATTTAATTATTATGGTGTTAGTTAATGGTGAAATGAATGTTGTGAATGCATGATAATGGTATGAGTGAGTTTATTTTTTATTATTATTATATTTCTTTGATTTAATTATTATGGTGTTAGTTAATGGTGAAATGAATGTTGTGAATGAATGATAATGGTATGAGTGAGTTTATTTTTTATTATTATTATTTTTCTTTGATTTTCTTTAATTTAATTATTATGGTGTTAATGGTGAAATGAATGTTGTGAATGAATGATAATGGTATGAGTGAGTTTATTTTTTATTATAAGAAGGGCCCGGCGTGCTTCGCTACGCTTATAAATAAAGTTTTTGCGTAGACATTTTGTTGACGTAGAAGCAATGATTTCAAAAAGTAGTAATGAGAAATGCTAGCATATAATTTGAGAAATATTTCTATTTAGTCAACATTCTGAGTCATTGTAGTCATTATTGGTTGTTGCAAATCAATGCGAAACTAACATCTGACACACAGTCAATATATTGCCATATATAGACAACATTAAGGGAATATTAATTTTTTGGAGTTTTGTGAGTGATTAAGCTTAAAGTAATTGTTGAAAGTAATATTCCCGACAATAAGTAATTATTGTCGGGTCGGGATTGAACTTATACTTATCAGAAACATCATTCCGACAGACGTTGTCCTGCATGATATTTCAAGCGATTAGGATATAAAACAAAGTATGAAATGAAAGACAAATAATATAATAATTTCATTATTCTTTATTTTGAAATAACATCAATTTTTCTAAAAACAATTCGTTTTAATCAATATTGTTTGTTTAATTTTATCTTAATGCAAGTTGATGAACATTATTTTTAGTCAATTCCTGAGGAGTATAAATGAATAAATTTGATGGTTTTCCAACACGAGAACACGTCACACATAATTGGCCATGTGAAAAGGCCGGATTTTCTAGATCCAACCCACAAATCGACATTGTTTGACCTTGTGACTTATTAATAGTCATGGCAAACTCCAAGCGAATTGGAAATTGCAGACGTCTGAACGGAATGGGTGAGTCTGAAGGGATCATTTGGATTCGTGGCAGAAGAACAACTCCACCTTCAAATTAGCCGTTCAAAATTGTAGCTTCAAGAACATTGCCCAAAGTTTTTTATGATTAATCTTGTACCGTTGCAGAGCTTAGGTGGATTTAAATTCCGAAGCAAAATGATAGGTGAGCCAATTTTTAATCGCAAGTTATGTGGTGGCATTCCTGGTAAATCCAGCGAATTAAAAAGTTCAACAGGATAGTTGACTGCTTCGTCAGGATCTCTAACAGATCGATTGATCGATTTGAACAATATCACATTGCCGGGTAATGACTGTTGTATTTTGAAGTTAATAGCGTCAACATCGATATTTTTTGCGGCTAAAATAGCTCGTTCACGAAGCCACGCATTACAAGAACAAAACAAAAATGGGGTTTCCAATAAGCCAGCATGTCACTGTATTCCTCATTGATATAAGCCTACACATAGAGTTATATGGTTGCTCGATTCTTCGGACAAGCAATAACGTACCATAATTGAGGGATATTCCACAGCAAAGATTGAGGGTACCACCGTTGAATGAAGCAGTTCATCGGCCAGCACCCCTCAGACATTGCCTTGGCTAGTGATATCTTACTGCTTTTGAAAGTGGTATGTGATATTTCATGTTAACTCGTATGTCAATAGCAGAAACCGCAGAATACACTGAAAAAAATAATTTGGTTTATTCTACAAAACGGATTCAACCAAATTAATTTTGTAGCGTCAACTAAAATTTAGTAGAATTGACCATACGATTTGAACGTTTGACAAAGCATTGTCAAATGTTAAAAACGTATGATCGATTGTGTTAAGTTTTAGTTGATTGTTCAAAATAAATTTGGTTGAATCCGTTTTGTAGAATATTTAGTATATTATTTTTTTCAGTGTACGTCACAAACGTAGATCAGAAATAAAAATCATTATAAACTGATCCCTTCATGCGGACCTACAGTTTATTTTTCTATCATATGGTGGTAGTCTAAAAAGGTAAGGTATAAAAGTGGCAAAGTTGTCAATTTATTGCGTAGAATTGGGCATCAGATAAAAAAGTTGTTAAGGTCCCAGTTAATTACTTCGATCTGAAAGACCTAAGTATTACATTCATGAGCTCAAAGTGAAATTCTTTCCCCCACTTTTTTTGGCATTTCTCGACGTTTTAGGACCTACTGATTCTAAAAAAGCAAAAAAAAAATGTATGTCTGTCTGCCGACCGTCATTACCTACGCTGCAGGGAAAACCGCTAGAGGGATTTCAAAAATTTTTTTTTCTAAAAATAGGTATACTCAAGAGACAGGTCTGAAAGGACGTTGTGTTTGATAACTGTACCGAAAGTGTGTCAAAAAAATCGTCAAGTGTGTCAAAACAAGGAAATTTGCATATTTTTTGCTTAAAAAACGTTCATTTTAAGTGATTACGAGTAGGAACATTGAACTTCGAGAAATCTTGATGGTCGGGATTGGTATGTGAGACCAAAATCTAGATTATTGCATTATAAGTTTGTCAAAAAAATGTTGTCAAGTGTGTCAAAAGAAAGATTTTTATTTATTTTTTTACCCAATTTTTTGGAAACAAATAAAATAAATAATTTGTATGACGTGAAAATATATTATTATTATAGAGAATTATGGCATTATGAGTTTGTCAAAAAAATAATGTCAAGCGTGTCAAAAAATGATTTCATTGATTTTTATAGCCAATTTTTTGGGAAAAAAAATGTAGCTGTTTTTATGAAGTAAATGTAATTGAAATTGAAATTGGACATGGACATTTTTGAATTTGTAATAGTTTTTGAAATATTTTTGGAATTTTGAAAAAAGTATGTATGTTTGATTTTGTAATAATTTTTGCAATATTTTTAGAATTTTAGAAAAAGTTTTAATTTTTGATTTTGTAAGAATTTTTGGAATATTTTTGGAATTTTGAAAAATTTTAAATTTTTAATTTTTTATAATTTTTGGAATTTTGAAAAAAGATTCAATTTTAGATTTTGTAATAATTTTTGGAATATTTTTAGAATGTTGAAAAAAGTTTGATTTTATTATAATTTTTACAATATTTTTGGAATTTTGAAAGAAATATGAATTTGTGATCTTGTAATATTTTCTCGAATCGCTAAATTGAAGGTTTTTGAATGGTTTGCTGAAAATGAAAATGAAATTGGACATGGACATTTTTGAATTTGTTATGGTTTTTGAATATTTTTGGAATTTTGAAAAAGTTTTAATTTTTGATTTTGTAAGAATTTTTGGAATATTTTTAGAATTTTAAAAAATTTTAAATTTTTGATTTTAGGAATTTAGTAATTTAATTTTGGAAAAAGTTTCAATTTTTGATATTGTTAAATTTTTGCAATATTTTTAGTTGTGGAAAAAGTTTGAATTTTTGAATTTTTAAAAAATTTTGGAATATTATTAGAATTTAGAAAAAGTTCAAATATTTGATTTTATTCCGATTTTTGGAATGTTTTTAGCATTTAAAAAAAAAATTAATTTTTAATTTTATATATATTTTTAGAATTTTGAAAAAAGTTTCAATTTTTGAATTTTTGGAATATTATTAGAATTTAGAAAAAGTTTAAATATTTGATTTTATTCTAATTCTTGGAATATTTGGAATTTTGAAAAAAGTTTCAATTTTTGATTTTGTATAATTTTTGCAATATTTTCAGAATTTTTGAAAAAAGTTTAATACTAATATTTGATTTTGTAATAATTTTTGGAATATTTTTAGAATTTTGGAAAAAGTTTGATTTTATTTATTTTTTACAATATTTTTGAAATTTTGAAAGAAATATGAATTTGTGATTTTGTAATATTTTCTCGAAAGACTAAATGGAGAGGTTTTTGAGTAGTTTGTTGAGTGTAACTAAAAACCATGTCCCCTTAACCCAGACCGAAATCTTGATATCTCAGAGCTGTGAGATTTCAGCCCCTCCATATTTTCTCTCTTGAATTGTTATATAACTAGGTTTTTTTTAAGAAATGTGATATCTAATTTAAACCGCAGCAGATATACTGATGGTAAAAAACGAAATATTCAGCAGCAAAAATCCTCATAGCTAGCTTTACTAGAGATTCATTGCCAATAGCATGGAGGGATCCGCATGGAAAGATCCGAATGGAGGGATCAGTTTTTATTGTTTTGGAAATTTTTTTTATTTTTGATCTACGGGTGTGACAACCCCGCGTACTCCAGTTCCTGCTATTGACATACAAGTTAACGTGAGATATCACATACCACTGGCAATAGCAGTGAGATATCACTAGCCAAGGTGACATCTTATGGGTGGTGGCGGATGAACTGTATTCAGTCAACGGTAGTACCCTCAATCTTAGCTGTGAAATAATCCTTGATGATGAGACGCTATTGCTTCCTTGAAGAAACGAGCCTTCATATAACTATGTGTGGGCTTTAATCATTAAGAAAAACGGTGCGTCAAAGGATCAAGGAATATGCAACCAGCTGGATTATTGGCAACTACATTTTTGTTTTGTTTCAGCAAATTGTTGTAAAAATTTGCTATTTACTTTTTAATTTACTTTTATTTTCTCTATTCTATCATAAAATATTGGGCTATGTTATATTTTGTCAGTGATAGAATTTTTTGTTTAGTTATCCATTCTTTAACAAAAAAATATAAAAAAACAAAAAAAGAAAGATTTACGTCAATCAACACCTTTGAACGTATGTTGTTGTGGGACCATGGTCTTAAAAGGTTTTTATGTGTTGTTGTGACACATATTGTAGTTCCAACTACACAACACATTTTATTAAAAAAAACAAATAGTGTTAATACCTCTATCTTTTTGGCATTCTCAAACACAGCAATCTCTCAGTTGAACGTTAAAAGTATGAATTGCTGTATTTTAGCTGATTATTTTCAGGACATTTCTGGGTTCTCAGTTTTTGGAAGGATCAAAGCAGTTCTCCATCAACTAAGTATATATCCTCGCCATTAATTAACCGTTTCAAGTTTGGCTCCACTTCTGTAAAAGTTCAAGCCTCCCTATAAGACAGACGTTAGCGATCGGCATATGCTGTTAATTTGATATGATAAGCGTGCCAAACACAAGGTCTCTGCAGACTAGGATCAACTCGAGTCTCTCACTGACAATTTTTACGATGTGTCGGTTAGTACGGTAACTATCTTCTTCCACTTAAAATTTTTTAGTTTAAATATTGTGTTTTTGTAGTCCAAAGTGGTGTTTTGGAATACTGTTTAGCTGCTTAAGAGCTACATCAAGATTTTAATTCTAGCGTTCCAAGCTTTTCATGGTTAAGAGTTTATTGGCGTATATATATCACACGCTGAGATTCATTATCTTTCTTACTAACACCTTTATGGGATTGAATATTATAGGAAAATGACCAGCTTTATGTTCACCACAAGCTAACCAGGTTTGATGACCGAATAACTCGGTCGAAAGATTGATTTAGTCTGTTTAAATAGAATAATTTAGTAGGTGGCTTTAAGAAAATTTCTGTATTTTTTGCGCATGTATATCTCTACAACGTGAGATATCTCTTTCTGTCAATAACAGTAAGATATTACAAGCCAAGGGGAGTTCTTAGAGGAAGGTCAACGGTAATACCCTCAATCTTATTTATAGAGTCCAGCTCGGTAATATCGGTAAATTACTTGGTATTTGGGATTTAATCATTAAGTCTATATGTGGAATTTAATCATTAAAAATTCATCAAATTGGTTAGGTCAAATTTTAACTGGAAGCTTAAGAAAGGTAAACTGGAATTGAATTCCAGGACCAGTCTGCACCGCAAATGTTTATGAGGTAATTTAACAGATTCATTGAGGCACAAATAGTGTTTTAAGCACGAAATGCAGTGTTAATGCGAGTAAAACAGCTTAAGTAGTCTGATAAGTTTAACAATATTTTTACTGCAATGGCAATGTTTGCTTAAAATTACTTAAAACCTACACTATTAAGTCTTAAATAGTATATATACATTATCCATATTCTAGATCTCAACAATGGCACTTCCATAGCATTTTGGCGTCATTTTTGGTATTGAAAAAACTCTATATTCCTTAAAGTTGTAATCCAAATTTTTAGTTATTTTTCAGATTCAGTTCAATTTTCGTTCGTCAAATAAAAAACGATAACATAAGAAAACAAAAAAAATGAAATAAATATATTGAGAGGAGGAGAGTTAAAAAATAATAATTTCAGTTTACAAAGCAAATCATCTGATCTTAAATGATTTATGACTTTTAATAATAGAGCGCTGAAAATATGTAATTCTATATCGTATAAAGAAAAATAAAACAAATTAAAGTTGACGGAAAGGAGATAGATGAGCTTCGAAAACATAAGTGTAAAAATAAATGGTATAATATAACAAATAAATTAAGGTAAAACTTGAAGAAACTGTTTTGGTACAGTTGGTTTCAAAAAGCCTTGAGTAAAAATCTTAAATTTCGATTTTATTCATTTAGAGATTATGAGGAGGTTTTTTATATATAACATTTGTTTTTAGTTTGAAAGCGTTAACTTATACAGATTAGAACCAAATAACTAATTCGAAAGGTTGATTCAGCCGGTTTAAATAAAATAATTCGGTCGGTGACTTTGAGAAATAATTTTTGTATTATAATTCGCATATGTATCTCTACAACGTGAGATATCACATACCAATGGCAATAACAGTAAAATATTGAAATGCCCAGGTGAGTTCTTAGAGGGGGCAAACGGTAGCACCCTCAATCTTATTTATAGAGTAGTGCTTGGTGATGTTGCTAAATTACTTGCTCTAGCTCTATATGTGGGATTTAATCATTAAGAAAGACAATGCATCACATCACAATAGCAATTTCGATTAAAAATTGATCGAACTCGAACAAAAAAATATTAGATTGGGTTAAATCTTATCTTATCCATAACTGTGTACGGTACCTAAAGAGAGATTCAATTACACCAGCTTGTATTGTAAATGGTTTAAATTGGAAAATAATCAAAATATATTATCAATTCAAATAATAAGTCAATAATATATTTCAATAATACAAAAATTGTGCCCTCCACAATTATATATAACAGTTTGCAATGTTTCTTAAATCAAGTGCTCTTACGAATAACACCCCACAAGGGTAAACAAAACCTCCATTTGGGTAAACAAACACTACGTTTTACCCTTACCCACTTTAGATTCTCCATCTCTTGTTTCTTCTTTTTTTACTATTCCTTTCATCATACACAAATTAAAAATTTCCCCACATCATCTCAACAAACAATTCTACTCAAACGAGAAAACACTCTTCTCTACAACTACAGACAAACATTCTGTTTTTTATAAATTGTACAACCATATTCTATCTACATATAATAGTACGAACAAGCTTTACATTACAATAAATAGTAGATAAAAACATGCATTATTAATTAACATTGAGTGACGCAACAAAGCAATCAACTGATAAAATGATAAACATTGGGTGATTAACCTGTAGTATACATAAATATTTTATGTTTGTTGAAATGGATTATTTTAATTTAAAGGCTGGAACTGAAATAAAATAGCAAATCATTAGAGAATTTCTTTATATATGAATATTCTTATTTTAGAGCACAATTCGAAATAGGCTGTCAAACAAACTCAAGTCTTATAGTTTTACCCTTATAGTTGATATGGTACCTTTGTAGTTGATATGATCAATATCATTCATAAATTTTTGCATGAATTTCATCAAGCTATTATTAAAACAAAAGCTAGAGCTAGGCATCTGTTGTATGGGGTTACAATAATGAGAATATCGAGGCAAATATATTTTTTTTTATAAAATATGTTGTGTAGTAGGAATTACAATACGTGTCACAATAACACATAAAAACCTTTTAAGACCAAGGTCCCACAACAACATACGTTCAAAGGTGTTGATGTACGTAAATCTTTCTTTTTTTGTTTTTTTTTTTATATTTTTAGTTAAATAATGGATAATTAAACAAAAAATCCTATCACTGACAAAATATGACATAGGTCAATATTTTATGATAGAATAGGGAAAATGAAAGTAAATTAAAAAGTAAATAGCGTAAATTTTTACAAAAATTTGCTGAAACAAAACAACAATGTAGTTCCCAATAATCCAGCCGGTTGCATATTCCTTGATCCTGTGACGCACTGTCTTTCTTGAGGATTAAAGCCCACACATAGCTATATGAAGGCTCGTTTCTTCAAGGAAGCAATAGCGTCTCATCATCAAGGATTTTTTCACAGCTAAGACTGAAGGCGCTACCGTTGACTGAATACAGTTCGTCCGCCACCACCCCTAAGATGTCACATTGGCTAGTGATATCTTACTGCTATTGCCAGTGGTATGTGATATCTTACGTTAACTCGTATGTCAATAGCAGGAACTGGAGTACGCGGGGTTGTCACACCCGTAGATCAAAAATAAAAAAAAATTTCGCAACAATAAAAACTGATCCCTCCATGCGAAGATGGAAATTATGGGTATAGGAAATTATGAACGTTGTCAATTAAACAATTAAAAAATTAAATGGGAACAATTTCAAAAATAATAATTTTTCTATGTAGTAAACAATCCATTGAATTAAATAAATGTCGTAACTGTTTATCACGTCATAATAGTACATTATAGAACAAGGTTGAGAAGTAAGCTATTATTGACCGAGAACTTTTACATCCTGAGGCGCGTAGCGCCGAGGGATATAATGTTCGAGGTCTATATTAGTCTTCTCAACCGAGGTATATATAGAATTTTTTTAACTACTAACACTAATTATCATATTTGCTTTGATTAGAATTTGATATTAGTCATTTTCCATTTCATTTTTTAAATATCTTAAAATATCAAGTAGCCTGGAAGTTTAGTTTCATACAAATAAAACGAAATAAAAGAATGCAATTATTATTCGTTTGTGTTTTTTTGTTCATTTCAACTAAAAATAAAGGAAAATTTGTCATTATTAACCTAGGTAATTTTTTGTTATTATTATTGACCTAGCTTGAGAAAAATGACTTCTCATTGAGGCAACCGGGTAAATAATGACGATTTCTCAAGTTAGTAGTTAAAAAAATATTTTCTTGTCCCGTTTATAGAAAAGTTTGTTCAAATTACAACCACTTTGCAATTGCTTGTCGTTTAAAACAAATTAAGGCAATAATAATTATTAATCGTGAAAACGGTAATAATTCAGGTGATGAAAGCTTTGACGAACAAAATATTAACGAATTGTGTTCATGCTTTACATAAACCAAACCTAATAAAGAATTCTTTTCCAGAAATCGTAAATGTTGGACTGAAACCGTGCAAATAGAAGATATGCTATGGTAAAAGTTAAATTAGATAGTGGATCTGATCTTAATATTTTGCCAGAAAAAATATTTAATCAATTAGGTGGGACAATTCCTTTGAAGTCTACATTAACAATTTTGTAGGTTTATGATGGGCAAAAAAAATAAACCAAAAGGTCCGTGCTATTTAACTTGTTCCGTAAAAAATTAAATTACTTTGGACCATTTCCATCTGTGATTATCCTGACGGTTTTGTTTCTATTCTGGGATTAGGAAGTTGCCCGAGCAGAAATTTGTCAGGGCTCAAGTAAGGCCCTAATCAGGTTTGCCCTAATCCGGATCAGGCATTGGTAGGGCAGCCTGGATTGGAATATTCCTGATTGGAATAATCGGATCAGGCCCTGATTGGGATATCCGGACCAGACCCTGATATATATTTATATATTATATACTTAAATTAATCAAATTAAAATAAAAAAATTACCATGGAAAAAATTAAAACATACGTACCACCTTAATGACTATTATTATAGTCTGTCAACCGAAAAGCGATAACTAAAACATACATGAACCGATTTTAACAATATATTTCTAAAAAGGATAATACTCTAGTGAATTTTAACCTATTGAAATTTCAGCTAGGGGTAAAATACGAAAAACCTGATCAGGGCCGGATATATTCAAATAAGGTTAACCCTACAAGGGTATTCTAAATCAGGCCCGGAACAGGCCCACCTCAGAGTGCCCTAATAGGGATTGCCCTTATAGAACTGACCAGGCCCTGACTGAATTCAGGTTTTCCCTAACTAATTTCTGCTCGGGTTAATAAAATTGATGATGACATCATTCATAACAAGAACGTCATTGGAAACTGTAGTGGAAAATTAAACATATGGATGGAGTAAAGTGCAAATGGATTGTATTAAATCTAAAAATACCGTCAATATCTTTCTAGCCAAAAATTCATAACGAAGGAGAACAAATATACCTCATGAACTATGAAGGAAGTATAAGAAAATTATTAAGAAGATATGAAAAATATTTTTTATAAAAACAATTTTTGTTAAATAAAATCCAGAGTAAAATAAAATAAAATCCAATAAATAAAAATTTCATGACTTCTCTAGCCAAAAAAACCTTTCTCTAACCTGACGTTACCAAATTCCACACCATGGACACAATTGGTCACTGCTCTCATTGAGGTCGACAAAATTTGCCAACTCGAATTACATTCCACATTCAAATAATGGCGCAAATGATTACTTAGTTTTATATTTTATTTATGTTGAAAAATTGACTTATATCATAGACTGATTTGCATATTATAAAAAAATGCCAATATTTCGATAATCTGGCTCACCATCAGGTTAAATATTTACTTGATTTTCATATTATCATTTAAACAAATTTTTAAATATAGTAATATTATTAAATTAAAGATAACACGAATTTATAAAATTTTTCTTAAACAAAAATAAAACTTAAAAAAATAATAGTTATTTAATTTAGAATAATAATTAAAAAAAAAAATATAAACGATCAGCAGATACAAAAATTAAATTAGTTTATATAAATCTTTATTTTTCTGTTAATCGATTTTTTTCTTAAAACACTAAATATTTTGAAATTTCCTGAAAATCTATAATTTTGTGTAAAATAAAGTTTAATTTAATAATATTGTTATGTTTAAAAATATGGTTAAAATAAAAATATGAAAAATAAATAAATATTTACCCTGATGATGATCCGCAATATTGGGGAAAAAGTTTCTATAATATATCAGTAGTCTATAATTAAATCTAATTTTTCCACCTTAATAAAATGTATATCAAACATCAAGACGTTTTTGGATCGGTTTTAAATTGCTTTTTGAAAAAAATCGTATCGAAATCACGTTTTATAGTTAATGGATTGCGTCAAATTTTAAAATTTGCAAACGAATTGCATCAATATCTAATTATTTCAAACTCTTCAAAATTAGCTTTCTGAACTGCTTCTTGAGCTAGAGAAAACTTACTCGCGTAGAAATTTCTACACGTTTCTGGATTCATACAAATATATATTTTTTCAGACCCCCCTAAACAAATCACCCAAAAGAGAAAAAACCCTAGAGCATTTTTTTTAATTAAAAAAACACGTCAAAATCACCAAAGTTGATTATTCGCAGATTTTTTTTAAACATCTCATGACATATGCAGATTTAAAAAAAATCATATTAACATTTTTGTAGGAAATATAATTCTCTACAAAAAAGGTCTGAGTCATTTTTTGCCTAAATCGTATATTTCTGATAATATTTTGAAAAAAACTGAAATTCTCCATGACTTATGTAATGGAGCGCTGCTTAATTGGTGAATCAATGAAGAGACATAGCAGGCCGCGCACCTAGCGAGTTTTTAAGCCCCAAACTGGCTTCTGTAAGTGGGGACGAACAATATATATATATATATATATATATATATATATATATATATATATATATATATATATATATATATATATATATATATATATATATATATATATATATATATATATATATATATATATATATATATATATATATATATGTTACGGTCAAAGTATTAAATTCGGTGATTATATACAATAACCGGTTAATATATATAATCGCCAATGCATTTGGTTAATATATGATATCTCATTGATATTTGTGCAATTTAACACTTTTACCGGCTATTATATATAATTACCAATCGTAGTTGGTAAAAGTACTAAATTGCTTTCCTTAATTAGTATATATTTATAATAAAATGCTTTCTTAAAAAATTCGTTAGGTTTTGACTGTGTTTATTTTTCAGAGAAAGATATTTCTCATATTGTTACTTCGGTTTGAAAGACCTAAGTATTACATTCACGAGCAAAAAGTGAAATTCTTACCCCTACTTTTTTTGGCATTTCTCGACGTTTTAGGACCTACTGATTCTAAAAAACATAAAAAAAATGCATGTCGGTCTGCCGGCCGGCCGGCCGTCCGTCCGTCCGTCATAACCGCCGAAATCTAAAAAACGGCAGAAGGGATTTAAAAATTTTTTAATTCTAGAAATAGGTACACTTAATGGTAAGAGCTGAAAGGACGATGTGCTCGATAACTGTACCGAAAGTGTGTCAAAAAAATCGTCAAGTATGTCAAAACCAGGAAATATGCATATTTTTTATTTAAAAAACGTTCATTTTAGGTGATAATGAGTAGGAACAAAGAATGTGGAGAAATCTGGATGGTAGGGATTGGTATGTGAGATCAAAAACTAGATTATTGCATTATAATTTTGTCAAAAAATGTGTTCAAGTGTGTCAAAAGAAAGATTTTTATTTATTTTTTTACCCAATTTTTTGGAAAAAAATCAAATTAGTTATTTGTTTGAAATGAAATTTTATTATTATTATTGAGAATTATGGTATTATAAGTTTGTCAAGAAATGTTGTCAAGTGTGTCAAAAGAAAGATTTTTATTTACTTTTTTACCCAATTTTTTGGAAAAAAATAAAGTTAATTATTTGTATGACATGAAAATTTATTGTTATTATAGAGAATTATGGCATTATAAGTTTGTCAAAAAAATAATGTCATGTGTGCCAAAAATGATTTCATTTATTTTTTTAGCCAATTTTTTGAAAAAAAATTTAATTTTTAAACGGCCATTTTTCATTTTATTATAATTTTTATAATTTTTTTTAAAAGTTTCAATATTTGATATTGTTATAATTTTTGCAATATTTTTAGAATTTTTGTAAAAGTTTGAATTTTTGAATTTTTAAGAATTTTTGGAATATTATTAGAATTTAGAAAAAGTTTAAATTATTGATTTTGTTCTAATTTTTGGAATATTTCTAGAATTTTGAAAAAAAAATAGAATTTTTGAATTTTATATATTTTTAGAATTTGAAAAAAGTTTCAAGTGTTGATTTTGTAAGAGTTTTCGGAATATTTTTAGAATTTTGAAAAATTTTAAATTGATTTTGTTCTAATTTTTGGAATATTTCTAGAATTTTGAAAAAAAAATAGAATTTTTGAATTTTATATATTTTTAGAATTTGAAAAAAGTTTCAAGTGTTGATTTTGTAAGAGTTTTCGGAATATTTTTAGAATTTTGAAAAATTTTAAATTATAATTTTTAAAATTTTTATTTTGTTATAATTTATGCAATATTTTCAGAATTTTTGAAAAAAGTTTTAATCTTTGATTTTATAATAGTTTTTGAAATATTTTTAGAATTTTGTTTGAAAAAAGTTTGAATTTTTTATTTTATTTAATTTTTACAATATTTTTGGAATTTTGAAAGAAATATGAATTTGTGATTTTGAAATATTTTCTTGAAACGCTAAATGGAGAGGTTTTTGAGTAGTTTCCCACACGGTGTGATGAGCGTTAGCATCATACAATATTATTTTGTTATTATTACAATACTTGATGAGTTGCCTTACCACTTCTGGTGGAGTTTCGTCTTCATCCCCTGGGAAGTATGCAGAAGCTAAAATTAGTTTACAAAATTCACCTTGAGGAAGATGAATTTCTATCTGCACGGTTGTAAGATCTCTGCAGATAAATCCATTTACCGGAAATATTTTTTAAGGTGTTTCTTGAAGAGAAGCGCGGTTCTAGCGGTTCACAACTGAAAAATAGATCAGTTTTGTAATTTTGTTTGTTCGTAGACCTTTTAATCTTTTACTGCCTACGGTTCCTGTGTGTATACAAGATCATGAGCATCATGCTAATTTTTTTTTTTAAGGCGTTCATGCTCCTTGTAGGAGCGTTGCGAGGCTAATCAGCTTTGAATATTCACCACGGTCGTTCGCAACAGCGTTATAATTACCATGGCAGCCGATTTTTTAAGGTCGTTGGTCGTTTATTACGTCAGTCTCCCATTGTAGTCGTGGTCTACCTCGCGGTCGCCCACTCTCTGGGGTACTAACGTACAGCTTTCTAATTATTCCAGACAGTGAATCATATCATATAATATGCCCGAACCAAGCAATCCTATTAGAACGGATACAACCTATTATATCAGGACCCTCAAGACGGTGTCTGATCTCATAGTTATACCGGCTTCTATACTCTCCATCGTCTGTCCTAAGTGGTCTTAAGTGGACCAAAAATGTAGCGTAGGATCTTACGCTCAAATACAGATAAATGCGATTCGTCATTTTGGAGGGTCCGCGTTTCTCACCCATACATCACAACCAGTCTAATCAATGTCTTGTATAACTTGAGCTTGGTGTTAGTTGATACATACGGTGATCCAAAGAGAAGTTTAATTGAGTAGAAATATCGATTACCTGAAGCGATTCGATCTTTTATATCTGTGTGATGAAAGTGTTAACCCATTTAGGATTTTGCCATTAACACTAAGCCTGCAATAGATTTCAGTTACCTTAGGTCACTAAAAAAGAGGGAGATTGAGCCCTTGATGACAAGTATAAGATGCGGTAGTGGTCTGCTTAGCAAACGTAGGAATAGCACACAGTTTATGCTTTAGCTAAACATTTACAACCCTAACCCCCAAATATCAATTACTCCACCCATATAAGTTCTATATCGGTCCTTGTATGTAGCTTATTTTAGTTTGGGGCACTGCATCTGTTTTCAACCTGACTCTTTCGAACTGTGTTCGAAAACTTGCTACACGAATTTTGGGTGATCGAAATTTAATATAAAACCTTGAACCTGGCACATCTTCAATTTTAAAATTTTTCTTCACATATTACAAATTGATTTCGGGTATACATTTGCGCTAATATTCCATTTTTGATTCCAAGACGATAGTAGTCATTTTCAATTTCCATTATTACACACTCAAAAAAAAAAACTAAGTAAATTTTACAAATTTTTTATAATATACAACTCACAAATTTTTTGTAAGTTTACCAAAAATATTGTAAATTACAAAAAAATTAGTTGAAAAAACCAAAAGTTTATTTGATTTACAAATTATTTTTGGATTTGAAGGAAAAAAATTGTAGTTAAAAATTTTGTGTGTTGTATTTTTATAAAATTTTTGTAAAAGTGACTTTTATTTTATTGAGTGCAGCTAACAAACTGCTCGCATCTGTTCTGGCCTTGTCTACATCGGGTACTCTGGAAATTATTGGCTTTACCACTAACCCTTTTCTCGGAGTTTTTGATTTTTTCTGGCAATTTTCACACAAATTCAAATATATGATTACTTCTTCCGTGGTAATATTTTTATAATTGTCTTGCAATTGTTTCATCATCCTATTCCGACCACCATGACCTATTTCTATATGTGTTTTGTGAATAACATGAAACAGTTCATCAGCATGAACATAGTACTTGATATTTGTATTGCCTTCAACCACTGGAGAAATTAATTTAGTATGATCCCCTACTTTCATGATATCAAAACGTTTAAGTCTATGATAATCAGTTGGAGTTTTGCGTTTTGACTTCGATTTGCTGTCTGTTACTTGATCTATTAGTTCTTGAAACTTAACTTTTGCTATTATCCGAGTGTTATGTCGTTTGCTTTATATAACGGAACAAATTTTACTTTTGAATTTCTCCATCATTATATCACGACAGTTTTCCATGTTAAATGTATAACTAAATTATATAAAAACAAAATAACTTCAGTAAACAATGAACACAAATTTTCCTCTAAATTACTTACAAATCACTTTATAAACCACAATACTATAACGTTTTTAAGATGCGTGCGCTAGGATTTACATAAAACGCAAAAATTGAGAAATTTGTACAGTTATTTTAAAAAGAAATAATATGAGAAATCTCTTTCTCTGAAAAATAAAAACAGTCAAGACCAAACGAATTTTTTAAGAAAGCATTTTATTATAAATATATACTAATTAAGGAAAGCAATTTAGTACTTTTACCAACTACGATTGGTAATTATATATAATAGCCGGTAAAAGTGTTAAATTGCACAAATATCAATGATATTTCATATATTAACCAAATGCATTGGCGATTATATATATTAACCGGTTATTGTATATAATCGCCGATTTAACACTTTGACCGTAACATATATATATATATATATATATATATATATATATATATATATATATATATATATATATATATATATATATATATATATATATATATATATATATATATATATATATATATAAATATATATATGTATATATATATATATATATATATATATATATATATATATATATATATATATATATATATATATATATATATATATATATATATATATATATATATATATATATATATATATATATATATATATATATATATATATATATATATATATATATATATATATATATATATATATATATATATATATATATATATATATATATATATATATATATATATATATATATATATATATATATATATATATATATATATGATGGCGCCTCTGGCATGGCAGTGGACTGTAGTTAAATTTTCTGCGACGTTAAAATGAAAAGCCAGGGGGTCAACATACTGTTCAATAATTACTATGATGATCGGTGATGATGGATGATTGATGATAAATACGTAATTTGTGCCAAACAAGTATATGAAGACCAATTATGATTAAATAAACATACGTTGGTATGATTGTTCCTAATACGGCGTACGATGGATAATACTAAGCAATATTTATTATATGCACATACGAAATAATATTAGTAGCACTGATAATTATATTGGTGTAATGAAGATGTTACGATGTAATTAATAACAGTGCTGACCATGTGCACAGGCGATGACAAATATTAGTAACAATGGTGATATAATTTGATAAAATGACGATATAGAGAGGTAATTCGTACCAATGCTGATCATATGCACATGCGTTGAGTAAATATTAGTAGCACTGATAATTATATTTGATGCAATGACGATGTAACGATGTAGGTAGTAGCAGTGCTGATCATGTGCACATGCGATGACAAATATCAGTAACATTGGCGATGAAATGACGATGTAGAGATGTAATTCGTACCAATGCTGATCATATGCACATACGTTGAATAAATATTAATAGCACTGATACTTATATTTGATGCAATGACGATGTAACGATGTAGTTAGTAGCAGTGCTGATCATGTGCACATGCGATGACAAATATTAGTAACATTGGCGATGAATGACGATGTAGAGATGTAATTCGTACCAGCTGATACGTTGAATAAATATTAATAGCACTGATAATTATATTTGATGCAATGACGATGTAACGATGTAGTTAGTAGCAGTGCTGATCATGTGCACATGCGATGACAAATATTAGTAACATTGGCGATGAAATGACGATGTAGAGATGTAATTCGTACCAATGCTGATCATATGCACATACGTTGAATAAATATTAATAGCACTGATAATTATATTTGATGCAATGACGATGTAACGATGTAATTAGTAACGGCGTCTAATAATTCAAAGCGTCTACTAATGAAATTGAACAAAATAATGCCTCCGTGCACAAATTAAAATCACAAACAATCTAATCTTTATTCTTTGCTTTTTACTTTAATTAATTATTAGTAAACATGTTAAACATTCAGTTAACAAAAGTTATATAAACATCGAAGCAAGATCACAACAAAATATATGACCATTAAACTTAAATTCCAAACGAAGAAGAGCCTCAACAAACCTAAACGCTAACATAATATAGGCTCCAAAATCACACCTTTGTGTGACGGCAGAGCCACCCGTTTCCAACACTGCAATCATCAAACTGTATTATCGACACAAAACTGCCAAATTGTGCTTAGTGGTGAAAACGCGTACTCAACCGCTGAAGGCTCAATGTCAAAATGACATTTCTTTACAATAACATTATTCCAAAACAACAAGGTAAAAATACTTGATCAAATGACAAATAAGAAAATGATTAATAGCTTTCTTTTTTCTTACAGTGAATGATTCCAATTGAAGACAACGTTAAGAACCGAAATATGTCCACGAAGGATCGCAGACATTGTAAGTTTGAAATAATCTTAAAATCTTATTTATACTTGCAGGTGAACAAAATGTCCAGCGTTAACAATATATATATATATATATATATATATATATATATATATATATATATATATATATATATATATATATATATATATATATATATATATATATATATATATATATATATATATATATATATATATATATATATATATATATATATATATATATATATATATATATATATATATCTATATACCTGCTGCTCCAGCACAAATACCAGAATTGTGCGCGTGTCTTAAGACAAAATAAACGGATAAAAAAAACACAAGTGAAATGAGTAGACTCTGGCGACTCCCTTTTGTGAAAGAACCACGATCACCACGTCCAATCCCATAATTCCAGCACATTCACACGCTCTCACACCTCATCCACTCACCCACACACACACACACACAATCATATTCACCTACACACATTCATACACAAACACTCACACATTCACATAGACCCTCGCGCTTGCACACCTACACCCACGTTGGGGTAGGGGTTTATCGGTAGACGTGTTTATGTGTATGTGTGCATGCGTATGAAGGTGTACGCATGCACACATATACATAAACACGTCTACCGATAAACCCCTACCCCTCAGTGGTGGCGTAAAGGCATTAACCAAGGAGAACGTAAAGGCTTTAACCAAGGATCGATTCCTTGACAGGTGGTCGTAAAAATGGATGAGTTTCTTAAGTAATTTTGATTGTGGCGAACATCCAATCGAAAGTACAAAAATTTGAATGTCGCAGACGAGGATTATGCATTACAATACAAGTGTATGGAAACAAACAGTTTTCGTTTTTCGTTTTTTTTTTTTTAAATATACTCGAAGTTCCTATAATGTAAAGTTGTCAAGATACATAAATCCCACATAAGGAAAAAGTTTTGTATTCAATTTATTATTTCAGAAGAGGAATCCAGGTTGTATTATTGCTGATGGAATATGTATTGATAGTACAAGTGTAGTGTAGAATATGTAGAATATGTAGTGATAGTACACCTTCCTTTAATTTATTGGTTCACCGAAACGTCAGCTTCTCCTCTTAAATGACATTGCATTCCAATTAGTGATTATTGTCTGATTATGTTTAAAATCCAGAAGGGAATACCTGCAAGGAAGTGTCGCTCTCAGTAAGCGTATATAATCCGGACGAGAGAATAATTTTTCATGACCGATGGTATTTAAAATACCAATTTTATGCAACGGTCTGCTCCATTACTCAGCAAGATATTTAAATCACGCAAGCACTAAACTCGTTTTCACCAAGCGCGAATTATACCCGCTTCAAGCATAACGGAAGCTGTTATGAAAGATCACCCACCATTTTTTTTTGTCCCTGATAATTTGATTTATATATATATATATATATATATATATATATATATATATATATATATATATATATATATATATATATATATATATATATATACATATATATATATATATATATATATATATATATATATATATATATATATATATATATATATATATATATATATATATATATATATATATATATATATATATATATATATATATATATATATATATATATATATATATATACGCGTCCACTCATCCACACACAAATATTAAAAAAAAAAAACTCACCCCATTGTTGGCCTGGATCTACCCCCTCTTCACTCTTCTATACCTGGACACGCTTAACCCTTCATGCAACTCATGTTCGCTCGTGTCGGATCGGTAGTGGTGGTGGTATAATTCTCCTTCTAAAGTTTCAATGGTAATAGTTATCCGGTGCTGTATATCGTTGACTCACCATACGGCTTATTGAAGTGAGCAGTCGCACTTCAGTTATATTGCAAATAGTCGTATTCCAGCAGGACGGTATGATTATTGCCCTCCCCAACGTCACTACTATGAGAATAAGTTTTATGAACGATCTATATATATTCAGTTATCGATCTTTTATTGTAGTAGGTTAACACACGTAATTGTCCTATCTCTTACAATGGCAGGGGAATGGCGGTTCTATCACCCGCACTCATAAGACACATACTTATATATAACGAAAATATTATTTTTGCTTGTTCAACGCCAAAATACATATGACAAATGAAAACAACGATTTTGTTTCTTTAATCACTCTTAGGTTGAATTTATTTAATTTAACAGTTTCTTTAAATCTTTTATAGTCTAAATCAATTACCTACATGCAACTTGATTTAATAATTTACTATCACATAAAACAAACTTATACTAAATTTAATTGCATCGCCCTTTTTTTTTTGCATTTCGATACGGTTTCCAAGATAGGTTTATCACAAAATTACCATTATTTTATGGTGCCTTACCGTTGGTTTTTCAATAATTTCGTTAATTCGATTTACTTTCCACAAACAGGATAGTTATTTTTGATTATAATAATTAAATTAACATTCATGACTACGTTAAATTGTAACAAACAAATAAAATTAAGCAGCACAATGTAGACACTGACATTTTACCAAATAAACCAAACGTCAAAACACAAAATCCATTCTAATCAGAATCATAGAAATCGGCGAATAAGAGAGGGAAGCCATCTCGTGGCATTTATTTATAGTATTCTTACCGGCCGTTGGTAAACAATAACACAACGATAGAAACGATAAGTTTGTTTCTTGGGCACTTCGTTAAATCTTTGTTCCCACTAAGGATTTTAACTAACTTGTATCAAAATTGGAAAAGAATTATAAAAATAATTGATTACGAAATGATTGTGAGAAATTACATTTAAAAGGAAAGGAATTTTGCGGCACGTGTTTTTTATTTAAAAAAGAAACCCTCGTATTTTTTCCCAAAAATGAATTTTTTTAATGGGCGTATATGTAATGGTCACAAGAGATAATTTTTGTAGAATAAGCAAATTGCAATAAGCAATAATTCCATGTTCAACACTTTTGAACCAATTTATTTCGACTTAGACTGTCGTGATATAAACGTAGTGCTAAATTACACATCATTAAACTTTTATACACAACTTTGCGGATCAAAATATTTTTAATTATATTTTAATTGGTTTGGAAATCATTTGCGATAGGTTGGAAATTAAATCCAGATCTGTTGTCAGGGTTGCTGTAAAAATTATTTTTCTCTAGAGAATAAAAATAACCGTTTCACTTAGAATTTTAATTAGTAAATATCAGAAAAATAATCAATTACCTAAGTCAGCATTCCAAACTCAATTTTAATTATTATTATAACAATTACACACATTTTCGAAATATTTAAATTTACATAACTGAAAACTATTTAAAATCTAAAAAATAATCTAAACCACAAATTATTCTTTAACCCTTATCAACCCTGTTAATCTTTCAATTTGAATTAATTAAATTAATTTTTTTATATAACGAAATACACGTATAGTGTACACAAACCTTAAACTATTTAAACAAATTTATTATTTTTAATAACATAATTTTATAAAACAATGCCTGTTACCACAAATAGAAACATTAAAACCTATTTAATTTTTTTGTAAACGAAATTATCCCTTTAGAGGCCTTTAATTAAAAATGAAAGAAAAGTTGAAAAGAATAATAAGTCTCTAACATCAAATGGCGGGCGAGTAAGAAGAAACTTGTCGAAAAGAAAAACAAAAAAAAATTATATATAAATATTTTTTTTTGTAAATGATTTTATTTCGTGTTTTGTGATTGTTAAAAAGAACAGAAATTAAATTATAAAAAAAAATATTTTATATTAAATTAATTATTCTTTTCTTTGTTGTTATTTAAAACATAATTACAAGTGATTTATACAAATTGTTTGTAGCAACTTTTTGGTAGTTTTAAGAACTTACGAGTAAAAAATACAAAACAATTTTAGTGAAGTGATTTGGAAACGAGTTGTGGAGGTATGAAGAGTGATCGTATTTAATTTTTTTAACCTATCGCCATACTGATTTATGATTGACGACAAATTATCGAAAGAATTAAAACCGATCAGAATTTTTTTTTTTCGACGGTTCTGTCTCATTTGAAGAACACAAAATTAATATAGATGAAAGTATGTATAGTTTTGGTTAGAAAACAATTTCAACAAAAGTTCTTACGATCATATTCTACATAAGAAAAGACTTTATCTGTATTTTGAAACAACAAGGAAATAAAAAACATCTAAACATTATCGAAATTATAAGAGGACTGATTACCTAAACGATATATCACTAATTACAATTTAAAAGAAATCTAATCAAGAAGAAATAAAAACGAAAACCATAGTTTAACAGGATACATTAGTTCTAATTTGCCTGAAGTCAATAAATTAATTATTATAATTTTCTCCTCTATTGAAGATCAAGTAAGTATCTTAACTCCTCATTAAATTTATTAGTTTTAACAAAAGAAAAAGTTATATAGTTAAATATAGGAAATTGTAAAAATAACAAAAAAATATATATTTTATTTTAAAAAAACATTAACATTAATTATTGAAAATAAAATAAAATATTAAAAATCATATCCGAAGTTACATGTTTCTTTTCTACGATATGATGTGTAGTGTGTATGATGTACGACTCAATATAGATTTATTAATAGTTAAAGGGAATAAGGGCGGTGTTGTGTGTTTGTGTTGATTTCTTGGTTTTCAAAGATATACCGACATTCAATATTTGTAACTAGATAGACAGATAACAGGGATATTTAATATAATTAATTAATTAAAGATTCTAGTCTCTGAAAAAATAAATTCTCCGGATAGAAAAAACAACAAAGAATATTAAGACGTGACAGGGCTAAAAACATCAGAAATTAATTCTAAATAGCATAACAAATCGCAGGGAGAACAATCAAAAGGTTCAAAATGACTTGAAAAACCATCAAGTTTCTGATACAGATGAGCAAAACAGCACCATTAAGTTTATCGAAAATAGAACAAAATAGAATTTTCCACACAAGTTGCCTTTTCGCCAACAATAAGAACATTTCATCTGGCAATGATAAAACATCCTAATAGTGTTAAAAGTGCAGAAACTTTTATTCTTTATTTGGAAAAAGTCACTCAAAATAAATAGATTAAGCAATGCCTTTAATCGGCTGTAAGAATTCAACTCCTTGATTACATAAAATAACAGTGTAGCATTTTTCGAGGAAAGCTTTCAAGTTCACTTGAATGTTTTGAAACATTCGATGAAATAATTCGACCATTCAAGTTTCTTTTTAATTTTATCGGAGTAATTCGACCATTCAAGTTTCTTTTTAATTTTAACGGAGTAGGAATTATGGAATAGATGAGTTTGAAAAAATTGCTGTGATCATTTGGAGAAGGTCCTCAGCGATAAAGAAAAGCGAGATATTTCTTATTTTGAAATTTTTTTCAGAGTTCACTAACATGAAACGGGGTTTCACTCAGGGGGGTTTAGTCATAAATGAAAATCTTTTTAACCCAGTGCTTTAACCCAGTAAAAAATTGAAGCTTACAACGTGTAATGAAGCGCTGATTCATTGGCGATCCAATGAAGCGGCATAGCAGGTCGCGTACCTAGCGAGATTATTTTTTTGCCCCTGACTAGCGGCAGCCTTGGGATCGAGTAAGAATTCCTGCTACTTCAGCACAAATAACTGATATGTACGCAAAATACATGATTTATACGGAAATGAAAAAAAAGCAAGTGAAAGGATGAGACTCTGGCGACCCCGTTATGCGAAAGAACCACGATCAGCACGTTCAACCCCTTACTTCCCACACGATCACTAGATTCATCCCCACATTCATACACACTAGAAATAATTCAATGTCGTTCAACACAAAAATTGCTATTGCTTATTTTGAGGATTTACTAATCATATATGATTCCCCATAATTTTTTTTTCTTTTCATTGTTAGCTGTTATTTTATGATTATAATTATATTTCAGGGATAAAGTGTTTGGTTTAACTACCATATCATTTGGATCATCTTCGTTATAATTTCACTTGGTCAAAAACATTTTTTTTTTATCATAGGCTTGTACTTTCATTTTAAACAAAAAATAATAGATTTTACGATATTGGTTTGTATTAGATTATATGCTTCATTATAAATATTAAGATATATAAAAAAATAAAGGTAGAATAATTCATTCATCTGAATCAGTTTAATCGAATACTTTTTCTAATCTTTTTTTTGCTAGTATAATTAATATGTTGCTATTTACAATAAATATAATTTGAAAATCTCCAAATGGTTTGTTTCATAAACTTATTAATGATGTAGCCGAATTGCATATTATCACAAAAGTATCGGTGAAAGCCAGAACGAATGAGTCGATATACGAAAACAATTTTGAAAATTGCATTGCCGGTATATGAGAATTATCGTCGGATGACTTCCTTAAATGGTTTAAAGTACTGGTAGTATGGCAACAACTACTACAGCGACTACCGCTCTCATCTTCACCGTATTCACCAGAGTAATTAGAATAAAACATTTAATGTTACATTGCCCTTTGTATCCCCACAAGCATCCCTTACGTGTTGTGTTCGTGGTAGCGGTGAATCAGCTATGTTAGATAAATCCTTCCAACTCAATAATACAAACTTCCACACATCTTTCCATTGGTTAGTTTTTCTCTTGTTTCTTTTTTTTTTATAGAAAGGTATCTTACAACCTTGACATTTTAATATCGACTGTTACAACACTGCTTTGACCTTCGCCTACATTGTAATATAAATGAACTATAATATTGGCATTGAATCAAAAAAAAGAAAAAAACATGCATCAAATGAACCATCTCACATACTCACACTCATATACACCCGTATCCCCACTCAGTCATACCTCTGATTAAAAAAAATAATAAAAAAAATAAAACAACACTCACCCCATGATGATGCTGAATTCCACTCCTCTTTTCTATCCTGGTTTAACCGATCATATTGGGCTAAATATATATCTTAATACCATGAATAGAGTTGCTGAAGGACTTGTCGTATAAGAAATAACCAACTAGTGTCACACGATGCCTAGGATCAATCTAATGTGCCCCCAATCCTGACCAATGATCGTATTCGCCATGCCCGCCAACAATTTTTCAATTAGCAAACACCAACAACCACTTTAGTCATCGATATTCAGCACATACTGGTTTCCTTCACCCTTTTGTATTTCAGTCAGCCAGTTATAGAAGTGGTTTTAATAAGGCGTTCCAGTTATTTCGACAAAACAACCGCTTTCGTTTACTAACCGTTGCGCCACAACAAAAAAAAATTATTTTACTTTGTTCCTCGTTCACAGCTTCAAATTATATTCAATCATCACCATAATCATTAAATTCTTTTATTTCTTGCTTTAGTTATTTAAATTTTTCCTTTTCATTTAAATTCCTACGCACACTATTTTCCACAACGACTGGTCTAGTTTAGAATTTATAAAACAATTAAATGCAATAAGAAACTATTGTAACGTGTCCATTATTATGTTGACATCTAGACATTGGCTTTGACAACGTGTATCTAAAATCGGCTAGAAAAAAGTGAAGAAAAGAAGACGATGAGTTAGGCTGTCAGCGCAAGATCTTGTATTCTGGTCATGAGTAGCGAACCAAACAATACAAAAGGTAAAAAAAACAAGAACGTTGATAACGTTACAATTGTGGGTGGGAAAGAGCTACATGACCCGAAAGATAAGAGCTTTTAAGCCGGGTTTTGGTGTGATAGTATCAAGATGTTCCCCGTCTGTATTCTAGATTTATATCCAATATTATTCGTTAGAAAGAATGGCAGCTTCAGTAAATTTATTCTCAATCTTGACAATGCAACATTTAGAAGTGTTTATTTGGTAAAATTTCAAACGAAAACTTCCTGACCAAGTCTAAAGTCTTAAAATCAATTTCGAAGATAGAATTCAATTTTGTTCCTTTGGTAAGTGACTGTGGGATGTTGTAAATTTATGCCTTGCGAGATCATCTACTGACCAAATACCTAGTAATGCGGGGACACATTAGTTTACAAATGATAAGTTTACAAAGACTCATTCTGGTCGTCAGGCAAATAATCTCAGATACCTGGAATTACACATTTCTTTAATAATTCTGACTTCATAGTGTGGCGTATTTGGATGCAAAAATATAATCAACACGAATAGACCTTCCAGCAAGTTTGATTCAAAAATATTAACTGTCGGCGGAATATGTGGTCAGCAGTGATCAGATTTTTATTTTTTAAGGGGCGTTCGCACTTATTTTCAAAATAAAACCATGCGGGCTTTATTTTTATAATTTATTTTTCGCTCTTGCACTTAGGATAATATGAAAAAATTTATAAAAAAGCTTTTTATAGGCAAAATAAAAATTTACGAGAAAAGATTTTGTTGGCAGATAGTTATTTGAAAAAAATAAATATAATGCTCTCAAAGATTTTTTTTATAATAATTCTTTTGTTTTTCTTTTCTTTTGGTTTAGTTTGGTTAAAATATGTATGAAAATAAGTGACGTCGATATGAATGTAAAATAGCTTAGTTTACAAAAAAAGCGATAGTTTTTCCAGATAATACAGTTACTTCATTCAAATCCAACGCGACTTATGTTTTTTTACTGTTTTAATAAAAGAAAGAAAAACGTGTATATGCCCTTATCAGTTGGAATAGATAGAAATAAAATTAATTAATAAAATAATAGTCGAAACAAAATTAATTCATTTATGAATATAAATTAATTAATTTTTTTTTCGACTTTTAACGAAATCCGTTCAATAAAACATTTTAAATAAATAATAATAAATAATTTTATTTACTTCATATTTTAATTCATGCATAACATATTAAAAATTATTCACTATTAAATTATTTACCTAAATGGAGATCATTAACTAAAATTACGATTCAAAGATACAAATTTCTAAAATCTTTTCTTATCAAATAACGAAATAGGACGAAAACTAACCAGAATAAAACAAAACAAACAAAAATATGTATGTAACCGTAAACGGATAGTTTAAAAAAATAGATTTTATTTTATTTCTCTTTTCTTTGAACGAAATAAATGAAAAAAAAAATAAAATCTATAACGTACAAAAATTTATTTCTAAAGTAAAATTAAAATATCTGAGGGCGAAAAATAAGAAAATAAAATTTAGCTCTTTGTGTGCAGATTTTAATTTATATGTATTTTATTTTGGGAGAAAAAAACTTTTTAAGGGCAAAATAAAATAAAAATCGGAACACTGGTGGTCAGCATTAATCCTTTTGTGATTTTATCGGTGATGCAAATTGCACCCTTAACAACAATTGTTTCAAAATTAACCTAAGCTTGTTTTTGTGGATCACTATTTTGGTGGAGATTAAACAACAGCTTGGGCCCTACCACTTTTTTTAATTACAATATCAAGATTAATATTTGATTTACCGTTTTAACTCTAAAACTGATCAATTAGAATAATTCCTTTAATTACCAGCAAAACAAATGTATCGAATTTCATTTAATTTATTTATCTATTAAAATTAAATTGAATAGAAAACACCTACAATCCTACACATTGATTTGTCCCAGTAATAAATATTATTTTGTCCCCACATTATTTATCTATTGAATTACATTTCTAAATTATGTATTTGTGTTCGATAAAATTATTATTGTTATTTGTTATAGAAATCAAATTAACAAACGCATAGACAAACAATAAAATAGAATAATCAATTAATAAATTATTGTGTTGTGACTATTATTATTAGTTGTTTTAGGTTTCACTTCAGCACATGCTCAATGTAGTGTGATTTATTTAGAAATATTATTTAAATATCTTTATTCCAATAAGAAATGGGTATCAAATTATAAAGGTGGAATAGATTCCTGAACTAAACTGGATTCATTCGCTAAAAATAATGAAAACTAGACGATCTTATCAATACTTTAAGACTCCAAGTCTCTGATGGAGTTGATATCAGAAAAACAAATCACTTTGCGATTAACCGAAATCAGTCCGTGTTTATAAAAAAAAGTCAGTTTGACCTTAACTATATGAAGTAGTCATGTGGAAATTTTTTTCTTTCTTTCAGTACATTTGAGAAATATAAGCGTAATCCTTTTTATTTGGAACACGAGCGGGATCTTTCACAACGAACATAAAACTTTTCGAAAATATTCTAAAAAAACTGATTTCAAAATTAAAACCAAATTTACAAATGTGAAATGTTCAAGCCAATCACTCATCACATTTACCTTGGAAATCAATCATACGTACAACACATGCAACTTAAAAAATACTTAAAAAACACCAAAAGCGATATTTTTTTCAACTTTATCTTTGTACTAAAATTAGTTGGAATTACTTCCTTCATGCAATATTTGTCTTACATATCAATATAATAATTTCGTATAGTATAATTTAAGAGAAACTGTTTACATACTTATCTCAATTATATGATTCAAAATATTTGCTGTTTTATTTTATTAATATTAAAACTTTAATATTATTTGGTTATACTTTAAAGTTCAATTAACATTTTCGTGGATTTTAAATTTTGTGATAGTTTGTTGATTTTTATTTATACAGGGTGGGACGTATTTTATCCGGTTGCAGGAAACATCGTTGCTATCAAGTATTTACAGAAATGCAAACTTGTTTAGAAGTACTTGACAATATACTAATAAAAACTCACTTCTAAGCTTTGATCCTTACGGTATATATATAAATATAGAGAGAACATACCTTTAGAATTGTATAAAGAGAGACATAAAAAAAGGTGATACATTATCTATCATAGTCAATTTTTTTTTTTCCATTTTAATTTATTATTTACAACCACAAACTTTTTAATTAAATTATAAATTAAAAACAATTCTAAATTTAAAATGCCAAAAAATATTAAATGTTGTGCTAATTTTTATAAAATGAATGAAAATAATTACGAGAGTATATAAATTTATTTTTATTATTTCCAGTTATTATTTAACTTATTTATATTTTATAAAGGACAAGCAATATTTTCTAGCGACACGAACAAATATTTAAATTATGTTAATATTCTCAAAGTATATTTTGAAAATTTGATCGCAAACTTTTTTCATTATGGACAAATTTATTTTTCATTGATAAAATATGAAAACTTATATGTTTGGTTATAATAAAAACCAAAATGTCAGTTTTTTTCATTTCTTTTTATACAGTCGCCGGGAGGGAAAAACTATTATTATTTTGTGGTTTGGTTTTTTTTATAGAATTAAAAAAAAACTCACACTACTTGTACAAATTTGAAAAAGTTACGCATGTCTGTGGGAAGAAATAACTGTTTCTCAGAGAGACAAATATAGAAAAATAAACACACAAAAAAACGATTTCACATGACAAGTCTATGCACGTAAAATATTAGTAGTGGTGATCGGTTGCTTAGTTAAACCAGACTTGTTAACCAGCATCGCATATATCACGGTCAATCGTAAGAGTAAATCATTTGTGGTGATTTCATTTTTCTTAATTTAATCGTTAGTTAGATTGTATAATTAATAAATAATTTAATAGAATATTACATATTATTAAATGATTATTTTCTCGTTATAAAACTTCATAGCAAAAATAGGAAAATAGCAGAAACTTTCGAAACAAGATTTTACTGAATAGACCCATTTCTTTTTTATCAAATATATTTAAACATTTTTTTAATCATATATGCACTGAAAAAAATCCAATAAAATTGTGCGTCAAATCACTAGTACAGTAAACAATATCATTGGTTCAATAAACAATCTATTAATATAACGAATGATTTCATTTTATTAATAAACTGTTTATTGATCCAATGAATAGTAAATATTTGCGACGTTTTTTTTTTGTTTGATCCATTTTCTTATTAGTACTATATACAGCCATTAAAAACCGTATTTTTGTGCATTAGATACAAAAATATTAATAACATTGAATCTAGTAAAACACTGTACGTTTATGATAGTGAGCTAATGAACTTTTTGGGCAAATTGCATGACCTCACCCCTGACAAGCTTTGGGAACTTGAGAGATCTATGCCAATCTTGATCGGATGGTTCAAATGGGTGTGATCGAGGCGTCTAACAATTCCTGGTGATCGCTAGTGGTGATGGTTCAGAAGAGTTCTGGAAAAAATTGATTGTGTTTGGATTCTTGTCGTGTCAATTCGCTGACCAAGTAGGACTTCAACCTCCTTCCCTTCATCGATGGCCAATAGTAGTAGCAATAGTACGAAATAAATCTCAATTATTCCTTCTGGCAAATTCCTTTTCAGAAGAATTCAGGGATAAAGCAGAAAGCACAGTGCTTGGAGGACCATTGTATCAGTTCACGGCTATGCCTTTTGGACTAAGCAATGCACCCCAGACAATGTGTCGACTGATGCATAAGGCAATTCCTTACCGTCTCTGAATTAATAAAAGCGGATGGGTTGACAGCAAATCTTGGCAAAAGTAAGTTTGTTTTGAGAAAGGTACGCTCTTTGGGTTTTCTTTTTTGGTGAAGACGGTCTTCAAACGGACCCGTAAAACGTAAGAGCTGTTTCTTAATATCCAACTCCAACTAACGTGCAGCAAATACGTCTTTTTCTAAGAATGACGGGATGATGCCAGCGGTCCATTCCAAGCTATGCGAGTGTAGTATCTCTAATCAACCAATTTCCTAAAGAAAAGATCGAAGAAGCTAAGCTTGGAATCAACCAATCACCTTTTGAAAATTTAAAAATTCTGTTGAGTTTAGTTAATCCTGATTATAACAAAGAATTCTTCATTATGTGCGACGTTAGCCCAACGGAGGCCGGTGGAGTTTTGTATCTGAGGGTCACAGATTCACGGTCGTGACCAAGCACTCGAGTCTGAAGTGGCTTATATCACAGAAAAACTTGAGTAGCCGACTCAAGGATATGGACTTTACAATAATCCACAAAGACAAAAAAGACATAGTCCCTGATGCTCTATCTCGAATCTATGACGGTACACACTGGAAATTTGATGATGTTGAAGGTTATCAACACAAGGAATACACCGAGTTAATAGCTAAAGTCCAAATGTCACCCAAAGATTTTCCTTTGGTGAAACATTTGGATGACAAGCTATATATCCGTATTGAACCAAAACTTAATGCAATACTGAATGATTTGCCTGTGTGGTAGCTCTGGGTACTGAAATTGGCCTGGCATGGCGTCACAATTCACAGTTATGTTGTGTCTTGTGATACCTGCAAACAGTCAAAGGCCTCAAACCAGATTTTGCGTCCACCGATGCAATATCAGTTTGTAACAGTACTTCCATGGCAGAGAGTCTTATACATAAATTTTTTGGGACCGTATCGTCGATAAAAACTCGGAAATACGGTGATATTAATTGTCCGTGATCATTTCTCTATGTTTATATTACTCAAACCTCTTCAGAACGCAACCTCAGCTAAGGTGAACGCTTTCCTAAGAAAAGCGGTATTTTTTACAAATGGAGTACTAGAGTTTCTGCACAGTGACAACGGCAAATAGTGTTCCAAAATTTCCAAAATTTCTTAAAAATTCAATAACTCAAACTTTTTCCACAACTAAAAATATTGCAAAAATTATAACAATATCAAAAATTGATACTTTTTCCAAAACTACAAAAATAATAACAAAATCAAAAATTTAAAATTTTTTCAAATTCTAAAAATATTTCAAAAATTCTTACAAAATCAAAACTTGAAACTTTTTCAAAATTCCAAAAATATTCAAAAACTATAACAAATTCAAACTATCCATGTCCAATTTCATTTTCATTTTCAGCAAACTATTCAAAAACCTTCAATTTAGCGATTCGAGAAAATATTACAAAATCCCAAATTCATATTTCTTTCAAAATTCCAAAAATATTGTAAAAATTATAATAAAATCAAACTTTTTTCAACATTCTAAAAATATTCCAAAAATTATTACAAAATCAATTCCAAAAATTATAAAAAATCAAAAATTGAAAATTTTTCAAAATTCCATAAATATTCCGAAAATTCTTACAAAATCAAAAATTAAAACTTTTTCCAAAATTCTAAAAATATTGCAAAAATTATTACAAAATCAAACATACATACTTTTTTCAAAATTCCAAAAATATTTCAAAAACTATAACAAATTCAAAAATTTCCATGTCCAATTTCATTTTCAATTACATTTACGTCATAAAAACAGCTAAATTTTTTTTCCCAAAAAATTGGCTAAAACAATCAATGAAATCATTTTTTGACACGCTTGACATTATTTTTTTGACAAACTCATAATGCCATAATTCTCTATAATAATAATATATTTTCACGTCATACAAATTATTTATTTTATTTTTTTCCAGAAAATTGGGTAAAAAAATAAATAAAAATCTTTCTTTTGACACACTTGACAACATTTTTTGACAAACTTATAATGCAATAATCTAGATTTTGGTCTCACATACCAATCCCGACCATCAAGATTTCTCACAATTCAATCACTTAAAATGAACGTTTTTTAAGCAAAATATATGCAAGTCTTCTTGTTTTGACACACTTGACGATTTTTTTGACACACTTCCGGTACAGTTATCGAACACAGCGTCCTTTCGGACCTGTCCCTTGAGTATACCTATTTTTAGAAAAAAAATTGTTGAAATCCCTCCAGTGGTTGAAATCCCTCCGGCAGACAGACATACATTTTTTTTTTGCTTGTTTAGAATCAGGAGGTCCTAAAACGTCGAGAAATGCCACAAAAAGTGGGGGTAAGAATTTCACTTTGAGCTCATGAATGTAATACTTAGGTCTTTCAGACCGAAGTAATTTGTTAAATGTTTTCGTGAATAAAGAAAACAAATAATAAATTTGTAATCTTTTTTCATGAGGAAATGTTTTCGCGAATGAAGAAATAATTTTGCAAAGAATAAAAACAATTCTTGTTTTCTGTTGAAATGATGATGTTAGGATGATGATGTATGAAATGAGAATATACGGATGTAAGTATCGGATATATATGAGGTAATTTTAGAATTCAGACATAGTGTTAAAATTGTTAATCAAGAGTTAACTTGGATGGAGTGTTCCGATATGGAACAAAAATTTAAAAAAGAAATATAACATTAATTCAAAACGTTTGAAGGAAGTGTCTCGATTTATTGTGTGGAAATAGAGATCGAAAGGTCCAACTAGCCTAAGATCTGGAATGACCCATCCTGGTCATCCTTTCTACCATCTCCCTCTATAGAAGTGGATCTACGAGAGGTTCTACATTAGCAGTTTATCATCTGTGGGAGGTAGGTTATGCTTTGCAAGCCGCGGTTCATGGTTCCACCCAATACTCACCATATAATTTGTTCTTTAGTCAACATCCGATATCAGATGGAAAAACTTATCCACATATCAAATCCCTTCACCTCCCTAATGAATCTTTTAACGAAGAATTGAATCGTTTGGGCCATCTGACCATACTTAGGAGTCGTGTGTAGATAAGCCTTAAATCATTTGTGAAATCTCAACGCAGTACAGTCTGCAAACTCGTACAAAGACATTTACGCCTCAATAGCATGTCTTCGTACCGCAACATAATTTGAGTGATGCAACTACATAATAAATTCTCTGCTAAACTTGCACCAAAATCCATGTCCGCAATCAGTAAGTCGTGAATTGAGTGACGTACTTTACAAATGCCAAGGTCTGTGTTGCATCTCAAATTATAATTTATTATTTTAATATAAGTGTGATATGGATTTTTCATAGGGTTTAAGGTCTAAAATAGTTTCAAATACGATCTTTATGTAATTCTACTAAATAAGTTTGTCGCCAAAACTCATAAAATGATAAAACATCTTTCAAAATGTTGATCCCTTTTTTCTACTTATTTTATTGTAGCTAAAACTACAAATTCTTTTATTGTTTTATGATTTTAATACCGCCCTAATTCAGTTTTGAAAACTATAAGATATTATACGATACCAATAATGTTTTTAGGTAGATTTCAAATAAAAATCTACCTATTTATTTATCATTTTCCTTTGTTAATAATTTTAAGACCTTTGATATAGTTCATAAGTTTTGTTTTATAAAAAATGATATTCAGTCAAAAAAGTGTTTTACCAACCAATGGTTCTACAAATAAACAAATTTCAAAAGTAAAAAATAAATTTCAGTAAATAACAAAATTTTAGAATAAAATTTAAAAGTGTTTTATTTGAAGTGAGAATCAAAATCAGTTACATAAAATTAAATTGGCGTGTAACGTGTGCACCAAGCATACAATTCTACATGGTCCTTCGAACCCAGATCAGTTTTTATTATTCAAAAAAAATTATGTGAATAGTGCAAAAGGTTTTTGATTAAAACAAGTGAAACCAAAAAATACATAGTGTATATAATATAAATAACATATAGAGTGACAAATTTCAATATTTTACAAGAACAATCAAAAAGTGAAAACAGTAATACAAATTAGGTTTCAGTCCTGATACAAAAAAAAACAAAAATACAAGTTGGGTTTCAGTCCTAACAACAAACAAAAAGCTATCAAGCTATCCACTAAATTCAACAAAGTCAATCAGCAGAATACAACAAAATATTCAAGTAAGCTATTTTATCACCTTCCTTTCATTTATTAACTATTTACAATATTGATTCAATTCGTCAAAAATGTCATCTGTTGGTAGTTTAAAAAGACAAAGAGGCATGGTAAAGAGATCATTGACAAGACTACAGAATTTTCTTTCTAATACAGAAAATTTTGAAGTAGAAGACTTAAGATTAAGAAAGGATAAATTAGAAAAATTTAGCGAAGATTTCTCAAAAATTCAGTTAGAGATAGAAGAATTAGCAGGTGAAAATGAGGAAGAAGAACAAGCTAACGAACAAGAACGATTGAACTTTGACACGGCATATTATAATTGTTTAACAATAATCATTGGTGCGATACGTGCACTGAAACCAATTCAATCATCTTCAGATGTAGGTGAACCTGATAAAGTTGAGAGCAATTCACAAGTTAATCCATTGCAAAAAATCAAAATTAAGAGTTTTAGTGGCAATACAATCGATTGGTGTAGCTTTCGGGATACATTTAAGTCATTGGTTCATGATAATTCAAGTATACCAACTATCCAAAAATTTCACTATTTAAAATATTCTCTTGAAGGCGACGCAGCAGAAGCTTTAGCTACTCTTACAATCGCAGTAGAAAATTATACGGTTGCGTGGGATTTGTTAAACCAACGATACAATAAACCAAGACAAATTATCCAAACTCACATCAAATGCCTCTTAGAGCTTCCGAATTGTTCACAAGAATCTCCTATAGCCTTACGATCCTTACTAGAAAAAGCGCAACTACATGTTCATTCCTTGCAGGCGCAAAAAGTCGATATCAATAATTGGGATCCATTTTTAGTTTATATTATTTCATCGAAATTAGACAAATCAACAAGACGAATTTGGGAGAAAAGTCTAGCTAATGATGATTTACCAACCTTTAGTGAAATGATTACGTTTTTACAAAAGGAAGCACGTGGTGACGAACTAGAATGTCCTCAGACTGTTAGACAAAAGAATCAACCAATCAAAATTGTTAGAAATATTAATCACACTAACAGTAGAGAAAGACAAGGTAGAGCGTTTGTTGCTTCAAAAACTTCTTGCGCAGTTTGCAAGGAGGAGCATTACATTCAAGATTGCAACCAATTTTTGGGTTTCACAATACAAGAACGATTTGAGGCAGTAAAGACGGCAAGTTTATGTTTTAACTGCTTTAGGCCCAATCACTTAACAAGCAAGTGTTTTAGTAGAGGTTGCAAAATATGTAACAAAAAACATAACACGCTTCTGCATTTCCCAAAAGAAACTCATACTGGAGAAGAGGCTAGTCAAAATCAAACGGAAATGGTCAATACAGAGCTGGTAACAAAAAACTCACTTACAATTACAAGTGACTCAGAAGTGCTGCTTGGAACTGCACTGATCAAAATTGTTGACAAACAGGAGAAAGAACATATGTGCAGAGTTCTTTTAGATAGTGGTTCACAAGCGCATTTTATAACTGAAAACCTAGCTAACCGTTTGAACCTAGAAAAAACTCAAGGAGAACAACGCTTTTCAGGTTTAGGACAAGGAACTACTAGTTCTCAATTTACGGTCATAACAAAAATCATATCCAACGATGGCAAGTTTAGTTCTGAAATAACCTTTACGGTTTTACCCTCTATAACAGGTTGTTTGCCAACAAGACAAATAAATAGAACATCTTTTCGAATTCCAAAAAACATTTATCTAGCCGACCCAGAATTCCATAAACCTCAAAATGTAGATGCTTTGATAGGAAACGCTCTATTTTATCAATTGCTTTGTGTAGGTCAGTTCAAATTGGTTGATACACAGCTTATATTGCAAAAAACGTTATTCGGCTGGTTAGTTACGGGTTCGATAGAGATTCCCAATAAAGGACCGCATAATCAGCTTAAACAAAAGTGCTATACGGTTACTTCATTGGATGAACAAGTAAGCAAATTTTGGGAATTAGAAGAATATTCCAATAACAAACACTACTCAAAAGAAGAGGTTGAATTTCAAAAACATTTTGAAGAAACCACAACACGCACTGACAACGGTAGATTTTTGGTTCGTCTGCCTTTTAATGATAGAAAAGATCAGTTAGGAAATTCTTATCAATTAGCATCACAAAGACTATGGTCACTAGAAAGGAAGTTATCACATAAGCCCGAAATAAGAGCGAAATACAACGAGTGTATAGATGATTGGTTGATACAAGGTCATTTGTCAAATATTACAGAATCCAATATACGCGAAGAAGGTTTATATTTACCTCATCACGCAGTTGTTAAGCAATCAAGTTTGACAACACAACTACGTGTAGTATTTGACGGATCTGCCAAAACTTCTACGGGAATTTCACTAAACGATGTTCTGCGATCTGGTCCAAATATTCAAGACAGCTTGTTTTCAATAATTGCAAATTTTAGACTTTACACTTTTGTTTTTTCTACAGACATAGAAAAAATGTATAGGCAAATATTTGTTGACCCAAAAGATAGAATTTACCAAAAGATTTTGTGGCGTTTCAAAGCAACCGATCCTATTCAAGTTTTCATGATAAATGTTGTCACCTTTGGTATCACCTCATCATCTGCACAAGCAACTGCTTGTTTGGCAAAATTAGCTCAATCAAAATCTGACGAATTCCCTTTAGCTTCAAAAACAATTTTAAAAAGGTGCTACATAGACAACATTTTATCTGGCACCAACGATTTTAATGAAACAATATCATTACGGAACGATCTTATAAGGCTCTTGGGTGAGGCAGGTTTCAATCTGAGACAATGGGCATCTAACAATAACGATTTAATCAATGATTTAAAAGCATCTTCAAACTCCCAAAATATATGTTTAGACAATGAAAAAGACATAAAGGTATTAGGTATACAATGGAATTCAAATCTTGATCAAATAAATTACGTGGTTAAACCTCTCGAAGAATACAACAGAACTACGAAGCGGAATATACTTTCTCAAATAGCGCAGTTATTTGATCCTTTAGGATTATTAGGACCTGTAATAGTTCAAGCCAAATTGATAATGCAAGACTTGTGGAAGTTAAATTTAGACTGGGATGAATCTGTACCACAAGAAATACATTCTAGTTGGATCATTTACAAAAACGAACTGAGTATTCTAAATAAATTTTGTGTTCCTAGAAAAATACTTATAGATAATTATAAAGAGGTTCAATTGCACGGATTTGCAGACGCAAGCAGCAGGGCTTACGGTGCTTGCATTTATTTGAGATCAATTGATAGTAACAACAAGATTGTTGTAAAACTACTTTGTTCAAAATCAAGAGTGGCTCCCTTAAAAACCGTTTCTGTACCCAGGCTTGAATTGTGTGCCGCAGTTTTATTAGCGCGGCTTTTTCAATCTACAAAAACTTCTCTTGATATGCAATTTACTAAGGTAAATTTTTGGTCGGATTCTTCTATAGTTCTCAATTGGATAAATTCCTCCCCACATATTTTAAAAACCTTCGTTGCCAATCGAATATCAGAGATTCATCAAAAAACAGAAGTGCGAAGTTGGTCACACATCTCAACAGTTGACAATCCAGCTGATTTTATTTCGCGTGGACAATTGCCTTCTATCTTTATAAATAATTCACATTGGCTCAATGGTCCTACTTGGCTTTCTTTGCATGAAAACGATTGGAAGAAATCGTGCATAGATTTAACGGATGTTGATACAACAGAGATTCGCCAAAAGTGTGTCTTATTATCAACAATAGATCCGGAGTGCATTTTTGAGAGATTTTCGACACTTAATTCGCTTATAAAATTTACTGCCATTGTTTTAAGATTAGTCAAAAATCATAAGTCAAAATCTAAAGTTAAAGGTGATTTTACTGTTGAGGAATTAAATGCGTCGCGATTGCGAATACTAACCTTATTACAAGAGAAGAATTTTAAAGAGGAAATCCATGATCTAAAACAAAACAACAAAGTGAACAAACGTAGCACGACGTTAAATCTAAATCCATTTTTAGACGACGATGGGCTTTTGCGTGTTGGAGGTCGTTTAAAAAATTCACATTTGCGTTTTGATCAAAAATATCCAATTTTATTGCCAAAATCAAATCATGTAACAAAATTAATAATTCGACATGAACACGAAAGATACAGACATACAGGTCTCCAAGCAACCTTAAATAATATTCGACAAAATTACTGGCCTATCGACGGCAAAAACATGACAAGACATATTTTAAGAAAATGCGTACGTTGCTTTAAAAACAATCCTATACAACCGAAATATTTAATGGGTAATTTACCGGAACATCGTATTACACCAGCGCGACCCTTTAGTAATGTAGGTATTGATTATTGTGGACCATTTTACTTGAAAGAAAAGAAGTTAAGAAATACGAAGAAAATCAAAGCATATGTTGCAGTTTTTATTTGTTTCGTAACGAAGGCAATACATTTAGAACTCGTTACCGATTTAACCACTGAAGCTTGTATTGCTGCTATCAAAAGATTATTTGCAAGAAGAGGTCAAGCGAAGAACATATTTAGTGATAATGCCACCTATTTTGTAGGTGCAAAAAATGAATTCAAAGAAATAACTGCATTTCTCTTATCTGATGATTACAAAACAAATTTAAAAAAGTATTTGACAGAAGTAGGAATAAATTGGCATTTTTCCCCGCCAGGATCCCCACATTTTGGTGGATTATGGGAAGCGGGGGTAAAATCATTTAAATACCATTTACATAGGAGTGTGGGCGAAACGCTTTTTACATACGAACAGTTTTATACATTTATTGTCGAAATTGAATCAATATTAAATTCCCGTCCACTAACACCATTATCCTCAGATCCCAACGATTTGATTCCCCTCACTCCCGCACATTTCCTGATAGGTGATACCTTACTACACCCGCCGGAAGAAGATTTAACAAATATTCAAACCAATAAATTATCAACATGGAAACACATACAGAACATAAAGCAACATTTTTGGTCAAGATGGAAAAATGAATACTTAAACGAAATGCAAAAACGTACCAAATGGCAACAAGGAAATGATAATAAACTACAAATCGGAACGATGGTATTGTTAAGGGATGAAAACCTTCCAACTAATCGATGGAAGCTTGGACGGATTATTGAAATTTTTCCAGGAAATGATAACGTGATTAGAGTTGCAACCGTGAAAACTGTTGATGGAATTTACAAACGAGCAGTCAAGCATTTATATCCTTTACCTATAGATATTACGGAATAATTTTAATAGCATTTATAGTACATTATTGTTAAGGAAAAAAGAGGAAAACAAAAGAAACAATTTGATTTAAACAAATTTAAAATTAGAATAGTATTTATTAAGTTTTTTTTTTTTTTTTTTATATTCAATTATTTAAAATAATTTAAAAATTTTCAAAACAATTAGTTAACAGGTAAATTTTAAGCATTCAATAATTTTGAACTTAGATCGTTCAAAGGCGGCGGCATGTTGCATCTCAAATTATAATTTATTATTTTAATATAAGTGTGATATGGATTTTTCATAGGGTTTAAGGTCTAAAATAGTTTCAAATACGATCTTTATGTAATTCTACTAAATAAGTTTGTCGCCAAAACTCATAAAATGATAAAACATCTTTCAAAATGTTGATCCCTTTTTTCTACTTATTTTATTGTAGCTAAAACTACAAATTCTTTTATTGTTTTATGATTTTAATACCGCCCTAATTCAGTTTTGAAAACTATAAGATATTATACGATACCAATAATGTTTTTAGGTAGATTTCAAATAAAAATCTACCTATTTATTTATCATTTTCCTTTGTTAATAATTTTAAGACCTTTGATATAGTTCATAAGTTTTGTTTTATAAAAAATGATATTCAGTCAAAAAAGTGTTTTACCAACCAATGGTTCTACAAATAAACAAATTTCAAAAGTAAAAAATAAATTTCAGTAAATAACAAAATTTTAGAATAAAATTTAAAAGTGTTTTATTTGAAGTGAGAATCAAAATCAGTTACATAAAATTAAATTGGCGTGTAACGTGTGCACCAAGCATACAATTCTACAGTCTGGATGGGAAAAGCATCGGAGTTCATCATGCAAAGGATATTAAAGTATGTTATTTATAGTATTGCTTTCTACAGTTTCCTCCATCTCGTTTTCGACCGCTGTATAGTTCACACAACTATTGTTATTTGTTTCTTATATTGTATCGGGGATCTAGCGGTACCGATCAACATTATGCACTGTAAAATTCAATATTCCGTGATAACCTTTAATAGATTTGGCGTTGTCGGTTCCTGTTTGACTCCTGATCTCAGATAATCTTGTTGGTTAATGCTAATTCAGTGACCTCAGAAATCCTCACTTTTGCAATGTTCATTTTCTGATTTAAATTACTGATGGTAAAGGGTGCTTTATTACAGACCTGTATTTAATTCAGATGGTGTAACGGCACTTAAGTCCTAAAATCCACAAACAAAAATGGCCTAACAAAATTAAAGTACTACCAGGTGTAATTATTAAAATAACTCGTGCGAATAACAAAGAACGAAACGAAACCAAAATAAGTCCAAGCAGGACGTATATCCGCTAGAAATAGGTAGATTTCGAGATCAGACAGTTTTGTGTGCCAGTAGAATCTGATGTATCAGATTAGTTTAAACAAAACAAACTAATTTAAAACAGATATCGAACAAATTTTAAAAAGAAAATTAGCTACCTACAAGCAAAATTATATCTATCCAATTTTGCAACAAACAAATATCAAATCTACCACAGAACATGTGTGTGACAATTTATGACACAAACCTATTCTATATCATATGTCGTGCAATTACTGCAAAATATCAAAGTAGTTTATTTCTAAGAAAAAAAAATTTATTTCTTCTATTAAAATCTTTTATTTCTTCGACTGTTATAAGGTTGACATTGACTGTTATAAGGTTTTTGGAAATTGTAGTTGGGGATTGTTGCAAACTTTTTTGTTGAAGCCAATAAGTCAAAACCTCTAACTGCAGAGGTTTATATTTATAAGAAACGGATTAAAATGTTTTCACAAATTCTAAATTTGTGAAGATTTAAAAAATATTAGTATCCAAACGGCCGTTATAACGGATTAAAAAAACCACTTTTTTTTCTAGTATAAAGCCTTTAGTTCCTTAACCATGTGTCAGATTTTTCTGATTTACGAACTTGTCCAAGATATTATTAAAACACACATTTTTAAGAAAAGTTTTTTGATCTGGCTTCACAAATGCAACCGTGAGAGCGCCGGTTGATTTAAACGCATTTTGTGTTTTACAAGCTTTTTTGTTGGAGCCGCTCACTCAGAAACCTCCAACTGAAGAGGTGTTTTTTTTGAAAGAAACTGATTAAAAAGGTTTTAAAAATTCTAAATTTATGAAGTTTTTAAAAATATTAGAATCCAAACGGCCGTTATAACGGATCTAAAAAACAGAGTTTTTTTCTAGTATAAAGCTTCTAGTTTCTTAACCATGTGTTGGATTGGGCTGATTTACGAACTTGTCCAAGATATTAATAAAACGCACATTTTTAGAAAAAGGTTTTTGATCTGGCCTTATAAATGCGACCGTGAGGGTGCCGGTTGCTTAAAAAAAAAAATTTTTTTTGCAAACTTTTTTGTTGGAGCCACTCACTCAGGAACCTCTAACTGCAGAGGTCTATTTTTAAATCAAATTGATAAAAAAGATTCCAAAGATTCTAAATTTGTTAAGATTTTTGAAATATTAGTATCTAAACGGCCGTTATAACGGTTTTAAAAAATCAATTTTTTTCCAGTTTCTTAACCACGTGTCGGATTTTGCTGATTCACGAACTTGTCCAAGATATTATTAGAACACACAAGTACAGAAAATTTTTTCGATCTACCTCAACAAATGCGACCGTGAGAGTGCCGGTCGTTTTCGTTATATCTCATATCCTTTATATATATATATATATATATATATATATATATATATATATATATATATATATATATATATATATATATATATATATATATATATATATATATATATATATATATATATATATATATATATATATATATATATATATATATATATATATATATATATATATATATATATATTTATATATATATATATATATATATATATATATATATATATATATATATATATATATATATATATATGCTTTTTTTCTTGTATAGTCTTATTGGAAGTATCAGTTCCAATTAGATTTGTCGGATTCTAAACCGTTTTCTAAATTATTTGGTTTTATCATAAAACGACCACATCCAAAAATGTTAAAAAGAAAAAACACCAGTTTTCATTTTTTATCTTTTTCGAGCGTCGATTTTTTATTTCCAAAATAATTTATTTTTCAAAAATTTTTTGTTTTTGTTCGGATACGTTTCGAGACTTTTTTGGCCTCTTCTTCAAGTCCTTAAAAGATATTAACAAAGAAAAATATTAAAAAATTGTTTTTCTTCTTTAAAAATGAAACAACAATTTATGATTAATCTAATTAAAAAAACACAAATATACAACTTATCGGAAAAAATAATTTAAAATAATTTAAAACTAAAAACGAAAAATTAATGTAAATGAACTCTAAAATTAAGATTCCGTTCAAAATGAATTTCAATTTTTTAATATTTCTGTGTGTTAGATTGATTTTAGATTGATGTTTTTTGATATGTGTAATTGTATTTTGTTATTGGTAACACGGTAAACCAATTCTTTTTACACATATCTATTATTAATTTTATAATCGTTTACCTTTGCTAGCTTAAAACTTTTTGTTTGTGCCGGAGATGGTTTATGGAAAATTTTTTTGTTCTTTTTGTTTTTTGAAAATTAAAAGTAAAAATGAGAGAAAAAATGAAAAATAAAAACAAAAAAGACGGCAAAAGAGATGAAAAAGAAAGGAGAAAGGGATAGTGGATTATCAATATTTTGATTTTGGTTCTTTCATCATTATTATTAGGGAAAAATTTTTTGGTCTTAGTTATTTTTGGAGATTTAAATTTTGTTGTTATTTTGTTATTTTATGGTGGTTTGTTTCCTGGATATTTCCTAGTGTTGCAGTAATTGTGTGTAAGTTTGTTGTAAATTTTTATGTCTGTTTTGAAATTTAGTGCGATGTTTTTAAATTTATCTATGTATAATATTTCTTTTGTAGATCTTTTTTGGTAGTTTTCCTCGATCTCCAGAACTCGAACACTGTCGAAATCGAATTTATGACCCGTGTTTATGGTGTGTTGGACTGCTGCTGTTCTGTCAGCTCTTTCTTCTTTGTGGTTATGATCCGATTTATGTAGGGCTATCCTGTTTTTTAGTTTTTGAGATGTCATGCCGATGTACTCATCAGTGCATTGTTTGCATTTGAATTTGTATATTAGATTTGTCCTATCGTTTTTTTCCGTTTTGTCCTTCATTGTTGTATGTAGTGTTTTAACATTTTTTTTAGCTTTATAGCCAATTCGGAGTTCGGTGTTGTGTTTTCGGAATAATCTGGTAAGATTCTCTGTTAAAGTGTGTACATATGTCATTCCCTTATATTTCACGTTTTTTGGTTGGCCTTCTTCAGTTTTTTTGTGTTTTGCTTTCCAGTTATATTCCTTTATCATCCTATTGATCATTGCTTTCGGGTAGTTGTTCTTAATTAAAATGTTATGAATTTTTTTTTATGCTTTCTTGGTGGAATTCTCTTGAGCTTAAAGTAAAGATTCTAGATATGAGCCCGTATGCCATTCCAGTTCTTTGGGATATTGGATGTTTTGATTTGTAATTTAGTAGCCTGTTTGTATTGGTAGGTTTTTGGTAGTAGTTCGTTGATATCGTATAGTTATTATTTAGTATAAGTTTTATGTCTAAATATGGAAGCTCGTTGTTTTGTTGGTGCTCACAAGTGAATTTTACGTCTTTGCTTTTAGAGTTTAAAATATTGAACATGTTTTCTATTTCATCTTTTTCCATTATCATCAGTATATCATCAACATATTTTGTGACTAGTGTTGGTGTTATTGCGGACTCTTCTATCGCCTCATCCAGGATATCTGTTATAACAAAATCTGCGAAAATACCAGAGGCACAACCACCTGTTGTTAGCCCTGTTATTTGTTTGTATGTTTTGTTGGCCCATTGGAAGTAATTTGTGTCCTCTAGGCAGAATTTTATCATTTTGAAAAATTCATTTATGGGAATCTTTGTTATGCATGATATTCTAGACCAGCGCTTTTGAATCGCTTTATAGACTAAGTGATTTGGAATGTTGTCAAACATTCCGACCACGTCAAATGATACTATGTTGTCGTCCGAGTTTACTTTTATGCTATTCAATCTTTCTTTTAACTCAAAAGAATTCTTTATATTGTATTGGTTGTTAGGTATTGCTTCACTGCAGATTTTGCTAATGTATTTGGCCGTTTTGTAGGAAGGACTGTTTATGCCTGATACTATGATTCGTAATGGTGTGCCAATTTTATGAATTTTGGGGGTTGGGTAGCATTCATTCATTTGGAAATTCATTTTGAACGGAATCTTAATTTTAGAGTTCATTTACATTAATTTTTCGTTTTTAGTTTTAAATTATTTTAAATTATTTTTTCCGATAAGTTGTATATTTGTGTTTTTTTAATTAGATTAATCATAAATTGTTGTTTCATTTTTAAAGAAGAAAAACAATTTTTTAATATTTTTCTTTGTTAATATCTTTTAAGGACTTGAAGAAGAGGCCAAAAAAGTCTCGAAACGTATCCGAACAAAAACAAAAAATTTTTGAAAAATAAATTATTTTGGAAATAAAAAATCGACGCTCGAAAAAGATAAAAAATGAAAACTGGTGTTTTTTCTTTTTAACATTTTTGGATGTGGTCGTTTTATGATAAAACCAAATAATTTAGAAAACGGTCTAGAATCCGACAAATCTAATTGGAACTGATACTTCCAATAAGACTATACAAGAAAAAAAGCATATATAAAAACAAAGACCGAGTGAAAAAAGACGGTTCCAAAAACATCATCAAAAAGAACCTTCTGATTCACAAAAAAACAAAGATATATATATATATATATATATATATATATATATATATATATATATATATATATATATATATATATATATATATATATATATATATATAAATATATATATATATATATATATATATATATATATATATATATATATATATATATATATATATATATATATATATATATATACATATAAACTTTTTTTTTTTTTTGTTTTTTCGTCTCCGCTTATCATATATAGTCGTTTGGCACAAAAATTTTTCCGAAATTCCGAGATGAAGCCCATTGCAATAGGTAGATTTTTATATGAAATCTACCTAAAAGAATTAGGGTATAAATGTTCGAAAAATTTAGTTTTGTGTACAGCATCTTAGTTCGAATCAAACACGAAATATGATCAGAGAATTTTTCAAAAATTTCGAATAATTCACTTGTATGCTTAATTGGTCACAAAAATCCTAATTAGTTCAAAAATCTATTCAAATTTTTACTCTAGTGAAGTATAATCTAAAATGATAGCTTTTGATTATTAAAGTTTCAAATTGTAAAATCTCAGTATGAAATCCAAAATAACTTTGAGATCAGATATCTTCTTACTTTAGAGTCATGATATAATAGGTTGTGTCCGTTCCATTATTATTGCTTGATTTGGGCATGTTCACGAGCCGGATCATAGTTTGTAATTATTAATATATGTACGTTAGTACCATCGCGACCGCGAGGCAAACCGTGGTGAATATGCGAAGCTGGTTAGATCGGTAACGATCCTACACGAAGCATAAACGCCACAATAAAAATGCTCTTCAGACTTCTTTATTACTTTATGTTCACTCTGTCTATCCTTAACCTATCGAAATCAATTTTTGGAAATTATAATTTTTATTGTATTTTGTTTCCCATAAAAAGTAATACAATATTAATTGAGCAATTATACTGGTTTGCTTGATTTGTTTTCTTTTTAATTTTTTTGCTAAAATTTAATTGTCTTTTCAAAATTATTTTAAATAACTTTATTTGTTGGGTGAGATGATCGTGAAGAAAATCAATTACTTTAAATTATTCTTTGCTGTCATTATCCTTCAATTTTTTAGTTTCAGAGATATTGAGATATTTTTTGGTTTCGTCGATCGTTAAATTATGATAAGAAAACAAATTTCATTAACGAGTAAATTAATTTCGGTTTCTTGTTTGTATACGAGGTAATTTGAGGTTTGAAGAGCTGGTAAATATATAGGAAATTTTATTTTGCTGTTCTGCCATTTGTGTAAATTGTTAAAGTTACTGTTATATAATAATTTATTATAATTGACGAAGAAAATTATGTGATTATTTTCATAAATTGAAAAAAAAAAAGAAAAGGAATTTTTAATAGCTTTGTGATGATTACAGCAGTTGGATCTTAGCTTGGTACAAAAATTTATTTTCAGTTAGTTCACTTTTATCACTGGCCTATTGGTGCTAACTGCTAATAAATATTCCGTTAATTATATATTTATTATGTACTTACTAAACATGTACTAATTTTTTTTATAACCATCGATCTTTTAATAACAGTCTAGAGTTTATTAAAAACTGCTATAGCTAATAAGGTATTAATATGAACATAATAAATTTAATTTTATAATCAAAAAATCTGATAAATTCTTCAACATCTTAAATAATTATCTATCTCATTCTTTACACCAGATTATAATTAATTTTATTTAGAAACGGTTGTCCAAATAACTGAAAATAAAATCTAAATTAGTTAACTTCTTTCTTCTAATTTCTTAGTATATATAGAACCTTTAGTTAAGATTGAATTCATAAGAAAGATACAATTTTTTAAAATTCAATTTTTATATCTTAATTTTTTTGATTTTATTTTCTAAATTAGGTCTATTTATGAATTGTTGTTATATAAATATTTTCAGAAAAAAAAACTTGTAATCCCAAAAATCATCAACTTTAATTGATTTCTTGTTTTTCTTTAAAGATATACTTTTATTGGAAACCATTTCAAATTGATTATATTCGTGTTAAGAAAATTAAATTACCTAAAAATTAAGATCATGAATTATTTTCATTAAAGTATTTAACGGAAAAAATTTAGTAATTTTTTAGACGGTGATTAGATTATTATAATATAAATTATGAATAATTTTGTTTTTGGACTTGTAAAATTATTGTTTAATTATATAATGTAAATTAAGACCTGTGGCATCAGAAAGATTTAAACAGAAATGATAATAAGAAGGTCAAATATATCTGTCCCTAATACATATATTAAAAATAAAATCATTGAATTAAAATGACCATCATTAACATATTATATTATATTATCTAATTTATAAAAATAAAATTAATAAAATATACGAATATACATGTCGAACCAATTAATCTAATTCAAAAAGGGGATTTTACATTATAAAATTCACATTTAATTCATTCTCTGAGGGTTTCACTTTATATTATTGTTTAGTTTCGATTGTCAAACAACCAACCAACAAACAAATTCTTTTTTTATTATCAAATATTCAAAATCCTATGGTGTTTCGGAGTCGTTATTTCAATTTTTTTTTCGTAGTTAAATTTTCTAATGAATAGGAAATATAAAAAGAATAAACCAAAAAAAAAAAAGAAATTATCGAAAACAATAATCAAAATTGACATGAATTAAATAACAAAAAAAAATGCATCTATTTGGGTTAGATGAAAAATAGTTAGTTTTTTTCATTAAGTTAAAGTAAAGATAAACCAACTCTTGGCATGTGGCAGGCTATTAATTCAATCTATCAATCTAGCCTGTAGCCTGTCCTCACATTTTTTTATTTCAATCTCGTATTTCAGATTTTAGTGTTATTGTCATAATCACAACTTGTTAGCTAGCATAAAATCAATGCAACTTAGAAGTCACATCTATTTATAGAAATAGCTTTTAACCCAGTTTGAAATTTCCCAGGGTGTGGGCTATCCCCTCGAAAAGTGACGAAAGCGTTTTTACGCCATTTTTGTATTACATATAATTTACACATTCAGACATAGAGGTGTTAAAAAAGTTATTTTGATATTGTCCTATATTTTCTAATGTGTGAGAAATATCGTTAGTTTTTTCTTTTCTGAAATTGAAATTTTATTTTTCCTCGGATTCATGTGATTATTTTTTTCAGTTAAAGGACCAGTTGATAAAATCGATTGAACATCGTGTATCTCAAATATTTAGTAACATCTGCAAAAATAAGATATAGCGGGTGGCTTACCATTTCATGGCCACATTATCCTTCTTTTATTGAAAAACAATCAAAAATGAATCGTTCCAAGACACCTGACAACGACTAGAATAAACTTAGACTAAAAACACGTACAAAACACTAAAAACATATTTTTGACAATAACTGATAATGAAAACATGAACACGATTATGCTCAACCGCATCCAGTCAAGATTGGTAAAACGAGTTTGCCAAATGCCATTTATCATTTTATTGTGTTGGCAACGAATAAACTATGTTTATAGTAGTAATCTTCACATAAATGATAGACAAATTATTTCAATAAGCTTAAGCAAACGATCTATCCAAAATGTGCATAAAAACAAAATATTTTAAAATATAATTTCATCAACCAAGCTAAAATAAATAGTAAGAAAACTAATGCCCGGCATAAACAGTGTATGAGGCGTCCCCACGATTTGTAACAACTTTGTTTTGCAAAATAGATTTTTATTAAATTTTGCTGGACAGTTTATGAATTATTTAATTTCATAGTGGTAATTGAATTAATTTTTGTTTTCGTAAAACTAAGTAGAGTCATTTGTAATAAGATTTTGATTTGTTGAAAAAAATGAAATAAAGTGATAAAAAACGATTAACAAGTAAATAATGATTTTGTTACTGTTTGAGATGTATGCGCTGTGAGTTCTCTATAGGTGAGGAAATGTGTTTTTGTCTCTCTTATTTAATTTTGAATTTAGTTTAGTTTATTTTCAGCAGTTGAAGTTTAATTTAATGAGATCGAATTTTTAAAATCCCAGCTTCTATTTTCAGTTTAATTTTTAATATTCAATTTCTTGAATGGCGACTAGAAAAATTTTATTACTTTTTACAATTACACACATTACAAATATTTTTGCATTTGTTGCATCATCAAATATGTTTTTTACATTAACATATAACTTTGTTTTTAAGATTGATTTCTTAAATTTTAAACTTATCAACTCTTCCTTATATATATATTTAAGTATAGATAGATAATTATAGCATTGCGGGGGATGATATCCAACCAAAAATAAAGTCTATTCAATGACATTTAAATATTAAATAGAGAAAAAAAGAACCTAAATGAAAAACCTGAAATTGATCTAATCAAAAGCCGAAACTATAATCAAAGTGGTAAAATCGTGTATTTATTGGTTTAATTAGATAATAAATTAGGTTTAGAATTTGTTCGATTTGTTTACTCGTTTACATGATTTTATAAATCTAAATTATATAATTTGGTTGAGTTTTAGTATAGAATAAATGGGTGAGAGACGTAATACCAAATTACAGGAATTCACAAAGAAATAAAAAAAACAACAACTGGACAACTGTTAGGATTTTGGAAATTTTAGTATATGTACTTTATTTATGATTAATACACAAACTGGAGAATAAAGTTATGGCCAAAAAGGTGAAGAGATGCTGAAAAAGTGAGGTTACACGAAGGGCGAAAATTGAAAGCTCCGTAAAAAACTGTTATCTTAATTCTAGTTTTAAGATAAACCTGGCCGTCATTCTGGCCATTAGTTGTTGATGCATGCTCCTATACAAAACTACATCAACATTATTTTAACATACTAACTGCAGCATATATAGGGGGGCACAAAATTCGCATAAATAGCAATTTCGATTTGCAGTAATTGAACTGATTTGGTTGTATGGCATGGTCATTAGGGTTGCCCTTTAAAACAAAAAATTTTATTTTTTGTACGGCACCCTCCCATTTCGTGTGAATACCCATAAAAATATTATTTGCAAAATTTGAAATCAATCGCTCAGTTCTAAGACGTGCCTCCGGCCACTTAAAGTTGAGAAATTTTGTTCTGGACCTTAAAAAAACTTTTTTATTTTTTGTGCGACACCCTCTCATTTCGTGTCAATACCCATAAAAAAATTATGTGTAAAAATTGAAATCAATCGTTCAACTTTAAGGGGTGCCTCCGGCCACTTAAAGTTGAGAGGTTTGGTTGTGGCCATAACAAAGAAAAATTTTATTTTTTGTACGACCCCCTCCCATTTAGTATCAATACCCACAAAAATATTATGTGTAAAATTTGAAATCAATCGGTCAACTCTAAGGGGTGCCCTTGGCCACTTAAACTTGAGAAGTTTTGTTCTGGCCATTATGAAAAAAAATTTAGATTTTTTGTACGACACCTTCCCATTTCTTGTCAATACCCATAAAAATATTATTTGCCAAATTTGAAATCAATCGTTCAACTCTAAGGGATGCCTCCGGCCATTTAAAGTTGAAGGTTTTGTTGTGGCCATTACAAAGAAAAATTTAAATTTTTGTACGACACCCTCTTATTTGGTGTCAATACCCATAAAAATATTATTTGCCAAATTTGAAATCAATCGGTCTACTCTAAGGGGTGCCCCCGACCACTTAAAGTTGAGAGGTTTTGTTGTGGCCATTACAAAGAAAAATTTAAATTTTTTGTACGACACCCTCCCATTTGGTGTCAATACCCATAAAAATATTATGCGTAAAATTTGAAATCAATCGGTCAACTCTAAGGGGTGCGGGGCCACTTAAAGTTGAGAAGTTTTGTTCTGACCATTATAAAGAAAAATTTAAATTTTTTGTACGACACCTTCCCATTTGGTGTCAATACCCATAAAAATATTATTTGCAAAATTTGAAATCAATCGTTCAACTCTAAGGGGTGCCCCCGGCCACTTAAAGTTGAGAAATTTTGTTCTGGACCTTAAAAAAAACTTTTTTATTTTTTGTGCGACACCCTCTCATTTCGTGTCAATACCCATAAAAAAATTATGTGTAAAAATTGAAATCAATCGTTCAACTCTAAGGGGTGCCTCCGGCCACTTAAAGTTGAGAGGTTTGGTTGTGGCCATAACAAAGAAAAATTTTATTTTTTGTACGACACCCTCCCATTTAGTATCAATACCCACAAAAATATTATGTGCAAAATTTGAAATCAATCGGTCAACTCTAAGGGGTGCCCTCGGCCACTTAAACTTGAGAAGTTTTGTTCTGGCCATTATGAAGAAAAATTTAAATTTTTTGTACGACACCTTCCCATTTCTTGTCAATACCCATAAAAATATTATTTGCCAAATTTGAAATCAATCGTTCAACTCTAAGGGATGCCCCGGCCATTTAAACTTGAAGGTTTTGTTGTGGCCATTACAAAGAAAAATTTAAATTTTTTGTACGACACCCTCCCATTTGGCGGCAATACCCATAAAAATATTATGCGTAAAATTTGAAATCAATCGGTCAACTCTAAGGGGTGCGGGGCCACTTAAAGTTGATAAGTTTTGTTCTGACCATTATAAAGAAAAATTTAAATTTTTTGTACGACACCTTCCCATTTGGTGTCAATACCCATAAAAATATTATTTGCAAAATTTGAAATCAATCGTTCAACTCTAAGGGGTGCCCCCGGCCACTTAAAGTTGAAGGTTTTGTTGTGGCCATTACAAAGAAAAATTTAAATTTTTGTACGACACCCTCCCATTCGGTGTCAAAACCCACAAAAATATTATGTGTAAAATTTGAAATCAATCGGTCAACTCTAAGGGATGCCCTCGGCCACTTAAAGTTGAGAGGTTTTGTTGTGGCCATTATAAAGAAATATTTAAATTTTTTATACGACACCCTCCCATTTCGTGTCAATACCCATAAAAATATTATTTGCCAAATTTGAAATCAATCGTTCAACTCTAAGGGATGCCCCGGCCATTTAAACTTGAAGGTTTTGTTGTGGCCATTACAGAGAAAAATTTAAATTTTTTGTACGACACCCTCCCATTTGGTGTCAATACCCATAAAAATATTATTTGCAAAATTTGAAATCAATCGTTCAACTCTAAGGGGTGCCCCCGGCCACTTAAAGTTGAAGGTTTTGTTGTGGCCATTACAAAGAAAAATTTAAATTTTTGTACGACACCCTCCCATTTGGTGTCAAAACCCACAAAAATATTATGTGTAAAATTTGAAATCAATCGGTCAACTCTAAGGGATGCCATCGGCCACTTAAAGTTGAGAGGTTTTGTTGTGGCCATTATAAAGAAATATTTAAATTTTTTGTACGACACCCTCCCATTTGGTGTCAATACCCATAAAAATATTATTTGCCAAATTTGAAATCAATCGTTCAAATCTAAGGGGTGCCCCCGGCCACTTAAAGTTAAGAGGTTTGGTTGTGACCATTACAAAGAAAAATTTAAATTTAGTGTACGACACCCTCCCATTTTGCAATTTAGGCACAAAAATCTGGATTATAATGTTCGTAAACGGAATTGAAGTTGGTCCTTTGTTTTATAAAAATATTTATTTATAAGCATGATATCTGGTTTGTAAATTAAACGAACTCTTTTAAATCTTTCACTAAAGTTTCGTTAATTTTATAAAAATTTAATAAATTTGCAAACTACTTTATAGCCTTAATATAGATATTGTTGATGTAAAACGAAACATTTCTTCTGAAATGAGCAACAATTATTCCATAGTAAAATTCATTATTTTATTAATAATTTTACAAAATTTTTCTGTAAAATTTATAAAAATTTTTGTTCCTGCATTTTCAACACAATCCTCATGCATTCATTGGAAACATTTTGTGCATCTTATCCATTTCTTCCCTTTCAATCTCGTGAAAAACTTTTATGACAAACTGAGCATTCGGCGTCATCTATCTTCTTCGTCAGTAGGAACTGAACTTGGGTTATCATCAGACGTTTCCTTATCAGAAGATTGATTCCTTCGCGGCGTTTTGGTTTTCTTTTAGTTGCTTTCTGTCGTATAGTTTTCTTTACATTCTTTGGTTTTTTTTTCCTGCTTTTATTTTATACATATCGCGATCGCAGTTGCATTCTGCTGTTTTTCATCCTGTTCCTTTCTTTTCTTTTCTAGATTTATTATTTCTTGTTTATGTGGTGAAGCCGTGACCATAATGGTTTAACCTCGCATAGATGACGTTGAAGGTGGCTCAACGACTGGAATAGGCTGTACGTCATATGGAACTATAAACGAGAATAAAGAGTTCCTTAACCCTGGTGTATTGGGTGTCATTGGTTTTGACTTTGTAGAATTCCAAGGCAATAAGATATTATTAACCGTTTTAGGAGGAGCATTTGGGGAGTTATAAAAAATATTTTCATGGAGTGGAAATATTCTTGTTTTCAGGAAGTCATTTACAGCCGTATCGATTTTACATGTTTTTGCATAAGTTTTCCCAAATATTTCTCCAAGTTGGTATTGAGTAACGACTCGCCCTGGGTAATTTGTCAACCAATTTTCTTTTTTTTGGGCATAAAAGTTTTTAACGGAAACATAAATGAAACGTCCATAGGCTGCATATGATCTGTTGAATGAGGAGGAAGACATACTATAGACACTCCATTGTCACGTCCAATGTCAATCACATCTAAATTTCTTGTGTGACTGTAATGACCATCTAACACTAGCAGAACGGGGTCTTCTAATGATGGTTCAACTATGGACACGAAATGCCTCAGTCATTTTGTGAACAACTCAGGCTCCAACCCGATGGATGACATCAACCAATAGTGCGTGGAGATGCTTCATTCAAGTAATTCAGTTTTCATGTTTTTTCTTGAAAACACCATTAATGGAGAAATGAATTGAACAGAAGCTGACATACAAGTCACAATAGTTATTATGGCTCTCCTTTCAGCAGACGACAATTTGTAAACTGCTTTCTTGCTTTTCACTGTTAGGATTTTTCTTACTTTATGCTAAACGGTGCTAATCCCTGTTTCGTACACATTAAATATTTTCTTGGGGTTGAGATCAATCTTTTGTAATTCAGGTTTCAATATATGTCAAAAAAAGTTTTGACATTTTCTGGGATAAAACCTTGTACGCGACCTCGTGATAACGATTCTAGTTGGCGAAATGACAAGTTAGGGTGACGAGCCATAAATAACTTCATTCATTTTTTACCTGCTTTCTTTTTGGTTTGTGAATATGGGTGAGCAATTTCACGAAGATTCAACAACGTTTTGACTTGACCCCTTTTAATTTTGATTATTTTTTGTTTATAGATAGTCTTTGATAAATAAAAAATACAAGTTCTCTTAGAATTTTTTTTTTCGACCAGGGGTCTTCACAGGGTGCCCCTCAATTTTTGTTATTTTGTGATGTGAGTGCATTTTGACGAGCGATTGTAGAAAAACTACTCAATCGATTTTCATAAATGATATGTCGTTGAATAGGTATTAGAACAAAGTTCTTAAAAATGTACACTGTTAATTTTTTGAAATAATTTTTAACGGTGTAACATAAGAAAAAAATGGTGTAATTGAAAAAAAGATGGCATAGCATTTTTTTTTTTTTTAAACTAAATTGAAGCTTATTTTATATCTAACCACTTGTGAAAGTTTAGGACTAGCTATATTTTTTGTTTTAGAGATAAAATTCGTTGTGCATATGACTGTCGAGAATCAGTTTTTTTTGTTCTGAAGGAAAATTATCAAAATGGCAATTTTTAGATTCAGATTTTTTTTTTATGTTAAATATCAAATATTTTATTATTAAATGAACTTTTTAAAAAGCAATTTCAGTCAAGTTCAGCAAAATTTTGCGACATTTTGACTCGACCCTTTTTAATTTGGTTTATTTTGGTCTGTATTTAAAAAAATTCTACTTGAAGCCGTATTTTTCATTTTTCAAAGGCTATCTATAAACTAAAAATAAACCAAATTAAAAAGGGTCGAGTCAAAATGTCGCAAAATTTTGCTGAACTTGACTGAAATTGCTTTTTAAAAAGTTCATTTAATAATAAAATATTTGATATTTAACATAAAAAAAATCTGAATCTAAAAATCGCCATTTTTATAATTTTCCTTCAGAACAAAAAAAACTGATTCCCGACAGTCATATGCACAACGAATTTTATCTCTAAAACAAAAAATATAGCTAGTCCTAAACTTTCACAAGTGGTTAGATATAAAATAAGCTTCAATTTAGTTTAAAAAAAAAAAAAAAGGCTATCCCATCTTTTTTTCAATTACACCATTTTTTTCTTATGTTACACCGTTAAAAATTATTTCAAAAAATTAACAGTGTACATTTTGAAAAACCGTGTTCTAATACCTATTCAACGACATATCATTTATGAAAATCGATTGAGTAGTTTTTCTACAATCGCTGGTCAAAATGCACTCACATCACAAAATAACAAAAATTGAGGGGCACCCTGTGAAGACCCCTGGTCGAAAAAAAAAATTCTAAGAGAACTTGTATTTTTTATTTATCAAAGACTATCTATAAACAAAAAATAATCAAAATTAAAAGGGGTCAAGTCAAAACGTTGTTGAATCTTCGTGAAATTGCTCGGGTGTAGAATATTATCTCGCTGATAGCCAATTGGAAAGCCATTCGTTTTAAATCATAAGCGGTGGCGCCATATGTATAATGTTTTTTCATTTGCAAGCAATAGTTTACCAACTCCTCTAATTCAAATAGCAAAACTGGTTTTCTTCCCATTTTTCCAGAAATTTTATCTTCTATAGATTTATCAGACTTTTTTACGTAATCTTTCAAATTAGCTCCTGGAACTGCCTTTTTATAACCTATTTCCTTAGTTCGGATAGCTTCAACTGCTTTTTTCATTGCTTCAGAATCAATGCTACAAAAATTTCTCTTTGGCATCTAAAAATTTGAGTTTGAATAGTAAATTGTTGCTAAAATATTCAATGATTAAAAATAATAAAATAAAATTAACAAACCCCAAAATATAAAACATATCGTTTGTTAAGAAGAAAAACTATTTTATAAATTAAGTTCACATATTGTGAGGATAGTTGATTCAAATTTGCCTTCGCCATTTTTAATAATGTACAAAAGAGGGTAAATTGCAATCGATCTAAAATTATTTTGCAGAATACATTTATTTGTCAGGACACTGCAACCTCGTCGGTAAACAAGAAATGTTCGTAAATCAGGCAGAAAAAAATACGCCAAGCTTGAGGATCTTATCTGATTTACTGTCCTTAATCGAACAACATACGTATTAAGGTACATGAAACCTACCTCACAACGATCAAGCATTAAGTGAGTAGCAGAACTGATGGCTCTTGGTATCTTGAATATATCAGATCAAAAAAAACATATCAACAATCACGTCTTTAATACTGCTGAATTGAACGATTGAAGCTTGTGCACTTCCTAAAACTGGTGACCTGACGTCCCTAGTCGATGGTGACATACCAAAAATGATAGTAAAAGAGAATTAAAAACAATAATAAAAACTAGCATAACATTAATTAAATGCATAATTTTAATTATAAGTTTTTATTATCTAAAACATTAAAATTAATAATATTTATATGAATTGGTCACCTTATCCTAATAATAACAATCATAGTAATAAAATAAATAACAACAACAACATCATCCAAGATCTCAATAAAGAATATAAACAAGAAAACGATAATGTAAATTGTAATGCATAATGATGATGTTGTTAAATTTAGGGAACACGAAAATCTAAATAATCAAAGAAAAAAGAAACAAGCCTGCATTTACACATAAGATATCGGAAAGTAACACAAATTCAAAAATATACAAAATCTTCTAACAGCATGAGGTTTTAGGTGTGAAACCATGCTGCGCTTGAGTTAATAGGCCGAAAAAAAATTATATCTTTGACTTCAGACCGACATACAATGAATGTATAATAACTTTTGATTATTATTTTGTTTCATATGCTGCCTCTTTCTCGATGTTCTCTTTTTTTTTACTATGGACACACTATATATTGAAATAGTTATTATTTTTGATAACTTTATTATGTTTCGATTTAGATTTTTCTTAATAATTTATTTTTTTTATTAATATTTTTGTTTTATGCTGTCTACGCACTCGGTGGAGATTATTAATAGAAATCATTTATTAGAGATATATTTATTAAGATTTCTTAATGCGTTGAAGGAGAGATTATTAATATTCGTTACTTTAGATTTTATGGAGAATAACAGTCAGCATGAAATAATATTGTCGTAAGTTAGTCTTATCTAACTTGTTCTTAGGGAATGAATGTTCAGGCTTGAAATCAGTTTTCTTTGAATATCATTTTCTTGATTACATACTAAAGAAATTACTTTTACAAATAGCATTTTTATTTTGCTGTTACAAATTCCCTCCCAATTTTAGCTGACTTCAAAAAAGAAGGAGGTTCTGTGTTTCACTTGGGTTTTTTTTATGTCTATTGATGTTTGTTCACCGATTTCTCAAAAACGGCTCATGCGATTTTAATGATTTAAATTGTATTCTATTTAGTAGATGCCAAGATGTTCCTATATTTTTGCTATGGCGGAAAAAATATCCGTTTTCTAGAAAAACGAAAAAAAATGTGTTTTTTGATAAATGTTGATATATGTTTGTTTACCGATTTCTCAAAAACGGCTCATACGATTTAGATGATTTAAACTGCATTCTATTAAGGTTGCTTTGGAGGTTAATCTTTATTTTTTCTATGACGTGAAAAATATAGTTTTTCGGTAAATTGGAAAAAGCTGTATTTTTAATGCCTGTTCACCGATTTCTTAAAAACGACTAATTCGATTTGAATGATTTAAATTGTATTCGATTAAAATAAATGCTGAAATGGTTCCATATTTTTTTCTATGACGCAAGAAATACCATATTTCAGAAAATTGAAAAAATCTGTATTTTTCTATATATATTCACCGATTTCTCATAAACGACTCATTCGATTTGAATGGTTTTAATTGAATTCTATTTGGGTGGATTTCGAGAAAGTGTCGTATTTTTTTCTAAGACGCGAAAAATATCATTTTCCAGAAAATTGAAAAAAACCTGTTTTTTATGTATTTTCGTCGATTTCTTCGAAACCGCTTATTGTATTTGGATGGTTTGAGCTGTATTATATTGCTTTAGATTCAGAGTTGGTCCAATATAATTTTATATGACAGGAAATTTACCTTTTTTTCTCAAAACATCGAAAAACCATTGATTACGTGATTGTCATTGATGAATACATTCCGAGACTTAGTGATTACTTCAAAAACGCCTTTTTAACCGTTATTTGGAGTATAAAACCAAACTAAAAATTAAAAAATAGAAAACTTTAAAAAAAAATAGAACCGACTTCAAAAAACACAAAAAAGTGAAAAATAACTCAATTGTGACTTTAGAGACAAAAATACAGGAAACTATTGATTTATTTAATTTAATTATATTTGACTACAGACAAAAAAAAAATTACGGGTTTAAACAAAGTTATTATATTATAGAATTTATTTATTATTATAATTATTACAATTATTATAGTTGTTACAATAGTTATTATAATATAAAAGTTATTTGTAGCACAAAGCTGCTCGAAATCGGTGCCAAATTGACGAAAAACAGACTAACATGTCATCGGTTTGGCATCGATTTCCAACAGTTTTCTGCTACAAATAAGTTTTATAATATAATAACTATTGTAACAACTATAATAATTGTAATAATTATAATAATAAATAAATTCTATAATATAATAACTTTGTTTAAAACCGTAATTTTTTGTCTGTAATTATTGTATTAAATATAAGTAAATTAAATAAATCAATAGTAATCAATAGCTGTATTTTTGTCTCTTAAGTCACAATTGAGTTATTTTTCACTTTTTTGTGTTTTTTGAAGTCGGTTCTATTTTTTTTTTTAAGTTTTTTCATCTCTGAATTTGGTAATGTTTTCATTTTTAATCTCTTTTTGATTCGATCGCTAGATTATACGTAAAACAATTATACGCTATGTGTTATTATGGTTTTTCATATTTTCACTGTTTGTGTGATTTTGTCACTTTTGAATTAAAATGCAATATTTAAAAATATACTTTTATATGTTTCACTTGGTGGTGTATTACTGTGGAAACATATACAAAATATATTTTTAAATATTGCATTTTAATTATACGCTGCCATCCCAACTAGCAAGCTTACTTCTCAATTTTGAGTTATGCCAGCTTAAGCTTCAATAAACCTTCTCTAAAACTTCTAAGTGGGAAACTAGTTATATTTTACTTGTATAAAGTTTCCCTAGAACTTTCACAGAGAAGCTCTCCCAATCTCTGGAGTGAAAGCTTCTAAAATACTTTTATATTAAATATTTGTAGCTTTACCGAAACTTATCTACACAATTCTAGATAAAATTTCCGAAAAAGGTTATACTTGTTATAGCTGTCATTGGGATTAGAGTTTCGATTGTAACTGTTTAAAGTTCTTATTGTCATTGTCTAAAAATTGCTTCAATATCAAGACTCTAGAAGATTTACGGAGACTGGTTTTGCTAAAATGAAATACGTTAAACTGATTGCAATCAAGCAACCTCTGTTTTTAGTCTGATGTTTTTCTTCATTTGTGCCAATTGACAATGGAATTCAGAAGTAATTGTTGTGTTTACATCCGTTCGATGAGATATGGAGATGTCGTAAGGCTGATCCCGTGCGCCCATTTACTACACAAGAAGTGTGCGGAAGAATTGAACCGCAGAACAGCCAATTCTCTTTGCCCTTTATGTCGCGGTGCTGTAACGGGCCAGCAGCTGCAGTTAAGAAAGGTTTATCGAACACATTCAATAGCTGTAAGAGAGTGAATAATAGCTTGTGCAGAGAGTTAGGGGGACTGGTTATCTCTAGCCAAAAAGCTCAACATCCCATTTTCCACCGCTAAAAGCTAGATTGACCGAGGAACTGCTGAAGTACGGCCAAGAGGTGGACCCCGTCCTAGGGTTCTCAACGATGAAAAAATCACGTTCTTAATCGAACTAATCGAACGTGACTGTACCATTACTTTGAGGCAGATGCAGGAGAAATTGTTGAAAAATTCCACATTCAAGTCGGCGCCACAACGATATAACGCTATCTTGAAGAAACAAGTTTTACTCTGAAGTCTATTCACTACAAACCGAAAACAATAGATTCAAACGAGAACAAAGCAAAGAGGCCCTTATATGTCCAAAAACTTACAGAATTTATAAGAAATGGTAAATTAAATGAAAACACTTTAATTTCAAAAATTATAAATCTAATTTCAATTGACAGGAAAACAAATTTTGTATGTAGATGAAACGAATTTTTATCTTTTCTGCCGCCACAACAAAGGGCCCGTTCCATCCGAAGAAAAAGGGTAGTTATGCAGTTTCCGGCGTCCAAAGGCCCCAATATCCACTTAATTGGGGCCATCTCTGAGGACGTTTTAGCAATCGAAAAAAGAGGGGAGCGTTCAAAACAGAAGATGCGCACGAGGGGATGCTGCGGCTTCTTCAAACTTGGCAAACGCGAGGTAATCAGCTGACTGACTTGGTTATTGTTTGCGATAACGCTCCGTGCCACAGAGGAATGCGTCGGCAGTCTAGAGTGTTGTGGACGAGGGTGGGGGATCGGCACTCTTGCCACTGGGGCCGTACTCGCCAATGCTAAACCCTATCGAAAATTGCTGGTCGATAGTATAGAACTATGTCAAAGGGCGTCTCAGACTACCTACCGTGAGGGCCCCTGGAGTAGGTGAGCAACGGCTCCAATATTTGGAACAAGTGGTGGAAGAAGCCAAAACTACAATAACAGGAGGGCACTGCGCCAAGTCTGTCCAGCATTCGTCGGTTTTCTATCAAGCGGCTTTAAACTTAGGGAATATGAGTGTTAGCTCATAATTTTTATTTTTTTGTATTTATTCGATAATTTTTTTAATTAAACATGTTTTTTTTTCATTTACAATGATGCGTGTTCATTTCCCTCTTCTTTTTGTTCATTTACAAAGATACGTATGCACTTCCAATAATTTGAAGAGCGTTTTATGAAACTGTAAAATTTACGATTGCAGTGCAAATTATAAGCAAAAGTAAAGAGGAACGCAATTGACAGGAAGTCCTGGAAAATAGTAACGAATATCGACTGATCCTGCTCCAAAGCGGGAATGAGCAAGGAAGAAGAAGAATCTCCCTTTATACGAATACCTTTGGGTATAAACGAATAACAGTGGGTATAAACGAATAACTTTTGTGATAACATGAATAACTATGGGGATTAGATGAATAACAGCGGTAAAAAGTGTAGAGCGGACTGGAAAAAATTTAAAGGTGTTATAAATGATGATATACGAATTTTCTTCATATTTTTTATGACAACGATGTCATCGCATGAACTTGATTTGATGTAATAAAGAAACAGGGATAAATTTAATTACTGCATTTATCGTTCTTTATGTTTTATTTGAATGTTTGATTTTTTTTTTTTTGAATACTGAATGTTGCGGCATAACAAAGGAAGTCTTATAGAAGCCATTGTGATTGTAATTACTATGAAACATATTAAGTTTCTTTTTAACATTTAAATTAATCGATTGGATAGCATGCAGGACAAACGATCGAAGGACCCGAGTTACGCTCTGGACCGCTCGGGTCCAATACGCTAACTTTGTACTTTGTACAGCCTAAGGCTTTTTTATTCGAATTTTCGCTCATTCCAAATTTTCACTGCTAACTGATATTAGTGTAACCTAAATCTGAGAGATTTTTGGGATTTTCGGATCATAAATAAAAAAGTTATAGACGAATTATAATGTATTTTTGAATTCAACTGCCTCCCCTCAAATCAAATCAAATGGATCAAATGGAATCGTCCAAATCTTTTCTTTGTTTATAGTATTTTATATTTTCTTTCAGTTTATGCATTGATCTAGGAGAGTATGGACGTTATTTTTCTTTGTTGTTTTATCTTATATATTAATACGTTGAATATTTAGTTAGATATATATTGTTTGTGAATGAAAGAGGATAAAAAATTGATTATTGATTGTTGTATTTTTTTTTTCAAAGACCATTTTGTAATGTGTGTGTTTGGTATGCTAGTTTGAGATCGTAAATTTGATTATTAGAATTTTTAATATATATTGTTTGTGAATGAAAGAGTATAAAAATTGATTATTGATTGTTGTATTTTTTTTCAGCGACAATTTTGTAATGTGTGTGTTTGGTATGATAGTTTGAGATCGAAAATTTGATTATTAGAATTTTTAATATATATTGTTTGTGAATGAAAGAGGATAAAAATTGATTATTGATTGTTGTATTTTTTTCAGCGACAATTTTGTAATGTGTGTGTTCGATATGATAGTTTGAGATCGTAAATTTGATTGTTAGAATTTTTAATATATATTGTGTTTGAGAATGAAAGAGGATGAAAAATTGATTATTGATTGTTGCATTTTTTTTTCAGTGACAATTTTGTAATGTGTGTGTTTGGTATGATAGTTTGAGATCGTAAATTTGATTGTTTTAATTTTTAATATATATTGTTTGTGAATGAAAGAGGATAAAAAATCGATTATTGATTGTTGTATTTTTTTATAATGTGTGTGTTTGGTATGATAGTTTGAGATCGTAAATTTGATTGTTAGAATTTTTAATATATATTGTTTGTGAATGAAAGAGGATAAAAAATTGATTATTGATTATTGTATTTTTTTTTTCAGCGATAATTTTATAATGTGTGTGTTTGGTATGATAGTTTGAGATCGTAAATTTGATTGTTAGAATTTTTAATATATATTGTTTGTGAATGAAAGAGGATAAAAAATTGATTATTGATTGTTGTATTTTTTTTCAGCGACAATTTTGTAATGTGTGTGTTTTTTCAGCGACAATTGTATAATGTGTGTGTTTGGTATGATAGTTTGAGATCGTAAATTTGATTGTTAGAATTTTTAATATATATTGTTTGTGAATGAAAGAGGATAAAAAATTGATTATTGATTGTTGCATTTTTTTTTTTCAGTGACAATTTTGTAATGTGTGTGTTTGGTATGATAGTTTGAGATCGTAAATTGATTGTTAGAATTTTTAAAATATATTGTTTGTGAATGAAAGAGGATAAAAAATTGATTATTGATTTTTGCATTTTTTTTTCAGCGACAATTTTATAATGTGTGCTTACAACGATCTATCAGAAGCACTTTACCGAAGCTATAGCTTGTTAAAACCAGAAATTCTATTCTGTTTGCATTACTGCCTACAAAAGACCATACCGAAGTTATTTCCGCAGTCATACACAAATCATGGCTTCGTTTAAGGTAAGAAAACTTCTCCAAATGGCATTTATCGAAACCACTTTAGAAGCTTTAAAGAAACTATAAGGGTGTGGAAACTAGTTTCGATGAGACTGTTTAGTGTTTTAAAAGAAATAACAATGCTAGTTGGGATACCATGCGTTGACAATAAGGACTACTATTTTCCGTTTAACTAACCGGATTCTTATAAAACGGAAGAGCACTAATAAGAATTTTAATAAAAAATAAATATTAATATATTTAAAGCGAGCGATTAACGCTGACAACGTTCGTTACAAGAGCAATTGTAGTAAGTGCATACTTCAATGCGTGGCGAAGTGAGTGCACGTAAAAATGAGATCATTAAAGCGCAAGTTATGACCACAGTGATAACCAGCTTAAAGGAAAGACATAAAACGGCCAGGTTTATTTCTAAAAATACAACCGAGAGTAGTGAACGGCTCACTGAAATTATTAGAATAGATACTGGACCCAGTGATGGCCTTAGAGTCGAGATTAAGAGGAGAACCAGAGACACTGGTACAAAAAACACATCACTGGCACAAAAAAGACTAGAAAAAACTTCTAGTGGAAGGGAGAATGTAATCACTGATTTAAAAGCCATTCACCAGCTACAAAATTGCAATTAAGGTTATTAGGATGATAATCCGTGCGCGATATTTCCATAAACCTAACAAATCACATAGAATCTGAATCTGGTCGTGGAATCTCTGGTGAAAAAGATTTTCAAAAGTTGTGTTAACTGAATCAGTTTAAATGGAAACATTTCAAACCTACACCAAATAATTCTTAATGGGACAAGCGATCATGCCAAAGCAGCCCAAGCTTAAGGTAAAATTTTCACTAAGGAACACCCTCGCAATCCTTAAGGAAGAAATCAGAACGGTTAAGAGAAGCGATTCAGACCAATAACATTTCTACAACGACGATTGTAACTAGATGGAAATAGGTATTCACAGAGGAGGAGCAGCAGAGAATAAACACACTTACCAGATGGTCAACTACACGTACGGATAACGTACGAATAACAGATCGGTACCAAAGCACTAGGTGGGGAGCCATACAAATCACCAGGAATGGTAGTCCCAGCCTTGTTGAAAAAGAAAAAAAAATTAGTTGTTCTATTAGCTTATACACTTCCATCAACTTCACATCATTTTTGTTAAAAATGATACAAAGCCGATATGGTCGACAAACATATACGGACAAGCACACTAGAATAATCAAATTTGCAAGTTAGCAACACGCGTGCAGTATGAACAGATTTACTGATCAAGGTATTGAAATAAACGAAAGGATTGGTAGTCAGTAGTTGAAGAAGCTTTAGACAGCACCTTAGACGTTTGTGTACAGCTCAGTGAAAAGATGTTAACCGCAATCTGTTAAGTTCAGGCCATACAAATCCGACCTCTGTACAATACGAGGGTTCTTCACAGGGACAAGTTTTATCATTAAATGCCTTCATTTGCCTTACTAACATTTTACTGCCACAACGGTGCGCGACCGTTTTATTTTATCAAACGCCAACTATTATCATGACAATATGTTACGTTCCTTCAAGTTTCAATATATGTATATGAATATCATGGCAGTGATAGTAGTTATCACTTGTAAAGCATTCTCGTGGAGCAAGAAGGTACGGCTCAACTCTAAGAAAAAAAGAGGTAGAAAAAATACATTGACTGATCTGAAGATATGAATTTCGGTGGCCATTAAAATATGTTCTACAGGGTAAAATAAGACTATAAACATCAAGAAAGACTTTCCAAAGGGAATCCTTGGCTTGGGATATCTAAAAATGAAATCGTCGGGGAATTCTACTTCAATAGGGAATATACAACAACTACGATCTTACACTGTCATAAACATGACTAGCAACACATAATAATTACTGCCATGGATAGATACCGTAGGCGACGATTAATGTTTAAAAACTACATTTTGGTATTTGTGGCTTCTAAATTTATTTGTAAGAGATACAAAATCACCACTGATTGATTCTTCATTATTGTAACATCCCACAAAAATATATTTCTAAGAAACAATTTCTGCTAACTAAATTCCCAATTCATCTCTGTCATAGACTTAACTTTTTTATGATTATGTTTTCAATTAATTTTTGGTTTGTGTTATTATTATTATATACAAAATAATAATTTAATTCGCAGCATGATGAAGAATTCCTATAAATTTAAATACAAAAAATTCATTAATAGTCTAACTCCGGCACATATGTATACAGCAACAAATATATGTTGTCAATAGTTATAAGTCGAAAATCTTATTAATTTAAATAATAATTAATATTTAAATTAGATAAAATTGAAAATATTTTTTTTTACATTTTTTTAGTAAATTAATTAGGATATTGTTTATTTGGTCACACCTATTACTTAAATGAAAATAAACACAGTTAATAGAATTTGAATTAATTTAATTAACAATTAAGTTGGCAGATCAAATGAATTGGTGGCTTAAAGTTTAAATATTTGTGGTTTTGAATTTTGATTTCTGTTAACCAGAAATGTATGCAAATAAGTTGAATTTAGACATTAATTAATTGAAGACTCATGACATTATAAAAACATAAAAGTTTATCGGTTAATTGTTGTTAAAAAAAATAAATATAAAATTGGTAGAATATGGTTTCATTGGTCAATAAAATATTTTAGATTATAGGTTAGGAATTTCAACTTAATCACTTGCAATGAATGGAAGTCGTGAATGTCATTTAGAAGGATTTATTCACCTTTTCTATTATTGTGTTATGGGAAACTTTTTTTATATTTTTGTTTTGTTTAAGCTATTGCTTTCATCGATTCGCGTTCGCCAAGGGAATAGTGAAAAAGCTCAAGATCTTAATTTCTAAAACGAACTCAGATTTTGATGTATTATCAGTGAATGAGGCTTCGTTGTTCGAAAGTCTATAAGCTTCAGACGCATATTCATTGGTCTCCTTTGACTAGTTGGAATTACAACTCTATGCTCCCTTTGGAAGGTAGTTGGATAAATTCGGTCATCTATTAGCATGGAAAATTTAGAATTCCTGTTAATTTGGCCGCACATTTCTATTGTAAAATTGTGTAAGCACACCAAAAACTACTTTATTTAAAACAACAAAATATGGATATTTTATGTTACCATCACTACACAAAACTTTTGTTCTTTTTCCTAATTCCGTGCTAAGAACGAAATTACGGACATTTCAAATAAATTATGAACGCAATTCCGTTCGTCGACAACTCGCTTGTTTTGATAACTTAAATGTACAAAATCAGTATTCTATTAACGTTAGACGTTTAATATAATCCTAATTGATCCACAAAAAAGAATATTTTACAGGAAATAAATAACCATAAATTTTTATGGTCTTAAGAAAATGTTAGTAATACCTTAACCTTTTCCATAAGAGAAACGTCTCAAACAGCAAGTTTTCGTCGACCAACCAATCAAGGTATGATTTATGAACTTAAAACCAAAAATTCCGGCCAGAAAATCAAAATAATTGATTCTCAGCAATTCAGGGCGTGTATCGTGATATATTTTTTTTCAAAAAAGCTTAAATTTATCTTATTTTAAGACTTTTTATAAAATAGCACGGGATAATGTACTAGCCCGTAATATTGTACACTTACCTTACAAAATTAATTTTTATAAATATCGAAAGTTTTATTTACAAAATGTAATGCAAATATATGAAGAATCACATACAAATACAAATAAGTGTAAATGACAAATAATATAAATAAATCCACTAAGAAAACAATAATTCATTTTTCAAAACAACAATCATTAAAATTAAATTTAACACCATCCCCGTATTTGAATATAAGAAAAGTTATATATCCACCCTTTCTGTTTATGTTCAACATACATTAATCTAAATGAGCATTAAGCACGAGGTGGTTGCTGTTTTTTTTTTTTTTCATTTTCTTTTTGTTGTTTTATTTTATTGTATTTCTTTTTTAAATTAATAACAATGGCCGCATTTTAATTTACCCAGATCCTTATCAGAACAACAACGACAAAAAAAAAGAAAAAGTTCGGTTTAGGAGTTGGTTAATTTTTACAGGAATAATGACCATTCTAATGGCGTTTTTAACAAAAGAAAACAATAGAATATTAGTGAAGTAGAATTTTTCAAAAAAATGTAATTAGTTTTTAACAATAATAGCTGAAGTCAATTAAGAAAGAAAATATCTTTATAATCAGAAGCAAGGCATAAATTATTCTCTCATTTATCATTGCGTTTCTTTCAAAAAAAAAAAAACTTGTTTATTCAGATCAAGATTGAATTTATTGTTAATGAATTTATTATGCTTATTTTATTCATTTCTTCCGCTAAATTGATATTATTGTTGAACAGGGGATTAAAATAAATATTGATAGGAAAAACATTCAGTAGTTACTGTAACTCCAATGAATTCTTTTCACATTTCAAACAAAACCATAAAAACTCTGTTAATACTTCATATTCTAAATCTCAATCTGATTACTACAATTTTATATCAATAGCACAATTAATTTTAATAATCCTTAAGTATAAATAATGATGACATTATTTTATTAAAAATTTAAATAAAAAACAAAATATTAATAAATTTAATAGGCATATTTTCTTTATTCATTTTTATAGTTTTTTTCTACTCTTTTATTTAATATATATCTTTAAGATTTATATAAATATTAAGTTTTGTCTTTTTAGTTTCTTTTAGTAAGACGAAGAAACAGAAATCTATATTAATTTTATGTTTTCATAATAATTATTAGTTTTGGTAAAAATTGAAATATTAAATAAAAAATATGTATATGTATTATAATATCAATTTATTAAAAATTTATAATAAATAATAATCATAATAAAATTTAGGCGATAAATTATTTTTATTTATATATTTTAGATTGTTAATTAACAAAAATCTGGTTTGAATTTCCTGTTATAGAAATGATTTCATTCATAGGTAAAAAAAGATGTTGATGTTGTATGCGTAAGCCAGCGTAAGTATTTAGCATGTTTTTCTAATTATACGAACTAATTATTCTAGAACTCCTTACCGGGTTGCTGTTAACAGATTTTTAATCGACTGATGTCGAAATAAGGGGATGTAAAAAGGCTGAATCTATTGGAACAGAGGCCCATGAAAGGAGGAGGTTAGTGAAAATCTTTGGATCGTGCAACACATGGATCTTGAAAATTAAATAAGGTCTTTGGCACTTCTAGATTTGGAAGAACCTGATTTGAAGGTTGTAGCAAATGTAGAAGTGAAGCAGGCTTTTGTGATCAGTTTTATATGGTAAGGAGAAGGAGAAAGGGAGAAAATAGTTGTGCGTCAGGGAGAAGGAGAAGGGGGAAGGACTGACTCTTTAGACTGCCACTGTAACGCTGTTCTATTTCGAGTTTTACTCTAAAAACAAGAATATTCAAAATTTAAGAAATTCTCTAATGATTTGCTAATTTATTTCGGTTCCAGCTTTTGATTTTGGAAATTTTATTTGATTTTTATTGCCGTTATCTTTTGTTTATAGAATGTTTTTGTTTAATAATGTTGAGCGAGAGAATAATATTTTAAAATTGTGGATTGAAATGCGAAAAGTATATAGTAAGAGAGAGCCGGATGTATTCTGACTATAAAACATCGGTCATTTAGTGGATCGAGACAAATTGTAAATTTTAATCAAAAAGAATTGTATTATCGTGCCACAATTATTTTAATGTGGTTTAGTTAAGTGAATAATAATTATTGTTTAAATCAATTAGATAAACATTGTGGAAGGTTTTGTAATTCTTTTGATTTAAAACAAAAAAAAATATATTATAACCAATAAAACTATTACATATTTTATTCAAGATATATGAAATAATTTTTATAATAATTTTATCGCTTCAATAAACAAACATGGCAGAAGTACATTACTTGAAGATATTTTCAATGTAACAGATCGTGTTAGTCAATTACAGTGTGACTCCAAATCAGGCGTGGTTATATCCCACGGAATTGAGGTATAAATCTAGTTTGGTATTATAGCTACCTCATTACACGAAGATGAAAAATATTTATAGTGGTGGTTTTAATACACTGAAGGAACAAGAGTTGATACAGTGTTGAGTATGTGCTGTTTGGAAAGATATGTAGACTGGAAGAAGACAAAGTTCAAAATGAAAAATCCCAGTCGTCGTTTATCGCTTATGGTACATATTGGGAATTTTTAAGGCAATTATAAGAAGATACGATTTACACGGGGTTGGAGTGGATTATCACATCATACATATAATAATGTAAGCTTCCTTATTTTTGTAGATTGATTTATATAGTTTTTGTAACACAAACGAGTTTTACTTATTAAATTATTTAGTTTTATTGTATTTAATATTAAAAAAGTTTTGAAGTAATATTTTTTTCATAAATAAGAGATTTCCCAATTAGCATTCCCATGTATTATTATATGTATATAAAGTCCAATTCCTTTACCCCTTCTGCGTAGGAAAATGTTTTGTGATGGTTGGACAGACCCATCAAAAGATCATCTCGGTCATAATCGGGGTACTTGTGATAATCTAAATCCCATCAAAGTAAACAACAAAACTACTTACCAAGAGGTTTTGAAGCACAAAGGCGAGAAGTTTGCGGGTGATAGTGTCTCAAACAGACCATCGAATTACGAAGAATTACGAAATACAAAGAAAGAAGTAAAACTTTGTAGCCAATATTTATACGACTTCTAATGGAACTTGTTGGCTGCAGAGGCAATTCCAGTTACATTACAACAGAAAGGAGCAAGGCTTCAACTATGAAGGTTAGGGTGGCCCTTAAAATCACAGATTTTTATTTTTTGTAAGGCACCCTCCCATTTCGTGTAAATACCCTTAGAATACACTAGAATTTTTTTTTTCATTGTACAGTTTGCAGCACTCTCCCATTTCATGTGAATACCCATAAAAATATTATTTGCAAAATCTGATCTCAATCGGTCAATTCTAAGACGTGCCTCCGGCCACTTAAAGTTGAGAAATTTTGTTCTGGGACTTAAAAAAAAACTTTTTTATTTTTTGTGCGACACCCTCTCATTTCGTGTCAATACCCATAAAAAAATTATGTGTAAAAATTGAAATCAATCGTTCAACTCTAAGGGGTGCCCCCGCCACTTAAAGTTGAGAGGTTTGGTTGTGGCCATTACAAAGAAAAATTTAAATTTTTTGTACGACACCCTCCCATTTGGTGTCAATACCCATAAAAATATTATGTGTAAAATTTTAAATCAATCGGTCAACTCTTTGGGGTGCCCCCGGCCACTTTAAGTTGAGAGGTTTTGTTGTGGCCATTATAAAGAAAAATTTAGATTTTTTGTACAATACTCTCCCATTTCATGTCAATACCCGTAAAAATATTATTTGCAAAATTTGAAATCAATCGGTCAATTCTAAGACGTGCTTCCGGCCACTTAAAGTTGAGAAATTTTGTTCTGGACCTTAAAAAAAATTCAATTTTTTATGCGACACACCTTCCATTTCGTGTCAATACCCATAAAAAATTATGTGAAAAATTTGAAATCAATCGTTCAACTCTAAGGCGTGCTCCCGGCCACTTAAACTTGAAAGGTTTTGTTCTGGCCATTACAAAGAAAAATTTAAATTTTTAGTACGACACCTTCCCATTTCGTGTGAATACCCTTAAAAATGTTATTCGCAAAATTTGAAATCAATCGGTCAATTTTGAGACGTGCCTCCGGCCACTTAAAGTTGAGAGGTTTTGTTCTGGCCAATACAAAAAAAAATTTAAATTTTTTGTACGACACCCTCCCATTTCATGTCAATACCCGTAAAAGTATTATTTGCAAATTTGATATCAATCGGTCAATTCTAAGACGTGCCTCCGGCCACTAAAAGTGGAGAAATTTTGTTCTGGACCTTAAAAAAAATTTTTTTTTGTGCGACACCCTCCCATTTCGTGTCAAAACCCATAAAAAAATTATGTGCAAAATTTGAAATCAATCGGTCAATCGGGTGCCCCCGGCCACTTCAAGTTGAGAGGTTTTGTTATGGCCATAATAAAGAAAAATTTAGATTTTTTGTACGACACCCTCCCATTTCATGTCAATACCCGTAAAAATATTGTTTGCGAAATTTTAAATCAATCGGTCAATTCTAAGACGTGCCTTCAGCCACTTAGAGCTGAGAAATGTTGTTCTAGACCTTTAAAAATAATTTATTTTTTATGCGACACCCTCCCATTTTGTGTCAATACCCATAAAAAAAATATGTGTAAAATTTGAAATCAATCGTTCAACTCTGAGGCGTGCCTCCGGCCACTTAAACTTGAAAGGTTTGGTTCTGGCTATTACAAAGAAAAATTTAAATCTTTTATACGACACCCTCCCATTTCATGTCAATACCCGTAAAAATATTATTTGCAAAATTTGAAATCAAACGGTCAATTCTGAGACGTGCCTCCGGCCACTTTAAGTTGAGAGGTTTTGTTCTAGCCAATACAAAGAAAAATTTAAATTTTTTGTACGACACCCTCCCATTTCATGTCAATACGCGTAAAAGTATTATTTGCAAAATTTGAAATCAATCGTTTAATTCTAAGACGTGCCTCCGGCCACTTAAAGTTGAGAAATTTTGTTCTGGACCTTAAAAAAAAATTCAATTTTTTATGCGAAACCCTTCCATTTCGTGTCAACACCCATAAAAAATTATGTGGAAAATTTGAAATCAATTGTTCAACTCTAAGGCGTGCTCCCGGCCACTTAAGCTTGAAAGGTTTTGTTCTGGCCATTACAAAGATAAATTTAAATTTTTGGTACGACACCCTCCCATTTCGTGTCAACACCCATAAAAAAATTAGGTGTTAAATTTGAAATCAATCGGTCAACTCTAAGGCGTGCCCCCGGCCACTTTAAGTTGAGAGGTTTTGTTGTGGCCATTATATAGAAAAATTTAGATTTTTTGTACGACACCCTCCCACTTTATGTCAATACCCGTAAAAATATTATTTGCAAAATTTGAAATCAATCGGTCAATTCTAAGATGTGCCTTCAGCCACTTAGAGTCGAGAAATGTTGTTCTGGACCTTAAAAAGAAATTTATTTTTTGTGCGACACCCTCCTATTTTGTTTGTGTCAATACCCATAAAAAATTATGTGTAAAATTTGAAATCAATCGTTGAACTCTGAGGCGTGCCTCCGGCCACTTAAGCTTGAAAGGTTTGGTTCTGGCTATTACAAAGAAAAATTTAAATCTTTTATACGACACCCTCCCATTTCATGTCAATACCCGTAAAAATATTATTTGCAAAATTTGAAATCAAACGGTCAATTCTTAGACGTGCCTCCGGCCACTTTAAGTTGAGAGGTTTTGTTCTGGCCATTACAAAAAAAAATTTTAAATTTTTTGTACGATACCCTCCCATTTCATGTCAATACCCGTAAAAATATTATTTGCAAAATTTGAAATCAATCGTTCAATTCTAAGACGTGCCTCCGGCTACTTTAAGTTGAGAAATTTTGTTCTGGACCTTAAAAAAAAAATTAAAATTTTTGGTACGACACCTTCCCATTTCGTGTCAATACCCATAAAAAAATTATGTGTAAAATTTGTAATCAATCATTCAACTCTAAGGCGTGCTCTCGGCCACTTTAACTTGAGAGGTTTTGTTGTGGCAATTACAAGGAAAAATTTTAATTTTTTGTACAACACCTTCGCATTTCGTGTGAATACCCTTAAAAATTTTATTTGCAAAATTTGAAATCAATCGTTCAACTTTGAGGCGTGCTCACGGCCACTTTAGGTTGAGAGGTTTTGTTCTGGCCATTACAAAAAAAAATTTAGATTTTTTGTACGACACTTTTTTGTACGACACTTTTAAAATTGAGAAATTTTGTTCTGGGCCTTAAAAACAAAATTTTTATATGTTGTGCGACACCCTCCCATTTCGTGTCAATATCCATTAAAATATCATGTGTAAAATTTGAAATGAATCGTTCAACTCTATGGCGTGGACGAACACCTTAGAGTTGATTATTGATTTCAAATTTTGCAAATAATATTTTTATGGGTATTGATACCGAATGGGAGGGTGTCGTACAAAATATTTAAATTTTTCTTTATAATGGCCACAGCAAAACCACTCGACTTTAAGTGGCCGGGGCACCCCTTAGAGCTGACCGATTGATTTCAAATTTTGCACATAATATTTTTATGGGTATTGACACCAAATGGGAGGGTGTCGTACAAAAAATCTAAATTTTTCTTTATAATGGCCACAACAAAACCTCTCAACTTAAAGTGGCCGGGGCACCCCATAGAGTTGACCGATTGATTTCAAATTTTACACATAATATTTTTATGGGTATTGACACGAAATAGGAGGGTGTCGCATAAAAAATTTAAATTTTTGTTTGTAATGGCCACAACCAAACCTCTCAACTTTAAGTGGCAGGGCACCCCTTAGAGTTGAACGATTGATTTCAATTTTTACACATAATTTTTTTAACGATATTGACACGAAATGTGTCGCACAAAAAATAAAAATGTTTTTTTTTAAGGTTCAGAACAAAATTTCTCAACTTTAAGTGCCCGGAGGCACGTCTTAGAATTGACCGATTGATATCAGATTTTACTAATAATATTTTTGTGGGTATTCACATGAAATGGGAGAGTGCTGCAAACTGTACAATGAAAAAAAAAATTCTAGTGTATTTTAAGGGCCACCCTAATGAAGGTATGTGGTTAACCTAAGAGAAATCTGGCTAAAATCTAGATTTCAAATCATAAAATATAGAGGGGCTGAAATCTCAAGCTCTAAGTTATCAAGACTTCGGTCTGGGTTAAGGATTTGTATATAGTTTTCGGCAAAAAACTTTTATGAGGACATGGTTTTTAGTTTTGGGCAGCGATGTATATCAAACATAAATCTTTGTTAAAGTACATGTATTATCTCTGTTTAGAAATTTATTACAAAATTAACACGAAACATCTATACTTTTTTAAAAAAATTATTTATTTTTATTTTTACGCTAATCAGTCTTACAATTTAATTTTTATTTTTAAATTAATACAAAAACACAATATTTCGGCACATTGTCAGTCTCAAGTTAAAGAAAAAATACACAAAATATTATAAAAATTGACATCAAAATGAAAAAAATGATGCATTGAGGAATATTTGTTGGAAATCACAACACCAATTTATTCCAGTAACAATATTTATTGATAAACTATCTTATTCTTTTTCTTACAGAAATGAGCAAATACAATTTTTTGGATTGTTAATTTATCCGCACAATGGCGTTTTCGTTAAATTTATAAAGTGATATTAATACCTCGAACTTAGCCAAAATAACCATTGACTCATGGAGTCGCGAAATGAGAGTGAAGTAAATATTTTCGTTTACCGCCAACCAAAATGACAAAGAAAAATCCATTGAACGTAATTCGTTGTTCGAATATCGAATTGATAACAATAAATTAATTAATTAACTTATTGTATGGATGGCGTGAATATGATTAAGTAGCAGATGGTTCATGTCATTAGTATGGTCGTTAACTGATCGTGTGATCGTTTAAGTTTTTGTAGTGATTAATTATTTAGATTTATATATATTAACCACTACAAAAACTTAGATGAATTGAAAAAATTATATAAACAAAAAACTATGTAGGAAAATATAAAACTTTCTTAAAAGCTACTACGTTGGCTTTTTTGAAAATATTTTTTTCAAGTTTAAAAGGTGCTTATATTCATTATGTAGAAATTTGGTATCTAAGTAGTTGTGCATTACATGCCATCGGTAGTTTTAATTGGATATGTGAAGCTTCAAGGATATTTCTTTTTTTTAAATTTTCCTCTATATCTAAAATTTTATTTTTTTCGAATTCAAAAATATGTTCCTCGTTTATGCTGTGTTTTGCTAATGCGGCCAAATCGCTTTTATTCCGAACATAACTTTTGTGCTGAAGAATACGATTTTTTAGTTGTTGTTTTGTTTGTCTTATATATACTGTTTTTTTTGCACTTGCACGGTTTTTCGTATATCAACATCTATACGTTGCCGGAAAATTATAACAGATCATAAATTAACATAATTTAGAGAAAAGATGATACACTCAGCAAACTGCTCAAAAACCTTTCCATTTAGTGTTTCGAGAAAATATTACATTATCATAAATTCGTATTTCTTTCAAAATTTCAAAAATATATTGTAAAAATTAAATAGAACCAAACTTTTTTCAAAATTCTAAAAATATTGCAAAAATTATAACAAAATCAAAAATTAAAACTTTTTCGAAATTTCTAAAAATATTGCAAAAATTATTATAAAATCAAAAATACAAATTTTTTTCAAAATTCCAAAAATATTTCAAAAACTATAGCGAATTCAAAAATTTCCATGTGACATTTACGTCATACAACAGCTAAATTTGCCAAAAAATTGGCTAAAAAAATAAATGAAATCATTTTTTTGACATACTTGACAATATTTTTTTGAAAAACTTATAATCTCAATAATAATAATATCATTTTCATTTCATACAAATAACTAATTTTATTATTTTCTAAAAAAATAAATGAAAATCATTCTTTTGACACACTTGACATTATTTTTTGACAAACTTATAATGCCATAATTCTGTATATTAATAATAAAATTTCATGTCATACAAATAATTTATTTTATTTTTTCCAAAAACTTGGGTAAAAAATAAATAAATCGAAGTAAAATCTTTCTTTTGACACACTTGACAACATTTTTTTGACATACTAATAGTGCGATAATCTAGATTTTAGTCTCACATACCAATCCCGTCATGTTCACATTTAACATTTTATATAAATAATTCATTTTATTTTTTTCCAAACAAAATAAATGAAAATCATTCTTTTGACAACATTTTTTGACAAACTTATAATGCCATAATTCTAATAATAATAATATTAATAAAATTTCATGTCATACAAATAATTAATTTCATTATTTTCCCAAAAATTGTGTAAAAAAAATTAAAATCATTCGTTTGACACACTTGACAACATTTTTTTGACAAACTTATAATGCAATATTCTAGATTTTGGTCTCACATACCAATCCCGACCATCAAGATTTCTCCAAATTCAATGTTCCTACTCGTAATCACTTAAAATGAAGGTTTTTTAAGCAAAAAATATGCAAATTTCCTTGTTTTGACACACTTGACGATTTTTTTGACACAGTTCCTGGACGGTTATCGAACCCATCGTCCTTTCAGCTCTTACCATTGAATATACCTATTTTTAGAAACAAAAGTTTTTGAAATCCCTCAGGCCGTTTTCTAGATTTCGTCAGTTGTGACGGCCGGCCGGTAGACAGACATACATTTTTTTTTGCTTTTTTAGAATCAGTAGGTCCTAAAATGTCAAGAAATGGCAAAAAAGTGGGGTAAGAATTTCATAAGGATAAGCGATATCATTGCGATAACCAAGACCTTAATCCCATGAGTTTCTCATCTTTTCTCTTGAAAACACTGGAAATGTTGGTAGACGACTTTTTGAGAGGTTCATTTGAATCAAAAAGGTTGCCAGCATCTCAACATGTATACTGCAACAGCAAACCTTTTGAAACAACCTTGAACTCTATCATAAGGTCAATTGAAAAATCCTGGACTGCAATGAATATTCCTTAATCCTTTGTTACTTTCTACGATATTGCGAGAGTTTTCAATAACGTTAGTCCTGAGGCGATCACCCATACGCTTGTGATTTGGGAGTGGAGCAATCACTGTTCAGCCGGAATCACCACTCACCCGGAGTAAGGGTTGCCAGAGCTTGTCTCGGTGAGTACTCCATACTCACTAGTTCGTAAGAAGAGGCACACCACAAGGTGGTTATTAATGACATTTTGCTAAACCTGGAAGGACGTTGCTTCAGGATGATCTCTTACGCGGATGTTATTGCTATTGGCGTCTTCGGCAAAATGTCCTAGTAATCTTAGGAATCTAATACAAAGTGCTCTTTGAATTGGTTATCTTCTCTAGGAAGCGTAAAACACCTGCATTTGAACACCCAACTCTCAACAGAGTCAGTCTGAGTGTCACTGACAAAGCGGAGGGGAGGGGGAAGGACGAACATGGGGTCTCGAATACCACGTTGTACACATGGATATACAGCTCAACAGTTCGACCAATTTTATTGTATGTAATCGCGGCTTCACGGCTTATTGGCCGGCCCTAGGCCGGCCCGAAAAGTTCAGAGGTCAGCATCATTGTTTATTATAGGGGAACTCTAAGGAGTACACCCACTGCAGTATTAAAAATTCTCTTTTATTTTAACCCTATCGTCATCTTACCCAGCAAAGCCAGGCTAAGTCAGCCTTAGTCATAGCAAAGTCGCCAGCACGTCCGTTAAGCTAAAGTTTACCGGGTTGTGGAGTGTAGCAATATAGGTCATTGCTCAATTTTATTAAGCATAGTAATATAGTGTAGGGACAGACGAATTTAATATTGCCGTAAGGTATTGTTTTGATGTTTTACCTTTCTATTGATTTAAAAGATAGTTAAATTTTCTTAAACAAAAAAAAAAGTCTAGGGGATTTTTTGTCATAAATATATATAAGGAAATAATTTGTAATAAAGGATGACAAAAAATAAAGAAAATTAATTAGAGATTAGTAAAAGGAGAAATACTAAGAAACATTGCATTCGTAGCGTATTTACGCATGTTTAATTATCATTTAAAAACATAGGTATTTATATAAAGAAAAAACAAGATTTCTTTTATTATATTAGCTATAAATTTCACAATATTTAAAATATTAACTTGATTGACTTGTAAACATACAACAACTGACTTAACGATCATTTAATCCTATAGGCCTTGCACAAAACTTGATTTTTTTTGGCTTTGTAAACAAAATAGACATTTCCTAGCAATATTTAAGAAATATCTTTCACTAGCGGGTGGGGGGGGGGTATGTGGTGACCGACCCACCATTTCAGTGTACTTAACTAGTATACTTTACGTATCCAGTGTACGATCGCGCTAAACATTGTATGAACATCCAATTTCATATTTTATTCATTCATTCATTAACATTCTCGTTAAATTAATAGAGCAAACAAAATTTTATCGAATGATTTTTTAATTTATTAAAAAAAACTAAAATTTTAATTTACATTGTATAGTGCAGTGGTCCCCAATAGTGTGCCCGCTGGTGTGTGCTACCACAAAATATTACGTTCATTAACTTTTTTTCATATACTTTTTGAGTTTTTCAACTTTTGAGTAAAACAACTAGGTTGCTCCATTTTTTGCCTATTTTATTAATGCGACCAACCAACCAATTTTTTCTATTTTCTTTGATTTTTTATTTCAAAAGTTCCATATAGAACTTTCACAAATTTTAAGTTTTGTTTGTACTTACTATCTGCACTTTGCCTAAATGTTTAAACGAAACGAGCTGTTGTAGGTCAATTTTGTATAATTTTCATGTCGATAATTATATGTGTTTTGTGTTTAATCTGTAGCTATTGTTCGTTGTTGCTATATATGAATATAAATAGATTGTCAATCTAAAAATGAGTGCGCCCAGTAGAACACCTCGTACGTATAATTTTAACTTAAATAGAAAAGAATCGCATTGATTCGTCAATGTTAAAGATAAATGTGTTTGTCTATTATGCGGGAGTACAGTTGCAGTGGCAAAAAACATAATGTTGAACTTCACTTCTATTCTAACCATAGCACTTTTGATTCTAATTATCCGGTTCAATCTGAAGTAAGAACGAAAAAAAATATAAGACCTAAAAATAATTTTATCTGGTCAGCAGTCGATTTTCACTCAACAGGTCGTAAAACCTAAAAATGCCAGTATTGCTTCTTTTAAAATTTCTCACATGCTTGCAAAGAAGAAATATTGCGACGCTGATGAGGCTGACTTCACCACAGCTCTGGAAACATAGTGTTCTGGATATATAATGAGCTAATATCCATAAAATACTTTAATTAAAAGCTAACCAATATTATGGACTTCGTAGTTCTAAAAAAATTTTATCGGAAGTTACAAAGCGGAAGCTAGGATGCAGAACTGTTGTAAACCGTACTAAATGTGTATGTACCAAATTTCACCCAACTCGATTATCAGGTACAGAAGTTATTGAGCTTCCAAAATAACAGGTGCTTGGAGGACCCCCTACCACTTTGTTCAGTATCGTTAAAAAGACTAATCAGTTCTTTGCCATACATATTTGCATCTTTTTGCAAAGTGTCATCAAAATTACTTAACGAACGAATGTTGTATGTTTCCAACAAACATTGAAACAATAAACAGGTGTTCGGGAGGACCCCACCACTTATTCCAATATTGTCCAAAAACTAGTCAATTCTTTGTCAATAAAGTCTTTATCTTTTTTCAAAGTGCCATTAAAATTGATTAATGAATGAAATCTGTATGCTCCCAACAAACTTTAAAAACAAAGTGTGATAAGTCAGCAGTTGTATGGTAGATCCCCCGCCACTATGATCAATGTGTCCCAAAAGATGATAATTATCTTCTTACACTAATTGAAACCTTTCCATAAGTTTTATCATAATCACTTCATTATTGTAGGCTGTAGTGTGCCAACAATTAAAAAAAAATTTTTTACCGGAAGTAAAAAACCGGAAGTTGGGATGCAGAATTTTTGTAAATCATACTAAATGCTTATGTGCAAAGTTTCATCCAATTCGATTATCAGGTACAGATGTTATTGAGCTTTAAAAAAACAGGTGTATGGGACATCCCCCACCACTTAGTTCACTATCGCTCAAAAACTATTCAGTTCTTTGCCATACATGTTTGCATTTTTTTCCAAAGTGTCATCAAAATTCGTTCGCGAACGAATGCTGTGTGCTCCCAACAAACATTGAAAAAATGATGACACAGTAAACAGGTGTTCGGGAGACCCCGTACCACTTATCCCAATATTGTCCAAAAACTAATCAGTTCTTTGTCATTTAAGTTTCCATCTTTTTCCAAAGTGTCATTAGAATTGATTAATGAATGAAGTCTGTATGCTCCCAACAAACTTTAAAAACAAAGTGTGAAAAGTCAGTAGTTGTATGGTAGACCCCCCGCCACTTTGATCAATGTGTCCCAAAAGATGATAATTATCTTCTTACACTAATTGGAACCCTATTCCATAAGTTTCATCATAATCACTTCATTATTGTAGGCTGTAGTGTGCATAAAAACACTGAAAAAACTTCAAAAAAGTAAAGAAAAATTTTTTTTACCGGAAGTGAATAACCGGAAGTTGGGATGCAGAACTATTTTAAACCGTACTACATACTCATGTACCAAGTTTCATCCAATTCGCTTATCAGGTACAGAAGTTATAGAGCTTTCAAAAAAACAGGTGCTCCAGGGACCCCCCACCACTTTGTTCACTATCGCTTAAAAACTAATCAGTTCTTTGTCATACATGTTTGCATCTTTTTCCAAAATTCATTCACGAATGAATGTTTTATGCTCCCAATAAACAAAAACTTTGTGGAAAAAACCACCTGTTGTATGGTGGACCCCCTAACCCTTTATCCAATGTGCTCCAAAAGCTGATAAAATCTTTCTCATGTTATTTAAAAGCTTTTCGCAACGTTTCATGAAAATCGATCGGCAATTGTAGGCTACAGTAGGGATAAACACCTGAAAAAAAAACTTTTTAACCGGAAGTGACAAACCGGAAGTTGGTATGCAGAAATATTGGAAACAGTATTAAAACCTTATATACTAAGTTTCAATAAGATCATAGCTCGGGATCAGAAGTTATTCAAGATTTAAACTTAGAGGTGTTCGGGAGACCCCCCGCCATTTTGTCCAAATTTGAAATGAATCCAGATCTTCCATTTTTAAGTGAACCTGTATCATTTGCCAAAGTTTCATCAAGATCCTATGCAGAAAACTCAACCACCCACCCACCCGCCAGGGCATATGGTTTAACACAGAACTTAAAGGCAAGGTACTTCATGGCCGACGAACTCGTTCGGGAGGGTGCCTTCTGCTAACTGCTAATTAGGTACCAAATATGTCTAAGGTGGAAATACCGCTTGCTTTATGCAAACTGCTACTGAAAAAGGAAGCGGATACGCCTACAAATATAAAATGATCTGAGGGCACCACTTGTTTTGATTGTCAGGCAGATCTGGCCTTCACTGAACCACTCCAGGTCTAATCTACTCATATCAATAAATCGCAGAGATATCAGTATTATTGTGGGTCTTATTACAGGACACTGTCTTATTGGTCAAAATGCTAGCAGGTGTTTTCATCCATACTATCGCAGCTGTAATGATGAACAGGAGGTGGAGGAAACGGTTCTCCGTCTTTTTTGCTCGAGTTATGGTCTGGCTTAGACCAGACTCAGGTTTTCGGATATACGCACCTTTCAGGATCTGATGGACACCTGCAAGTTGAACGTCAGGGATATTTGTCGCTTCTTGAGAAGCTCTGGTTGGTTTCCAAAAAGATAGCGTTAGGAACAGCAATGTTTATGGTATAGATACGGACCACTTGCGTCTATGCCCTGTCCCTTAAGACGTCCATTATAACCTAACCAAATCTACGGGAGAAAAAATGGCAAAAGCGCCAATTACTGTTAAGATGCGACTGAACAATATTGAATGTTGACAAATTCGTTTGCAAAAAAGATGCGCATAAAAATATTCATAGCTCAGGAGCTCTATATTATTAAAAATAGAGTAACTGGTGATTCTATGAAGATCAGGGACTTTTTGTAAAAAAAAGGTCTTGATAACACCAAAACCTATACATAGTATTCCATAAAAGTTTTTATAATTATCTTCTTCCACAGTAATCTTTATGTGGTTTAACTATAGGGATGCTAAGTTATGAAGTAGCGACGGAAAAGAAGCGGATATACGTATTGTGTCAGCTTATCTATCGTATATGACTTCATCTACATCATGTGTGAGCTGAGAAGCACCAATACTATTAGTAGAGGTTAGTCTCTTTAAAAGGACCTGGCTCCTACTAATTTGAAAATATTGAACTCTAAGCGAGAGTAAACTTTATTAACTTCCGACAGATACATATTTTGATATTCTTGTGAAAGTAAAAGAGTTTAAAAATATGTTTCGAAGCACTGTCTTAGGCTATCACCTTCTCAAGCTATGTGGCAGTACAGGAGGGCTTCTGAGAACAAGAATGTCTAAACTACAAAATGGTCTACGCGGGATGCATAAAGTAGTTTTCAACATTATTGTTAACTATGGTTCTCTGCATGGTTTTCGCTGACTTCTGTTGGGAAGACGATAAAAAAGTGGCGGCAGTACAAAGGCATGCTGGAATATGTATTAAAAATGCCTTCAAAACAATGCCTATACAGAGAGGCTTCAGGTCTTATTTGAACGGAGGTTCTTAAGAAAAATGGAGGCTCTTAAGGCTACGAAAGACTTCAAACACCTGAAGATTACCAGGAGTGTGGTAAAAAGCATCAAACGATGGGGGCATCTGGAGGAACACCAAAAGATTTTCTCATGCAGACTGAAAACACAACATCTCTAATTACACTTCAAAGGTGTTATTATAGAGAGTAAAAATGGTGCAGGACTTGCGGTCTACTTCACTAATGGACATCAGGAAGAAGATGTTTCTTCGTACATTCTCAAAGAGCGTGGACCCATGACTTTCTTAATCATTAACGATATAGACCCTAAAATTGAACGAAGGTTACGCCTCTTAAGATATAATTATTACTTACCAAAAACTTTCATTTGATAGTCGAACCATGAAACTTATATTGTTTTTTAAGTTTATCATCGGATTTAAATGTTGATAAAAAATAATTTTAATATCAAAATAAAAAATTTAAATACTGTTAATACCGTCCCCACTTGAATCGGCTTCCAATAAACGAAACATGATTTATCCAAATATTATAATATTAACAATCCATGTAATTAATTAAAATTCAATATTTATGACTCTTATATTAATTAATATCCAACCAAAATCTCGTAATTAATTAATTTTTTTTAACAACCAAAAAATTCGTCTATAATTTCAGTCAAATAAATTACAATTTTTTTTTTTATAATTTAGTTCTTATTATTTAATAAAAATAAAATGTTAATCTTTAAAGTTAAGAACACAATAACCAAATAAAATTTCTTTGCCGTAACAAAAACCCGTTTCTGGTGTTAACATAAAAATCGTTTTTTAATCATTTTATCATAATTAAATTAATATCGAGCAACAAAGGAAGAAAAATATTTTTAATAAACGAAGTATGGAAATATAGAAATATGGTTTTACCATGATCGAGACGTAATGGAAAGTCTCCTCATACGAACTTTGAATTGATCAAAACGATACAGACAATGTTAACTACTTTTCAACACAATCTTGTATTTATTTAATTTATAATTTTATTCATTTGACAGTTTTTAAGAAACTGTACCTAATTTAAATCTTTTTTCTGTATAAATATTTATTCAAAATAAAACCTTTGATTTAAATATTTTTATTTTTAAAATTGAAGGTGATGTAACTTTATAACAAAAGAATTGTATGTTGATTCATTGGATCAATATGGAGATTTGAAATAAACGCTTGATCTCGAAAGCGGAATATGAAATTTGGAAAAAAAATCAATTTCATGTTGGGATAAAGATGACTTGAACCCTCTGCGGTGAGACCTGTTCATATACGAAATGTTTATAAAAATTCAAGAATATTTTAGTGACTACTAATTTTATATAATAGCTGCGTTCGATTTGACTGAAATAACTGCATAAACTGAAAAAACGAGGATGACAACATGTATGGAGAGATAGCTTGAAGCATGGAGTATAGTAAGATAGCAAAGAGTATGAACCAATAACACAAAACCCTGAACTATTAAGTAAATATGAATGCATTCAAGAATATTGGAATAATTATATCGATTGTTCCCCAAGATTCCAATTTATTTTGTTTTACAATGCTGTCGGCATTGATTTTGTTAGAGATGCAATAATAGGATTGTAGTAGTTTTATTTGATAAGCTCCTGGATATGCCTTATGCTGGATAATTGTAAGATGATAAATTTAGTATAATTTTCGTCAGTTTAATTTTCTCTAACATAATTTTAAAAGTGATATCTATAAGTTTAGCATCGAGTTTATTAGATCTTTTGCAGACATTTTGTAGACAAAAGAAAAATATTAATTTATTTGTAACAAATATGGTGAAATAAAATTTAAATAATAATATTTTTCCTTTTAATTTTATCTATAATTTAATTATTTATCAGATACTGACATTTAAACTTTAGCGCAAGACAAAAGACGTGAGTTTTTCAGTCAAAAATAAACGAAAGAAAAGGAAACTATTAACAATTACAAATTTCTTCAGTCTGAAAGACCTAATTACTTCGGTCTGAAAGACCTAAGTGTTATGTTTTTATATTTAATAAGAACACAATATTTTAATTATTTAAATGTTTATTATAATTATTAATATATATATAAATTCGAGATACATATATAAAAGTATAAGACGAGTGACATGTTTCTTTTTCAACTACTAACTTATATATATAAATTCCACCAGATGTCTCGTATGTATTTATAATTAATGAATGACGTTACATCTCCCCTTCACAAGATACAAGTAAAATATTTCAATTAACAATAATAAAAATAGTTCAATTAACAATAATCCTTAAATTTATATGGAGTTTTAATTTGTCTCCCTGACCTAGTTCTATGCTGGGGAACGTCATTATTTTCTGTTATACTTACATTATTGGATTCTACTTGATTTTCAATTTGAATTCCAGTATCAGTATTTAAATTTTTATGACTTTCAAAATTACCTAAATTTACATTTTCAGTGTTACAATAATAGTGAGAATTCTGAACAAATGATTCTTCAAAACTATTTTCATTCGGTTCCTTTTCGTTTACATCATACCCGTTTTGAATAAATTTCTTTATATAAGCTCTATTACGTCTATATACTTTACAATTTTCACCCTTAATCAAAAAAAACCTTGGTTCTGGACCAATTTTAACAATTATTCCTTTATTCCATTTTTTATCTGTCGGACTTTTCTTAAATAGAACCGCATCATTAACATTTAAATTTGACAGTTCTTTCTTATTTCTATTGTAATAAAATGACTTTTGTTTATTATTTTTATCTATAAATGAGTGATATTCTCGTTTGTTTACGACTTTAGGCTTTAAATAATTATCTGTGGTTGGCAAATTTGTTCTAAGTTTCCGTGACATTAAAAGTTGAGCACTCGCCCGCTCAGACAGACTTTGATTTGCAGTGTTTCTATATTGAAGTAGTGCTAAGTATGGATCTGAATTAGACTCATTTGCTTTGATAAGTATTTTCTTAAGCGTTTGTATGCTTTTTTCTATTTGTCCATTAGACTGACTATGGTAGGGACTTGTAAATGTGTGCTTAATATCCCAACCAGTGACAAAATTTTTAAAATATTCTGAGTTAAAAGACGGGCCCCCGTCTGTTATTATAATTGCAGGGATGCCATGCCTTGCAAAAAATGATTTTAAATGCATGACAACAGTACTTGAATTACTATTATCTATTACTACCATTTCAATAAATTTGCTATACCTAATAGTCGACACATACCAAGTATTTTCTATTTTTAAAATATAAAAAATCAATACCTAATTTGTACCACGGAATCAATTTAATTTCATGAGGTAACAGTGGTTGCTTACAATTATTGCTACTAAATTCTTGACATATTGAACAAGATGAGACGACATTTTTTACATCATTATTGAGATTTGGCCAATAAACTGAATTTTTAGCAAATTGAATACATCTTGTGATGCCAAAATGACCTTCATGAATTATTTGTAACATTTCCTTTCTTAACGTTTGTGGCACTATTATTACATCATTTTTTAAATATAAGACCATCATTGACAAAAATTTCATCTTTGATTTTGAAATATGGACGAACTTCTATAGGAGTTGACTTAATATTTGACGGCCATCCCTCATAATAATATTGACTCAAAAATTGTAGCGTACTATCTTTAGAAGTTTCAGTTTTGAAAGTATCTTTTCTCTCAGGTGACATATTGACATTATTTATGACAATTAAATTTACATGAACATCAATTTCATCATCTAGCTGAGGTAACATTTCAGCTATTGATGCTCTTGACAAAGTGTCTGGAATATACATTTTACTTCCAGGCACATAGACAACTTCTAAATCGTATTTCTGAATTTTCATCATAAGCCGTTGTAGACGCGGAGGGATTTTATGCAACGGTTTTTCGAATAACGGTACTAGTGGTAAGTGATCCATTTGAACTTTAATTTTATGACCATAAGTGAATTGATGAAATTTTATACATCCAAATACAATAGACAATAGTTCACGCTCTATATTAGCATATTTATGCTGACTTGGAGTTAACATGGCTGAGGCATATGCAATAGGGTTTGAACCATGCATGATCGAGGCACCGACTGAGTTTTGCGACGAATCACAAGCTAGAATAAATTCGTTATTTGGATCGAAATGAGTTAAGACTGGTGCTTGTGTTATTAGTGACTTAAGACGTTCAAACTCTTTTGCATGCACTGCATCCCAATGCCACATGACATTCTTTTTAAGTAATGACCTCAAATTATGAGTTTCTTCTGAATATGACTTAATGAATTTTGAAAGATATGTTAACATACCTAGAAAACGTTTAAGATCTTTAGTATTTTTTGGTGACGGCATCTTATTAATTGCTTCTATCTTATTTTTATCTGGATGACAACCTTGACTACTAAAAACATGACCAATATAAGTGACTGAATTTTTACATATTTGAGATTTTTCTAAATTGAATTTTAGACCAATTTGTCTAGCTCGATTTAAGACTTGTTTTAAAATTTGATCATGTTCTTTATATTATACCTAAAAACGAAAAGAAAGAGCAATCAAATGCCATCACAAAAAATGAGATAAAAAAGAGTATTAACCCAGCTGATCTGTCTGTAAAAATTGACAACATCAACGAATTAAAAAACAACATTGGAGTGGTTATAAATTGTTCTAATAAGGAATCAGCGGAGATAGTTAAAAATAAATTAGTTGATGAAATAGGGAGTCATTCCACAATGTGCAGATAACAAAATTAAAAAATCCCCAGTTATTAGTTGTTGGATTGGTGGACGAAATTACTACTGAGAGGGTTGAAAAATCAATAAGAGCTCAAAACGATTTTATGTTCAAGGAGTTAAAATGCCACAGAGTGTATGAATCATTTAAAAACAAAAATTTATTTAATGCAATTATCGAAATTGATGGTGATGCATTTAATCAAATCATGGCATGTGGCAAACTTAATGTGGAGTGGTCTAGATGCAAAGTGTATGAACATTTTAATGTAATGAAGTGTCTAAAGTGTTGGGGTTTCAACCATAAAGCACAGCACTGTTCTATTGGGGCGTGTTGCTATAAATGTGGAGATAAAAACCATCTTTCAAATGTTTGTAAAAGTACGGGTTCAAGTTGTTTAAACTGTAAGCGGGCGAATGAAAATTTAAAATTAAATTTGGATGTAAATCATGATACGAAGAGCAACCAATGTCCTACTTATTTAAGAGTATTAAGGCAACAAAAAAACAGGATAATACGCACATTTAGCCATAAATAGATAAGTTTATTATATAATGAGTAATCTTAAAATTAATAATTATGTTTTTCCCTCAGAAAACTCAAAATTTACTTTCGTTGTTCAAAATATTAGAAGCATGCGAACAAATTTTGATCATTTTTTACCAGAGTTAATTGCTCTGTAGGATTATCCTCTTTTTATTTTTTTAACAGAAGTATTTATTTTCGACCATGAATTGAAAGGGTGTACCATAAGCAATTATGTATCGCATGCCAACTGCAATAATAGTTATAAGTCTGGCGGTGTTATTGTGTTTTCTCGTGCAGGTGTTAAATGTGAAGCAACTGCGACTAGTTTTAAATCGGCTTACATAATGAAAATTGATACGATTGTAGATGGCAAGAGTTTTGTTTTTGTTTGTGTTTACCGCTTGCATTGTTGCTCGATTAGTGTTTTTGTAAGCCACATGATGCCCTTTTTGAATAAAATCAAATGTAAAAATCTAGTCATTTTGGGTGACTTAAAAATTAATATTTTAGACAGTAGTCATTTATGTGATAAGTATTGGTTTTGAATGTCCTCGTTTGGACTGGAGTCAAATGTAAACTGCGTTACCCGTCCTGCTTCTGGTACATGCTTAGACCATGTTTTTTCAAGATTATCTGCTGGTTGCAATCTTTCCGTGAATGTTCTGAACACTGGAATAACTGACCATTGTACGATTATGGGAACTCTGTATTTTGACACTGGCTTTTCTATTAGAGATACCAAGTCACAATCTGTCAAAAAAAAGGTAAATTATAGCGCCCTGAATAGAGATTTGGATAGCGAAACGTGGTACAACGTCTACAATGAGTGTAATCCAAACAATGCTTTTGAAATTTTTATGAACATACTTAAAACCTATGTGAATTTGCATACGTGCAACAAAGTTTATGCAAACAAAAGTACAAGGTTAAAGCCTTGGATTTCTGATATGCTAGTTATAAAAATTAATCTAAAAAATAGCTTGTCCAAAAAATTTAAACGTTCTCCTCTTAATGCAAATCTCCAGTTATCTCTAAAAGTACTTTGCAAAGAAATTAAAGTGGATACAGCTAAAGAGAAAGAACGGTACTATTTATCTAAGTTTAGGGAAAATGGGAATGATCCGAAGAGAAACTGGAGGTTGGTTAATGATATTATTCAAGGTAATTCCCAGCGAAATGATTTCTTCGGCAGTATACGGTCTGCACATGGTGTACTTCTTACTAATCCACTAGAAATTGCAAATAGTTTTAATTCGCATTTTGTAAACGTAGCAACTACTTTAGAAGGCGAAACTGGTTGTGAGGCTAGATTCCCTAGTAACGTGAAACCAATAAATAAAATTTTTTTTTTGACCCCGACTTCACCAATAGAGCTCTGCAATATCGTGAATGGACTGGAAAATAAAACATCTTCTGACATAGATGGCCTAAGTAACTTACTCGTAAAAAAGATTTGTATTTATATTGTTGATGTGCTGACATACTTGTTCAACTTAAGTTTTAGTTGTGGAATCGTACCTGATCGCTTAAAAACTGCGATAGTAATTGCTCTGTTTAAGAATGGTGATTGTTTATTGGAAAGTAATTACCGTCCCATTTCGTTTCTTCCAGTGTTGTCTAAAATTTTAGAAAAATTAATAAAATCCAGAATGCTCAGCTTCTTGAACGATATGTCATATTTTAGCAATTCACAATTTGGGTTTAGGAATAATTTGAATACCGAATCAGCCTTAATTGAATTTTTAAATGAGGTTTACACATCACTTAATGCAGATTTAAAGTGTGCAGGAGTCTTTGTCGATATTAAAAAAGCATTTGACCCAGTTGATCCAGCTTTGTTGCTTGAAATTTTATACTTAACAGGTTTTCGTGGTATTAGTTCTGATTGGCTTAGTTCGTACTTCTCAAATCGACAGCAATGCGTGAAAGTTAACCAAACATTTAGTAATTTAAAACCTTTAATAAGAGGCGTTCCGCAGGGGTCTGTTCTTGGACCTTTGTTTTTTCTAATTTATTTGAATTCAATCTTTAGTGTGAAATTTAATGGTAAAATTGTTGCGTTTGCAGATGTTATGGCCTTCGTATATTCCAGCAACGACTTTAGTTCAATTAATGTCCAAATAAATGAAGACTTGGTTTTGCTGGCCGTGTGGCTTAACTCACATGGTTTGATTGTTTGTGAGAAAACAAAAACTATGGTTTTTCAGATTTCTGGAGCTCATGAAACGGATATAATTAAAATTAAGTATCATGTTGCTGGCTGTAGAAAAATACAATGTTTCGATACATGCTTTGATATTGAATGTGTAAACGAATTTAAATATTTGGGTGTATACATTGATCGCAACCTTAATTGGAAACGTCAGTCAATAAACATGTCTAAGTATCTTTGTGCTGTTTTACGTAAATTTTATTTGGCGAGGAATTTATGTCCTCATAAGGTCTTAAAGAACATTTATTTTTCTCTTGTCCACTCTAAGCTTGAATACGGGATTGCGTGTTGGGGTGGTGCATATGAAAATACAATCAAACCCATTGTGGTACTTCAAAAACATTTTTTACGTCTATTAAATTTTAAATCTCGTTTAACATCATCTTGGCCTCTTTTCATCAACAATCGTATTCTTCCTTTACGTCACCTATACTACTTTAAAGTCCTAAAAATGTTTTTTAATCGTAGCGGCAACAGACTTATCAAAACACTTATTAGTTACAATGCCCGGTCTAATAATCAATTCCTGTGTACTGTACCACGATCTAGAACAGAACATTTTCGTCGATATTATTTATCGGTGGGCCCATTTATTTTCAACCAACTACCATTACATGTTCGACAATGCAATATTTTCAAAGAGTTCCTTAAAAATGTGAAAGATTGGTTGTTTGAACAAAACGATCCTGAAAAGCTTCTGAAATTAATAGTTTAGCTCTATTGTATTGAATTCTTAATATTATGTTTCATCTAGTCCTTTGCTTTACCTACTATATTTCCTTTTATTACTCCTCCACGAGTTAGAAAACTCATGCATGCAAATACATAAATGTATCGCTATATCTTTAATTACTGCTTCTGTTACCACTATATATGCTTTTGCAAAATAGCTTTGTTGTCAAATCGTCCACTACTGTCTCTCTGATCTTGGTCACGGACAAAGGACTAGCATAACAAATGCTATTAAATAAAAGTAATTATAGTGCTTAATAACTTTATATTTGTGTTGCTTCTAATAATTGATAGATGTTTTATATAGAAATATGTTATTACAAATGTATTTATGTATATATATATATATATATATATATATATATATATATATATATATATATATATATATATATATATATATATATATATATATATATATATATATATATAAATGTTAAAATTGTAATAGTGATGATTTGTCAAGGTTAAGTGATAATAATAATAATAATAATAAATAATAAATAATAAATAAATATTCAGGCGCTGATTTAATCCCAAATGGTAATCTCAAAAATCTATACCTTCCCATTGGGGTTATAAATGTACATAATTTAGAGGACTCTTCGTCTAATCTAATAGTCCAAAATCCTGAATTAGCATCCAATGTTGTAAAAAACTTGGCATTGCTTAAGTGAGACCTGACTTCATCTAGAGTTTTAAACGGATAATGTGACCTTATTATAGCTTTATTTAAGTTCCTAGGATCTAGACATATTCTTAATTTTCCACTAGGCTTTTTGACAATGACTAAACTATTGACCTGTTGGTTCATCTATTTTCTTTATAATATCTAATTTTTCCATACGTTTTATTTCGACAGACAAATCTTTATATAATTTAAAAGGAATTTTACGCAAAGGCTCTATTGTAGGCTTGACTGACTTATCTATATCTATATGACAAATTTCATTTTTAATACAACCTATTCCTTCAAAGACATCATTAAAATTAGACAACAAACTTCCATCATTATTTTCATATTTAAAAGTAACATTTTCATCAAAAGTTACGTTATGAACTCTTTTTACCACATTAAGTTCGACAGAAGATTCTCGACCTAATACTGATTCCAAATCCTCTTTGCAAATTAAAAACTCTATTAAGTACGACTTGTCTTTTAATTTACAATTAAGTTCGACTTGACCAATTATGTGAACTTGTCTATGAGAATAATCTTTTATTCTAGTTCCTGTCTGTTTTATTGGAATTTTAACACCTAATGACTTAAACGTTTTTAAACTAATTACATTGACATGTGCTCCAGTATCTATGATACATTTTAGTTTTACATTTTCACTTATACCTAGAGTTACGTCCCAATCCGAACTCAAAGCATTGATTTGACAGTTATATAAAGATCCTACATAAAATTCAGAATCTTGACTTTTATTTTTATGGACTTCTAACATTTTAACTTTTCTTGGAAAAAAACATTGCTTAGCATAGTGGTTCAAGCGACCACAATTTGAACATTGAGCTCCTTCAGCAGGACATTTTGACCTATGGATTTGACCACATCGATTACAATTTTTATTATTACTATTTTGATAATTATTAGACTTATTAAACTTATATCTAGGACTCACAGACCGATTTGAAGCTCTTGATGTTGACCTATTGTATGACTTTTGATCCCTTCTTTGGACGTTGAACCTTGAACTTGACCTTGGGTTGTGACTGTATTGAACTTGTGATTTTGACGCGTTGACATTATATGCAGCTACTGCTCCAACAAAATCTTGATTAATTCTTTCTTCTTTTTGTAGTTGTTCAGCCTGACGTTTTGACATTGCCATAGTTTTTGCAATTTCTATATTTTTAGAGAAATCTTTTTGATCTTCTTGGATTAGTTTTTGCTGAATGTATTGGTTTGACATATAAAGCAATCTTTTATAATTGACTCTCTTAATATATCAAACTCGCATGTTAGACTTAAATTAGTTAAGGATGTGACGAAATCTTCTAAACTTTCACTTTCTTTCTGACGGCGAGAGAAGAAATTATACCTTTCTAGCGTTATATTTGGCACAAAATGATTATCAAATAACTTCACGAGTTCATCAAATTTTATAGTATCTATGTCTTTGTTGAATGATTGAAATATATCCAATGCATCTGGACCTATGTGATGTAGTAACAAAGCAACTTTTCTTTGTTCGTCTTCTAAGTCTAGTTTATTAGCTCTTAGAAAAATGTTAAATAATGTTTTCCATTGTTTCCAGTTAGGATTATGAATATCAAATAGTTTAATGAAACAAGGTGCATTAGCTGCAGGTTTTTGTGTTGACATTGTTTTTGTTATATTTGAAGTAGGCTTCGACTTTTTAGTTTGACTTATATCTTCTGGAGGATCCGTTTCATCATCAGACATTTTATATTTGTAGCATTTTATTTGACAATTATAGTAGTTTTTATTTTAAAATATGAAAAATTAAATTTGACATGTGGCCTTTCAATTTTTATCCACATTTATTTTTTTGCATCTCTTTATATTTTTGACATTTTACTTTACACTTGACACCATGTTATGTTTTTATATTTAATAAGAACACAATATTTTAATTATTTAAATATATATATATATATATATATATATATATATATATATATATATATATATATATATATATATATATATATATATATATATATATATATATATATATATATATATATATATATATATATATATATATATATATATATATATATATATATATATATATATATAAATTCAAGATACATATATAAAAGTATAAGACGAGTCCATGTTTCTTTTTCAACTACTAACTTATATATGTAAATTCCACCAGATGTCTCGTATGTATTTATAATTAATGGATGACGTTACACTAAGTATTACATTCATGAGCCAAAAGTGAAATTCTTACCCCCGTTGTTTTGGTATTTCTCGACGTTTTAGAACCTACTGATTCTAAAAAAGCAAAAAAAAAGCCAGCCATCCGTCACAACCGACGAAATCTAGAAAACCGCTGGAGGGATTTCAAATTTTTTTTCTAAAAATAGGTATATTCAATGGTAAGAGCCGAAAGGACGATGTGTTCGAAAGCTCTTCCGGAAGTGTGTCAAAAAATCGTCAAGTGTATCGAAACAAGGAAATTTGCATATTTTTTGCTTAAAAAACGTTCATTTTAAGTGATTACGAGTAGGAACATTGAATTTGGAGAAATCTTGATGGTATGTGAGATCAAAAACTAGATTGTTGCATTAGAAGTTTTGTCAAAAAAATGTTGTCAAGTGTGTCAAAAGAAAGATTTTTATTTATTGTTTTACCTATTTGTAAAAAAATTAAATTAATTATTTGTATGACATGAAATTTTATTATTATTATTGAGAATTATGGCATTATAAGTTTGTCAAAAAAATAATGTCAAGTGTGTCAAAAAATGATTTCATTGATTGTTTTAGCCAACTTTTTGCAAAGAAAAATATAGCTGTTTTTATGACGTAAATGTAATTGAAAATTAAATTGGACATGGAAATTTTTGAATTTGTTATAGTTTTTGAAATCTTTTTTGAATTTTGAAAAAAGTTTGTACTTTTGATTTTGTAAAAATTTTTACAATATTTTCAGAATTTTGTAAAAAGTTTTAATTTTTGATTTTGACATAATTTTGGCAATATTTTAGAATTTTGAAAAAAAAATAGAATTTTTGAATTTTATATATGTATATTTTTAGAATTTTGAAAAAAGTTTCAATTTTTGATTTTGTAAGAATTTTTGGAATATTTTTAGAATTTTGAAAAATTTTAAATTTTTGATTTTGTTATAATTTTTGGAATTTTGAAAAAAGTTTTATAATTTTGATTTTGAAATATTTTTTGCAATATTTTTAGGATTTTGGAGAAAAAGTTTTAATTTTTGTCTTTGTTATAATTTTTGCAATACTTTTAGAATTTTGAAAAAAAAATAGAATTCTTTTGAAGAATTTTGAATAATAAGAACTTTTGGAATATTTTTAGAATTTTGAAAAATTTATAATTTTTGATTTTATTATAATTTTTGGAATTTTGAAAAAAGTTACAATTTTTGCAATATTTTTAGAATTTCGGAAAAAGTTTTAATTTTTGATTTTGTTATAATTTTTGCAATATTTTTAGAATTTTGAAAAAAAGATAGAATTTATATATATTTTTGGAATTTTGAAAAGAGATTCAAATTTTGATTTTGTAAGAATTTTTGGAATATTTTTAGAATTTTGAAAAATTTTAAATTTTTGATTTTATTATAATTTTTATAATTTTGGAAAAAGTTTCAATTTTTGGAATATTACTAGAATTTAGAAAAAGTTTAAATATTTGATTTTATTATAATTTTTGGAATATATTTAGATTTTGAAAAAGTTACAATTTTTGATTTTGTTATAATTTTTGCAATATTTTTAGAATTTTTGAAAAAAGTGTTAATTCTTAAAATATTTTTGAAATTTTGAAAGAAATATGAATTTTTGATTTTGTAATATTTTCTCGAAATGCTAAATGGAAAGGTTTTTGAGTAGTTTGCTGAGTGTTTCATCTTTTCACTAAATTATGTTAATATATGATCTGTTATAATTTTCCGGCAACGTATTGATGTTTCATGCTAGTTTTGTAATAAATTTCTAAACAGAGATAAAAAATATATGTACTTTAACAAAAAGTTATGTTTGATATACATCGCTGCCCAAAACTAAAAACCATGTCCTCATAAAAGTTTTTTACCGAAAACTATATCAAAATCCTTAACCCAGACTGAAGTCTTGATATCTCAGAGCTTGAGATTTCAGCCCCTCCATATTTTGACAAATTTAATTGCATTACAAATTTTAAAAATTATTACTTTAAAAAAACGAAGTGTTTATTTCGTTAGACTTGTGTGGATTCTGAGCATTCTAAATTTTTTTTTTCGATGAGATATTATGAAATATTTTATCGATGAAATAGTTTAATTTTGTCATTACATTTTTTCTTATACTCAAACAATCGTTTACGGTATCATTTGTACTATAGATATTATATAAAAACCAAAATAACAAAGTTATGAACTACCTTAATGGTAATAAATTGAGTCTTGTACCAAATTAGTGAAGATAAATGATTTACTTTTTTAATATCACTATTTGCTTTTGTTCAATGGAACTACATGTTTGGATATTTGAAATTATGTGGTGGGAAACGATCTTTTTTTTAATGGAATTGAAATGAAAACCGGTTATCCAATGGAAATTTGTTGTCGTGAAGTCTAGTTGTTAGAAAGTAAATACCAGATCAGATCTTAAATGCCAATGTTGGAGAGGACTCACAAGCGCGGGATTCTCGCTCGGAGCACCGATGATCAAAGTATCAATCGAACTACTTTTTGTTATCAAGCGAGTCTGGGTTTGGAAATCTCTTATTTCTCATGATAATAGAATAAAATAATAAATAAAATTCTTATTTTCTATAAATTTTTTTCATAGTAAAATCCATTTTAGACCAAGGTCTAATTTTTGTTTTTTTAAAGAAGGGATAAATAAACAAAAAATTCCATTACATACAAAATATGACATAGGCTAATATTTTATCACCCTAGAACCCTATCACCCTATCACCTTAGAAAATTAAAAGAAAGTAAGAGACAAAAAGCAAATTTGTTTTTAAAATTTTTAGAAACCTTGACTAGGAATTCCGGTTACACCTCACTGCTATTGCCATTGGTATATGATATCACACGTTAACTTGTATGTGAATAGCAGGGACTGAGGTATGACGGATTGTCACACACGTAGATCAAAAATAAAAAATTTACAAATCAAGAGAAGCTGATCCTTATATGCAGATTTGCTTGTGAAATTGAAAGTGATCGTGACAGCTAGCACATTTATCACTAGAGACGCCAGGAGGCGTCAGGTTGGCTGATAGAGGTGATCTGCAGAAGGGCTGTAAATTAGCAGTCACACAATTGAGAGCAGCAAGATAATTATAGAGTCTCTGCTGCAACAACATGAGGATGGCCCGAAAACAAAGCTGAGATCCTTTCTTTTTGAGGCTGTCCTCATGTTGTTGCAGCAGAGACTCCAGCGCCATTACCACTATTTGAACCAATTAACGGATCAACGACAGTGGCATTCAAACTCTTGAGGAATGTGATACAAGAATTGGAGTAGGGAATTGGAGTAATAAATATTGGAGTAATAAATACAATCACACAATTATTTTAGAAAGCTAGAACTGCAGTAACAGAGTCCTGTGGTAGCAGACTTTGGTCGGAGGAATTTGGGTACGCATATATATATTATATATATATATATATATATATATATATATATATATATATATATATATATATATATATATATATATATATATATATATATATATATATATATATATATATATATATATATATATATATATATATATATATATATATATATATATATATATATATATATATATATATATATATATATATATATATATATATATATATATATATATATATATATATATCAGTGGCGGATTAAGAGTTCAGGGGGCCCTGGTGCAGGTACATTTTTGGAGCCCCTTTATCCTCATTTTCCAAAATTGATTACTAAAAAAAACGGTCCTCAGCTTCGAAAAAAACCCTAGTAAATTAAAGTATTTTCAAAAATTTATTTTTAATGACTGAAAAGCAGAACTGAATTTTTGATGATTCAAAACTGCATGTCTGAAATCAGAACTTCGAAAAACGATAACAATTATACCCTCAAAAAATCTCTGGAATAGAGAATATACAATGTGTATCATGAATTGATTCTCTAGTTCATGCGATACTCTTGCATCAGTTTTTAACTATGGGTTCCATTGTTTTCTCAGATTCTCAAATAAATAATTCCAAATAAAATTTTCGATTTCTCCATTTTGCAATCTAAAAGCAATAGATTATTATTCAAATATTTTAAATAAAGATATATAATTTATAAATAAAATAAATAAAAACAAAATTTTAATTCCGAGCTCCCGAGAGTGATGAAACTCTAGACTCGAATCACAATGGCAACTTTCTTGGAGCTCTTGAGCTTGTGGCTAAATTTGATCCTTTCTTAAAACAGCATAGTGAGAAATTTGGCAACAAAAGAAAAGGTATGCGACATTTAAAGCAAACTCAATGAAATGATAAAAGTGATTGTTATTGGAATATTTTTAGGAAGAACGTCGTACCTCTCAAGCATAATATGTGACAAATTTATTACTATCATGGGGCAAGAAATCAAAAATCGTATTGCAGCCGACGTCATTGACGCAGTTTATTATTCGATTAGTGTTGACTCCACTCCGGATGTAAGTCATTCGGGTTAATTGGCTTTTGACAATCGATATGTAAAGGATGGTAAAATCAATGAACGATTAGTTGCTTTAATTCCGATTGAGGGTCAAACATAAGAGTATCTTTTTGGCTTCGTTTCAAAATTCCTCGAAGAAAACAAAATTGACATACGAAATTGCAGAGATAGTCATATGACAACGCAAACAATATCGCCAGAATTAGTGGCGGTTTTCAAGCGTTGATTTGCTTGTTGTAAGGATTGTTGTAAAGATTGTAAAGATTGTTGATTATTATTTTTTATTTCTATGAAATTAGGCTTGATGTCCATATTGTTACCATTACCGTTCCCAGCTGAACGAAAACTTTTCAAAAAGAAAGTATTCAATAACATATTTACATCGAGAGTAGCGCTTCCAAAATTACCGTTTTGCCAATACTGGCAAAGTTTCTCACGTTACCGGTGTAATACCGAGAAAATAGAATAACTGTAATACTATAGAAAATAGAATAACTGTAACAGTTTTTTTTAGAAGAGTTATTGAAATAAATATAAACAAAATATTTAAATTAGACTTTAGTCAGATTTTATTTCAATTAGTAAAAATAATACTTTTAATTATTATTTTCAGTAAAAAAATATACAAACAATTTTATAAAGATTAGTGTTGCAATAAACTTTTAATAGAATTTCAATAAATCTTCAATAAATCTTCTATCTTCTATCTATCTATCTATCTTCTATGTATCTATGTATATAAATAAAAATGTAAATGTTCGTTTGTTCAAAATAGGTAATCTCCTTAAGTACTGGATCGATTTCTTTGAAATTTGAACGATAAGTTGCATTTGAATAAAGGCGGGATTTTACATGATTTTTTTTTAGCTGTATATGTTTCATAACATAGGTTGTCAACAAGTACAAATTTTTCACCTGTTTTATTCTCAATTAACTCAATGTTATGGTCGAGTTTCACTTCATGCTTAATTTGATCGATTAGTTTTGTATAGTGATCAGCCCATAGATTATTTGATCTAATTTATCAACCAATAGGGTTGCGACGTGTCCTCTTTTCGGTAGGACTGTCCTCCTTTGGAGCAAGAAGGTCCTCCGTCCTCATTTACTATAAAGATGTCCTCTTTATTCGTTTTATTTATTTTATCAATGAATTTTATTTTTAAATTAAAACATGCGTCTCTGTCGGAACTTGGAAGAGTTCGTCGTATTGCTTTCGTGTTTAATGAATTTTATTTTCTCACAAATTTGCAATGCTCATTGCTCGCTCGCATTGTAAACTTTTGATGGAAAATAAACTAGTTCATTAAACATCTCAACAATAAATTACTATTATACGGCTAAAGTTAAAGTTTTAGTAAAGTATTTAAATGGCTAAAATTATTTAGCTGTAAATATGGATTTTATTTAAAGTGACGCAATTTGATGTTAGCAAATGTTAGTGCAAAGCAAATGCAAATATTAATTATAGTTAATAATACCGTTAATACCGAACTTGGATTTTGGGGCTGGAACTGCATCCTATTCGAGAGTCGTGGAAGATGTGGAGGGTGTGAAATTTGATAAGTTTTTTTTTAATTTCTAAATATGTTTATTGCAGGGTTACCAACTCGTACCTTTTAGTCCGAAGACTTCGGGTTTGAACGTAGGTCTTCGGAGCTCCGGAGCAAGGAGTATTTCTCCGGGTTTTTATGAATATTAGTTCATTCCGGTCAAGAGGTAAAAATAAATTATAAGTAAATATTATCATGGTGTTATCGAATTATAGAATGTGCGAAGCAGAGAAAACATTTTTTTGGTAATCCATTCCACCAGTATACGAAATGTCTATTGTCTATAGCTTATAAGAATGCAAAGATTGTCTTATGGCTCGTGAGTCGTGAAGATCTACGTAGTGGAGGTATTAAGTGATTAATTGCTTTAGAGCATAGCGTAGTATAGTGTAAAAGATTCAACAACTCTTGTATGATTCAGTGAATCACCTGATGTTATCATTAATTATCATCAATCGGCTTGTATACACCCCTACGAACTCTGGCGACAAAATTTACAGGTTTCTTGAACTGCAACCCATGAATGGGAGTTGAATTTGTGGATCGATCGTATAAATTCTTTATACATCGTAGTTATTTCAGAAGGAGAGATAAAACTTTTACTGCATCATAGGCAGCAAAGTCGTTGGGACCCTAATTTCGTCACAGAACAAATGTGATTGTACCATTTTCGTTTGTGGTTTATATTAGTACGCAATAGTTTAAGTGCAGGTGAGTTTATGCAGGTGAACTTGTCTGGAAAACGTTGTATTGGAGCTATACAGTGAGGTCTTATAGGAGAAAACTAGAATTAAATGTCATAAGGTTCAGTTTACACCAGTCCAAAATTGATTCAAGATCCAAGGATTCAACCATTTTTCTACGATGGTAATTAGCAGTTAGACTAGATGGCTGTTGCTTCCTTTCTTCTTCATTCTCTTAAAATGAATGTAAGATAGAACTTCGAAATAGCTATATATTGGGTTTGTTGATTACTAATCGTTGATAAAGATCAGAAAAGGGTTGGCGAAAAACCGAACCCTGAGGAATACCGGCTTGAATTGAGGATTTATCCGAAACAACACCAACTCCTATAAGACATCTCTGGGATAATAAAAATAAAATTAATTTGATAAGAGCCCGATGCCAAACTCTGTCAAACGCCTTGGATATATCAATGGAAATGAAATGAGACTCATCAAAGTCATGAACTGATTTACCCTATTTCTCCGTAAAGACTGGATTAGGTGCGGTGATGAAGATATTATCAATTGTGTCTTTAAGAGAATCAAATGCTTCCAAGAAAGAAATAGAAAAGCACAACAAAGGTTCGTCCGCAATGATTCGTTCGTTGGGAAAATAAAATATATTTTTAAAAAATTAGGTCGGGGATGAGTACAAATACTTCTCGACAAGTGTACAAGTATTTTTCGACGTTTTGGATCATAACCAGTCTAGCTTGGCACACAGAAGTTTCCGTCTGAGTGCCATTAAAATGTTTTAGGGAAAATTTAAAACGTCAAACAAATGTTAGTCTTCATCAAGCACTATACCAAACCCTTCTCGTAGACCAAAGTTTTTGACATACCGGAGTGCGAGGTTTAAAGTCCATATTTTATAAATACTTTGAAGTTGTTTATCGAAATCGAACGAAATTTATGATATTTATTGAAATCTTCGGGTTTGCATAGGATTTCTTCGGGTTTATGTTGTATAATAGTTGGTAACCCTGGTTTATTGAGAAAATTTGGTTGATGTTCAAGAAGTTTGTTTGTTCGAGGATTTTTCGTGATGAGTTATTTTCAAAAATTCATAACTTCGGTTCTATAAAAGATAGAAACTTCTGTTTTGTTTTATTTTAAAGTCAAAAGATGCTAGTTTAAAAAAAAATAAAATTAACAAAAGTTATTTACAAATTTCTATTGATATAAACAAATAAAATGTTGAAATAGATCTTTAGCCATTGCTCTACCCACGCTCCACCCCGAATCGGGCTCTATTGAAGGTATGATTATATATACAAAAAGAGGCCATCATTACCTTTCTAAAACTACTATTAACTCAATTTTTCCAAAAGTGGACTTATACCACTTTCAAAAAAACGGTTCATATAATAAAATCTATAAACACATCCATGTACTTTTATAATAGAAGCAACAAACATAATAAAATAACTAATTTTTATATCCAAAAGAATATTTAAAATGTCTAAGGTCAATCTTCCTTTTCGAATAAACAAATTAATATCTATTTTTTCAATCGTTTCGAATAAAGGAAAGAAATTTTTTTTTATATCTTTCCTTTGTATTAAACAAAACAAGAAAAAATTAAATAAAAATTAACACAGAAAACAAAACAATTATTTTTTCTACTATAGCAGATGAAAATTCTATTTTCATGCAGACTTAATCTTCTGTGAAAAGGATTCCACTAGTGTAAAATCATTTCCGCTAAATAACAATTGTAGTTGCATAATGCATATTATTTTCATGTGATTTCACAAAGTTTTAAAATAAAGCAGCCATGACAAATAGAATATGAATTTTGACATAATATGAATTTTACCGTTCAGTCGATTTCAAATTTAATAATTTAACGATATTTATCGTTTATATATTTACTATCGTAAAAAAGTTGCATTTCCTACGTGAAATTAAAACATTTTAAGTTGGTGAAATTGTCTCACTGTACGCTTACGAGTCTGATGAACAAATTTTCACTCACAAAAAAGTAGTGTTTTCATATCTTGTAGCAAAATGTACTATTATATTTCGTTGCAAAAGAAAAGGAAACAAAATTAATTAGAAAAATACAAATAATGTAACCGAAAACGAAAAATCTAAAAAATAATAACCGATAAATAAAACTTAAATTCGAACTACTTTTTTTACATATAAAATCTTAATGGTTATGAATAACAAGCGTTGGTTTAATCGGTTAAGTTTTTAAAATAAAAAGAATAGTTTTATTTAAAATATATGAATAGAACATATAAAAGTGGAGCTGAAAAGCGAAAATTGAAAGCAGAAAAAGAGAGAAACGAACAAAAGCTCTTATCAAAGATACCTAAATTAACCAGTATTTTTCAAGCAGAGAATTCAGAAAACGAGAACAATATAGCAACTCATACATTTCGACAATCACCGGTTTGACAATTGAAAAAGATAAACATTCCAATGAAACGGATTTTTCTGAAGTTGCATTAGAAACTCTAGTGGTGCCATCAACATCAACAGAAACCTATGTTTCTGAAATTGGAAGTGCATCAGAAAGTAATATTGGAGAATGTTGTGAGTTTTTGGATACTCAAGAAGACGACTCCAATTTTTAATCAAATGATCCAAACCTGGCCAGTAGAATTCAATCAAACATTTTTACAAAATATTTGGATTAAGAAAGGGTAATTGTATTAAACATTTCGTCGAAACAGTTAACGCCATTTCGTATTATTTTCAAATGATCGTTTCTTAGGTGCCTGTGCGTGTCAAAACATAGAAATGAAAAATGCAATGAAATGAAAAATGCTGAAAAATATGGTCCAAAATTCACTGAGTTTCATTTTTATAGAAAACCCAAATGCAACAAAAATTAAACGAGTTTGGTTAATCTATTCACCGTCGCAGTTTTTTTGGTTTGTATGGCGTTTATTTGGTGATTTGAATTTAAAATCGCTATTAAAAGGTTTCAATAATTGAAATAATTCACAAGGCATTTCGAAGCATGAAGAGTCTAAGTATCACATGAAAAATGATTTTACATATAAAATGCTTATCAAAAAGGAACTTACTTTCGAGATAAAAGATTTCTACTAAAACTAAACTAACTAAACTAACTAATTAAAATTGAACTGAGCTATTGGAAAATAGTACATTATATACCGAGGTGATAAACTAAATTTTCTACATTGAGGTGGATATTAATTCGCGAGAAACGAAGTTTCGAGCGAATTAAGCACCGAAATGGAGAAAATTTTCTTCACCGAGGTTTATATACTATTTTTTTTACTACTTGATATAAAAAATGCACTAAAACTCTATAATTATTCACAAAATAAAATGTCAATTAATAAGCAAATGGTGAATAAATAAAAATTTTGATTTGGTGAAACATTGTGTATCATATCATTGGATTGCGTATTGGATATTTATTATTCAGGACTGCTTAGTTAGAAATTTATTTTCAATGAATTTTCTTAAAACTATATAAAAATCACATATGCTTTGCATTAAAAAATATAGCTTTTATTTATTTTTGACATGAATTGAATTGAATTGAAAATCTGTTCAATATTGTTGACTCAAATTTAGAATTTTTTTAGTCTACAACTCACAACTAAACTAAATTTCTACAGAATTCTGTTTAACACGAATTAAAATTTCAAATAAACTAAACTAAATTTGCAAAGAAATTTTTGCATTCATTCATTATTTAGTATTATTAAAATAAAATCAAAACGCTTATTATTTTTTAATATATTATTATTATTTTAAGAAGAAACTAAAAAAATTCAAAGATGAACTCAGTTAACAAACGAACAAAAATTATATTTTCATTATTTACTAAGGTGCTAAAATACTTATTATTAGGTGTGGGGAATAATTATTAGTAACCTTAGCTGAGAAAAATACCTTTTGTCTTGGGTTTTTGAGTAAATAATTGAAATTTCTCATGCAAGTAGTAAAAAAAAAATTTTATTGCGTGTTGTAGAGGTTGTGAAATTTCTTGCATCACGAGGACTTGCTTTTCGTGGTCACGACGAAATTTTAGGATCAAAACACCATGGAAACTTTCTTGGATCTCTTGAATTATTGGCTAAATTTGATCACATTTCTCATTTTGGCAATAAAGGTACACTCTTTTCATGTAACATTGACAAATGATTTTTTTTATTATTCGGAATATTTTTAGGAAAAGCATCGCATGTTTCAAGCACAATTTGTGAAGAATTCATCTCTGTAATGGCAAAACATGTTAAAAATCACATTGTTTCGGAAATTATAGAATCTCGATATTATTCGTTTAGCGGCGATTCCACTCAGGATGTGAGCCAGACCAGTGGTCTTTTTGTGTTCGATATGTTAAAAGTAATACCATTTGTGAACGATTTATTACATTTATTGAAATCGAAGGTCATACATCGAATTATCTTTTTGACATCATTATGAAATTCCACAATGAAAACGAAATAAACATTTGTAAACTAATTGAAATATGAAAATTGGAATCCGTTGTTATTTATGTTTAATTTCTTTTATTTTTGATAGATGGCACTTTGCCATAATTTATTTTGTATAATTAGATTTCTCCGAGAGACGTCGCGGTTTTTCAAAAATGATGTAAAATAATAGAGAATATAATATGGCTGTCAATAAAGAATCATCGACATTTTGTAGAGCCGAAAACAGCGTCTTTTTATTTAAATCAAATTGTGACCATCCAGATATCTTTATAAATCAGAAGTGGGATAATAAAATCCATTCACCGAATTACATAAATAGATTTTATTTTTCATCGACGAAAGTTTGAATAAAATTAATTATCATGTCAAATTTATCTCCACAAGGCAGCGACAGGAATAATGACGACGCAACTTATGTTTCAACGATGCAACAGAGAAATCTACATCAAGTGATCGACATAGAAGATAATCCATCATCGCCAACGTGTACAAATACAAATTTACATCAACCACGAAATAATTTCATTCCACAACCTTGTAATAGTGTTTTAAATAACCAGAATCAATATACCATAACAAATCAACCAAATTTCGGAATGCCAAATTATCCTTCAAATTTCAATAATTATAACCAACAAAATGTTACTGGATGTCAAAAGAAAAATTTCACTGGATATAATCAAAATCCAACTGTAGATCCAAATGTACATTGTAATTATTCGTATAGTGCTATTCCAAATACAACATGTCAAAATATCAACGATTATCCAGTCAATCTTAACAATCTACAACCACAATATTACCGAAATGATTTTCCAGGTAGGACAAACTTTATTAATTTTACTCCGCGTGACATTTCGCAAATGTTATCAGATTTTGATCCGAGTGTTAAAAATTGTATGCCGATAAAACAGTGGGTAAATCAAATTGAAACTACTCAACGCATTTATAATTTAAACGATTTGATAATACTCTTTGCTGCGGTGGTAAAACTGAAAGGTATTGCTTTGACGTGGTATAACTCAGTCGTACTAAATATTCATAGTTGGTGTGACCTTCGTGACGGCCTTTTAAAGGAATTTGGTGCAACTCGTGATGCATGTGATGTTCATTTTAATCTTGCGAACCGATATAAAAAGAGCAACGAAACTTTTACAGAATTTATTTATGATATGAAACGTATTGCAAGTGAGGGCAATTTCGACGATCAAGTGATCATTAAATATATTCTGTCAAATTTAGATGATACCGAAATAACTCGTACTCTTTCCCTTCAACGAATTGATAGTGTTTTAGATTTAGTAAACAGAATTAAAAAATATGAAGAGATTTTTAAACATACACAAAATTCTTCGGTGAGAAAAGAATTCATGAATCGAAACTAAAATTATAAATCCTCGGTGCCTTTAAATAGTAAGTTCAGTATAGAAAACAACAAAATAAATTCAACACGTTGTTTTAAATGTGATTCTCCTAATCATATAGCGCGTAACTGTCGAAAACTGGTTTGTTCATTCTGCGGAGATGCGGGGCATTATGAAGTTGATTGTAAGAAAAAAAAAGAGCAGAACGCAAAACAGGTTAAACGAATTGAAAATGACAAATTAATTGACGAATACCATAAATTAGTAAAAGTAAATGGAATCGATATGATTAGCTTTTTAGATTTGGGCAGCGATTGCGTTACCATGAAAGAATCTGCCGCAAGAGAAATAAATTTAAAATGGCGAACTCATAAACAAATTTTGCGTGGATTCGGAAATGGTCAAACCACGACAATCGGGATAGTAGAGTCTAGTGTTACAATTGATGATATTGACATCAATGTTGAAATATTAATTGTACCAGATACAGTACAGAGTATAAATTTAATGATCGGCAGAAGTGCTCTAGATCAACCGCACATTATCGTTGTGAAATCTTACAAAAAATTGTTAGTAAAACGCGATGATCTTGTAGATAGACCAGTTGTGTCGATCTCAGATACTAATCAAAATATTGTAAATAATTTAGACGAATTAATCGAAGTAAATATCACTTCCCCTGTAAACAATGACGGTTCACCGATGGTTCCGAATAAATTGGATATAAATAGTGCTAATTTAAATTTAGTTGTAAATAATACTTTAGCGTCTTCGAGTAATTTAGTTGATAAGAATCCACATCTAGCTCCTAATAGTAGTAGTTATTTCGCTGATTCAACAGATGAGAATGATTTTTGTTTAAAAGTATTGAATTTGGAGATGGATAGTAAGGGCGGCGTAAGTTTAGGTACTGATCACCTAGGATTGAATTTCGTAAACATCGTAGCCAGTGACCCAGCGAAAGAACATTTAGTTTACAGTAATATCGACGAAGTTGTGTTAAACAAATGCATAAATCCTGATTTATCAAACGACGTTAAGCACCGAATTTTAGGTTTAGTTCAGGAACACAGAGATTGTTTTGCTACAAGCATGCGAGAAATTGGGGAAACAGATAGGGCCGAAATTAAAATAAATTTAAAAAGCGACGAACCAGTATTTTATCATCCTTATCGTTTATCTCATGTCCAACGAGAAAATGTTCGAAAACAAATTGAGGAAATGCTTGAGTTGGGTATTATCCGCCATTCATCATCGTCATACTCGAGTCCGATAGTAGTGGTCAAAAAGAAAAATGGCGAAGACCGCATCTGCGTTGATTATCGGAAGCTCAATAATCAGACAGTTAAGGATAGGTACCCGATGCCTCATATTGAGGATTCTTTGCAAAGATTAGGTGGCAATGATTACTTTACAGTGTTAGACCTCGCATCAGGATATTATCAAATTCGTGTTTCAGAATCATCGAAAATGCTAACATCATTTGTTACCCCGGATGGTCAATTCGAATTTAATCGAATGCCATTTGGGTTAGCAAATGCGCCTGCTGTTTGTCAGCGTATGATGAACGTGATTGCGCGCGAAATGGATAATAAAATAGTCGTTTATTTAGACGACATAATTATCCCGAGTTCGTCAATCGAAGAAGGATTACATTTATTAGAAAAATTTTTATTAAAATTAAGAGAGTTTGGTCTTAAATTGCAAATCGAAAAATGTAAGATACTGAATAAAAATGTAGATTTTTTGGGGCATGAAATCAGCGCCGATGGAATAAAGCCCGGACGAGAAAAAATTATTGCTGTATCAAAATTTCCGACGCCAACGCACGAAGTTAGACAGTTTGTCGGTCTGTCAAGTTATTTTCGTAAGTTTGTGCCAAGTTTTTCAATATTAGCTGAGCCATTAACCAGACTTACACGCAAAAATATATTATTTGAATGGAATTATGAGCAGCAAGAAGCGTTTGAATTGGTAAAGGCAAAGTTATGTGAGAGAGGAGTATTAGTGCTATACGATAATTCAAAAGAACACCAAATTCATACGGACGCGAGTATTATTGGATTCGGTGGTGTTCTATTACAACTCGAAGATGATGGTAACTGGCATCCCGTGGCATATTATAGCCGAAAAACTTCGGAATTGGAGAAAAAGTATCACAGCTTTGAACTTGAGGCTTTAGCCGTGGTAGAGACGATTGATAGATTTAGACCGTATGTTCTTGGTAAAAAGTTCGTCGTAGTAACTGACTGTAACGCTCTAAAGACATCGGCTACAAAAAGAGATCTAATATCCAGAATCGGAAGGTGGTGGCTTCGCCTTCTAGAGTATGACTTCGAGGTAAAACATAGAAGCGGAACACAAATGTGTCATGTCGACGCTTTAAGCCGTTCACCTGTAGAGGAGCCATCGGAAATTCAACCGGCTATGTTGGACGTGCTTAATGTGAATATAATAAACGAAGATTGGATTGTAGCATTACAAGAGGATGATCCTGGTATACTGGAAATTAAAAAACAATTACTTGATCCAACAAATAAACAAACTAAAATCAATTACGAGATTAAAAATGGTCGATTATATCGTCGATTAGAAAACGGTTCCTTATTCGTGGTACCAAAAGGAATTCGAGGACGCGTAGTTTTCACGTGTCATGATAAATTGGGACACTTTGGGTTGGAAAAAACTCTAGCAGCTGTTAAGAAAATTTATTGGTTTCCACGCATGAGGCAGTTTGTGAAAAAGTACCTTGCTACGTGTGTTGAATGTTTATACCACAAGGAAAAAGGTGGTGCCAAGGCGATTTCTTTACATCCAATCGAGAAAATAGCCATACCTTTTCACACCTGGCATTTGGACCATCTAGGACCGTTTGTAAAAAGTCATCGAAAGAACTGCTATATTCTTGTCATTATAGATGCGTTCACTAAATATGTTATTCTACGAGCAACAAAAAGTACTTCAACGCGTTTTGTGTTGCCCGCATTAGTTGAAGCATCTGTTCATTTTGGGGTGCCAACAAGAGTGATCACCGACAGAGGAACAGCGTTCACTTCCAAAAACTTTGAAGATTTCTGTACGCATAACAATATTCAACATATACTAAACGCAACAGCGACACCGCGGGCCAATGGGCAAGTAGAGCGATACAACCGCACAATTCTACATGCGATTCGAACAACAGTAGACAGCGAAGGTGAAGAGAAATGGGAATCAGTATTACGTCAAATTCAATGGTCTATCAACAGTTTACCGAATGATGTTACCAAAGTTTCCCCTCAAGAACTTTTATATGGATTTGCACCGAGACCACTAAATGGTGACAAACTAAAGTTAGAATTGTTAGACGCCGAGGAGGGCTGAACTTCCACATTTGAAACAAATTCGACAAGAAGCGTCGGATCGAATTAAAAAGAACCAAGCTATGCAGAAATTGAGGTTTGATCAACGACATACTACGCCTGAAAATTATAAAGTTGGAGATATGGTAGTGGTATATCGGGACCCGATATCAACGGGTGAGAGTAAAAAACTTCAAAGGCGGTTTAGAGGTCCATTTCAAGTCACAGATGTTCTACATGGGGATCGATACCGTATCGAAGATGTGAATGTTAGTGATGGTAGACGTCGATTTAGGGGCGTGTTCGCGTCCGATAGAATGAAGTTAGTTCAGCGTCCCGAAGACAGTGATGTAGATTCTGATGATTTGGGAGAAGATGAAGATTGAGGACAATCTATCGGTCAGGATTGGCCGAATGTAAACTAATTGAAATATGAAAATTGGAATCCGTTGTTATTTATGTTTAATTTCTTTTATTTTTGATAGATGGCACTTTGCCATAATTTATTTTGTATAATTAGATTTCTCCGAGAGACGTCGCGGTTTTTCAAAAATGATGTAAAATAATAGAGAATATAATATGGCTGTCAATAAAGAATCATCGACATTTGTAGAGCCGAAAACAGCGTCTTTTTATTTAAATCAAATTGTGACCATCCAGATATCTTTATACATTGATAATTGTAGAGGCCAGTCATATGACAACGCTTACAATATGGCAGGTATTTATGGTGGCCTACGATTGATTAGTCAAACAAATGAAACAGCAATTTTTGTCCCTAGCTCTGCGCATTCATTAAATTTAGTCCGGTAAAAAAAGTGTTTCTGGCAATACTGCTGCAACAAAGTTTTTTTGATATGGTTGAAAAACTTTATGGATTTTTCGTATATTCTCCTTTTCGATGGAATCGATTACAAGAACAATTAACCCGAAAATAGCGAATGCATGTTAAAGAGAGAAACTGGAACGAGATGATCAGCTAGATACGAATCAGTTCACGCTTTACATTCTTGTTATTTAAAAGTGTTGCATGTTTTAAAATCTTTCCTACATGAGGAAAGCTTCAGTGATGATAACAAAGCAGTGGTAACAGGTTTGATAAAAAAACTATGTCAATTCGAAAATATTTTGATGCTGGTCCTGTATACTAATCAAGTTTAATTTTGTGAATCGAGCATTACAAAAATCTAATTTAACTGTCTCGGTGACAAAAAAAACTGTTGGAAAATAAAGATTACAACAAAATTTTTTATGAAGACTGTCAGCTTTTAAATTCTGTTCCATCTAATATTCAAACCGTAAACAATATTCAAACTCGCTCAACGTCACAAAAACTTTGTCCAGGGGAACAAAAAGACCACCTTGGAAAATCGTTGTTCAAGCCAATTATAAAGGCTTTGCTTTTCAATCTGAAAGAGCGTGCTAAAGTTTATGAAGATCTCGATAGCCAGTACTCGTTTTTGATACATCTAAATTTAATTCGTGATGAAGAGATTGCTAATTCTTGCAAAGCAATAACCGCAAAATACCCAAAAGATCTCAATGCAAATCAATTGATTGACGAATTTCAATTTGCCAAAAATTATTTCACATTTGATAATTTAAATTATGAATCGATCGATGTACAAAACAATGTTCAATGATAATCTTTCCACCACTTTTCGAATATCGATATTTTATTACGAATGGTTTTGTGCATGTTTTTGTCACTAATGTTATAGATGAACGATCATTTTCAACACTGAAGTTAATCAAAAGTTATTTGTATAACACTATGAGTAATGATCGTTTGAACGATTTATTCATTCTTCTATTGAAAATGAAATTTTGGACGGAATTGAATTCGATGAAATTATAGACCAGTTTGTAACACTTAAGTACAGAATAAATGTAAGTTAAATGCCTGAAAATAAATATATTTCAAACTTGTCTGATTTCTTTATTGCTTTTGCTTGGGGCCCCTGAATCGTGGGGCCCTGGTGCGGTTGCCTTAAAACTTGTATGATAATCCGCCACTGATATATATATATATATATATATATATATATATATATATATATATATATATATATATATATATATATATATATATATATTATATATATATATATATATATATATATATATATATATATATATAAATATATTTATATATATATATATATATATATATATATATATACTATATATATATATATATATATATATATATATATATATATATAAAAGCCGAAGAACTGTTCAACAATCTCCCGGTGACTTCACCACCATACCAACATTTTCCAAAGGCTCAAGCTAATGCTGCACAAATGTTGCCATTCGTGAAATATCGAGAGGACCGCAGGAATAATGTAAGTCGTTATGCCTCAAATTGGGTACGTCTCTTTACTGAAAATAGTCACTCGCTTGACTTTCATGATTTTATACATCGAGTGGAAGCGGCTGTCAGGAGGGATCGAGTGAACTAGGACGACGTTAGGTCAAAGATTCTCCGATACCTCTAAGCATATACCTCCGATACTTCCACCTTGGTGGAAATTGGTTCTCTAAATCGTCGTTTGGTTCGTCCTTTTTCAGAAGCAAAAACAGCTCAATCTATATTTTTACCCACTTATCGCTATGATAGGCCAGATATTATTTACCGAAATTGTGCAACTTGTCATCCAGCATTGAATTTAAACTCCAAAGCGGGCATGCGGCTACCGGGAGCTTTATCCCTGGGTCAGACTTATACAGCCCCGATGATTCAAATGAAGAAATGTCCACTCAGGTCGAGCAAAATCTTCCTCAACAAAAGAAGGAATAGACACAGCTTAAGGCTAATCGATTCAAAGTAATACAACTTCATATAGGCGCTTACAATGCTCCCGTCGTTATTAGGGATTGCGAAAGCTTGTCTCTCTTCTGTAATTTTAGATTTCAGGGATACTCTGCCGCATCTTTCGATTAACATCTTCAACAAAAACATTCTAGAACTTCTGGATAGTGGAGCCTCTATTAGTATATTGGGAAGAAATTCTTTAGAGTTATTAAAATTCGTCGGCAGTTCTTATTGTAAATTCACGCATCATGCATCCGGCCTGCGGATGGTACAATACATCAAATTTTTGAATATATCCTACCAGAAACTGTAATTATATTCTAAAAAAACAGTTTAACAAGAAAGCAAGCCTAAGTCAAGCATAAAGAGGTGTAGTTTTGTGCAATAAAAGACCGATTTCATTTTCAGAATTCACGCCAACTGGACGCAACGTAACATTATAGCAAAAAAAAACATTCAACAAAACCAGGAGGTTTTATATAGATTATGACCCGAGACCGTTACTATTTAGAGGTTTTTAGCTTTTTAGGCTTATACTTGATTTTCTCAGCAAAAAATCACAATTGCATAGCAATCTCCTTGGCACCCAGATTCCATCGGATTTTTAAATTTAGAAAAGAAAAAGTTTTATAAACCAAATTATTACCGAGCAATTGATGAACTTCAAAATGATTGTCGTCACAATATGAACAATTTTTTTGTGTCATTCTAACAGAATTTATCTTTGAGAAAGGAAATAATCTGTTGGAAATTGTGAAGGTCGAGGAACCATTAAGCTTGTCTATAGAACTTAACGAAAAAATTCTTCAACTCGCTCATAAGGTTCACGAGGTCATAAACTAGTGTCAAGTTGTTTATGGAATTTATAGATAGTTCTTCACAGAAATCAAAATATCATTTAATCTGTAAATTCCATTTATATCATCACATACATTTCTTAATCCCTATAGGTGTAATCCCCCATAAACAAATGATATAGAAATAACTTTAACGAAGTTAGTTTGATTGCAGAAAATTGCTAGTTTATGTGACTGTAAAAACCATAATGAAATGTCGTAAATTTAATAAAACTATAGTTAAAAATTTACTTACAAATAAAATAAAATAATTATTAAAATAAAATTATTCAAATCAAAAATATCCATGGGGAAGATTTTATGTTTGTTCATGTGATATTAAAATAAGCGAAAATCAATTAAATATCAGTTTTTTTATAATGCAATCTACACATTCAGCTCATTTCACTCGTCACAATATGTTGAAATAATTTTAATTCAAAATTTAATCTTGTTAGTGCACACCGTATATGAGAAAGTCGACACCAAATTTTTGGTCTTTAATTGATTTTAAAAAATGTAATTCACCTCTTATTGCCACCATGGAGTGTTTATAAAATTAATTAAATGAATATCTAGAACTGTTCAATTTTAGTACTAAACATACCAGCCACCTTGAAATCGACCCAGATCTTGGATTTAAACAACATCCAGTTTGAACCACTAAAGCTATCAATTTTTCAGTCGCACTGTAATATTATTACAAAGGTAAAGTTTTAAGTAATATTTTGTGCTTTTTACAGTGGCCTTCCACATTTTACTGAAGTGTAGGAATATTGTTCTTCATTTGATTCCTTTTTTAGTACAGAAAATAAAAACGAATAAGCTTCATAAACCAATTTAACAAAAAAACAAACAAATAAACTATTTTTTGGAATATTTATGGAAGACAATGAACACAAAAACTCAGCACCCTAAGTTTTATTATTAATATTATTAAACTAATTTATTTTCTTTTGCTATTTTATTTTTAAGAAAACTTATGTTACCTTTAAAAATATCAACTTGAATCCCCAAAAAACATCTTTAACATATCTTTCTACCAATCTCATTTTTTAAAAAAATAATGTAATTACAAATACATAATACAAAACAAATAGAGGCAATAATGCCTTATATGTAAGGATTATTAAAAAGTTACAATTGTGGGTAGCTTTCACATCCTGAGAAATTTTTAAAAGCCGGGCTAGTAATACCTCATACCCCTTTATATCCTTTGAACGATAAACAATAAGTGTATGCACTTGTAGACTTACTTTTTTCTTTACGAGTCCTGGTTTTTACAAATTTTGGAGCGAGCTTAGAAAATAATTTTACAAGAGCTTAGCTTTGAGTTCAGTTCCGGACGAAAGTTTCAACTACGAGGTGTAAACTGTACTTTGTAACATTTCGCTCATATATGACATATTTAAATTTTTTAAGAATTATTTCTTGAGTAATGGAAAGCATCAGCTAATCCCAATAAACTTGTTGACCTGTGGGACACGAATTGTTTTATTTCGGTCCGTCTGAATAGTTCCAGTGACATTATTATTATTATTAAGTTAATTTCAAATCTTTTGGACAATCCATTATGTTATATTATAAAGAAAATATAATTCTTAAATATACTGTATGTAAATTCATAAACCGTCCGGTATTGACTTATTGTCGTCTACCAGGAGCGACATATTATCTAATTACATAATTTTCCTTTTTTTTATTATTATTTTTTTTTTGTTTCATTCTATTTTTTTTCTCCCTTCTTTTTCTTTTATCCTACTTTTATATTCATACATATTTTACGCTTATTCTATATTCTTATATACCTATTTCTTACATTACTTTTTTTCTACATTAATTTCCCTTTCTTTTATATTCACACATATTTTACGCTTATTTTATATTCTTATATACCCATTTCTTACATTACTTTTTTTTCTTTTTTCTTTTTGTATACATTAATTTTACTTTTCATTTTTTTCTTTTTCTTTTTTTTTCCCCTTTGCATAGCATAATTTTGGTTATTTCATTTTACTATAAAATATAATGTTACATAATTTAACTTATATTTTTTTTTTCCTTTTTCCCTTTCCTACAATCCAACGACCAACACAACTCCCGGCCCGAAAGCATACAGTCCGAAATCAGAGCACTTACATTCTGCTATAATTTCCGACTCCATGCCGCAGGCCAAAAAACTATGTCCAGTATTAAATCGCAACTGGCCAGGTAGTGACTATCCTCACGAAACTCATGTTTAGTAGTTAAATTGTTCTAAAAGGATTTTTCTATAATTCCAAGTTTAAATTACGTACCTACTTACAGCACTGGTTTCATTTTGGTTGTTTAAAATGTCAATTACTTCGCGTTCTGTCAGTCTATCTTTTCCAAAAAACTGCGTCCGCCAGTACCCCAGAAACGGGCAAATTCCAACAAAATGTACCACCGTTTCGCTGTCTCTGAGATTACACATCGCACAAAATCTTTGTTGCCCCACCCTATCGCCACTGGCATTTAGACTAAGGAGTCCTGCTCTAACTTTAAAGACCCAGCTTCTGGTCCTGGACTGAATATTCTGTTCAAAATAACTTCTGCCCTCATTAAAATTTAGCATATGATATATTCCATTTGTAGATGTTCCATAAGCCTTTTCAAGATCACTGCTCTTTTCCTGTTCAACTACACCTTTCCAAATACCTTCAAAAGAAACTTTCCAATGGTGTTTTCTATTTTGCCAGGGGTCAAGCGAAATCCCAAACTCTTGTGCCAAATTATTTAAATTTTCGACCCAATCAATATTTTTTTCAATTGATATTATTGCAATCTTTCTAGGTAGTCGCCGGTTATCGTATTGAAACAGAACTTTTGATATGTATTCAAAATGACATTTTAGTGTATAGCTGAAGATTGATTTTTCCCCTGATTCAAGGCGTAGGATGTAACTAGGAGTGTTCTGCGGTGCGTACAGCAGTCGCTTTAGAAAATATCTTAAAAATTTTTCTAGGCATTCAAACTTTTCCCCTCCCCTTACTTGTGCTGCATTGCATGCGCTTGTTCTTGCTACTGCATAAAAAAGATCTATTTTGTGTTTTAAAGTAACTTCTTTTTTGTCTATAAAATTTCTCCATTGATACATGTTTTACTATTTTTTATTCTATCTGCTAGTCCCTCGTATAAATTTAGACTCGGCGTGATATTTATGTCTAGATATTTGTAACTTTTTACCAGTTCTAACTCTGTTGCCCCATATGTCCATTTTTCCACATTTGATCTTCTCCCCCCTCCCTGCCTCATAACCATAATTTTTGACTTATCGAGATTAATTTTTAATTCCCATTTTTTGCAGTAAATCTTCAGCTTATCGATCATATCTTGTAGACCTCTGACGGTATCTGACATTTGGACAATATCATCTGCGTATGCTAGTAACCTCAGAATAATGCCTTCAATTTCCAAGCTAATATTCCAGACTATCTGATATTTTGTTCGCTTATTTATATTCAAAAACAAATAAGCAGAAACGTCTGGTAACTCAGTTTTTGTTGTGTATTTTCTAGAAACAATAGGCCACTCCTCCTTTTAATTCATTGATGTAAACAAATTTAATTTACATTAATTTATGCAACTTGTATTAGTTAAAGGGAGTTAACTTTTAATTCATCTTTGCCATAGAATGTAGAAAACATTTAGGCGGAACGTATTGGTTATTTATGATTAAATTAAATTAACCCATTCTGGACGAAGTTTATTACACTGCCCTCCATTTAGTTTTGTTCGTCCCGAATAATATCAGCTATTGCAATGGTACTGTTACCTTGGTACGGTGCCAACCTTTGCAGATGTATCACTTTCATCTTGGCACGGGGTCCCTTTTGGATGCGGTAGATAACATCATTAATTCGTTTGATTATTTTATATGGACCTTCCCAATATGGCTGCAGCTTGGGTGATCTTCCCTTAGTTCTCTTGGGGTTGTATAGCCATACCAATTCTCCTTTTTGAAAGCCGCCACTATTTGCATTTATGTCGTACCTGGTTTTCATTTTGTCACTGGCAATCTTAATGTGGTCTCGAACCTGTTGATGGATTTTATTCATCTTCTCCCTTAGTTGTCCCACATAATCTGTTTTCGAACTCGATGTCACTAGGAAGATGTAGTTCTCTTCCGAACATGATATTCGCTGGCGTTTCACTTGTCGTATCGTGCACTGCGCTACGATAGGCCATCAAGAATAACGGAAGATCCTTGTCCCAATTTCTTTGGTTAGCTTCTACTACCTTTGACAAATGTTCTTCCATGGTTCGGTTGAATCGTTCTACTATGCCATCCGATAGTCTATACGTCTATACACTCCTAAATCAATGCATAAACTAAATTGAAATTTGAAAATAATAATAAAAAAAACAAAGAAAAGACTTGGGCAATTCCATTTGATATTGTATAGGGGGGGCCGTTAAATTCAAAAATAGATTTTAATTCGTCTATAACTTTTTTATTTATGATTCGATTTGTGTGAAAAATCTTTAAGACCTATGTTACCCTAATATCAGTTAGCAGTGAAAATTTGAAATGAATCCATCTGCAAATAAAAAGTCTTAGGCTCCAGAAAGTTTTTTTTAGCGTATTAATATATAAGATTAAACTAATTTATTTATTTTCTTTTGCTATCTTATTTTTAAGAAAACTTAAACTGTTACCTTTAAAAATATCAACTGGAATCCCCAAAAAACATCTTTGACATATCTCTCTACCAATCTCATTTAAAAAAAAAAATCAATTACAAATACATAATACAAAACAAATAGAGGCAATAATGCCTTATATGTAAAGATTATTAAAAAGTTACAATTGTGGGTAACTTTCACATCCTGAGAAATCTTTAAAAGCCGGGCTAGTGTATGCACTTGTAGACCTTTAATTGCATACGTCATGTTACTTTTTTCTTTACGAATCCTAGTTTTTACAAATTTTGGAGTGAACTTAGAAAATAATTTTACAAGAGCTTAGCTTTGAGTTCAGTTCCGGACGAAAGTCCCAACTACGGGGTGTAAACTGTACTTTGTAACATTTCGCTCATATATGACATATTTAAATTTTTTAAGAATTATTTATTGAGTAATGGAAAGTATCCGCTAATCCCAATAAACTTGTTGACCTATGGGACACGAATTGTTTTATTTCGGTCCGTCTGAATAGTTCCAGTGACATTATTATTATTATTAAGTTAATTTCAAATCTTTTGGACAATCCATTATGTTATATTATAAAGAAAATATAATTCTTAAATATACTGTATGTAAATTCATAAACCGTCCGGTATTGACTTATTGTCGTCTACCAGGAGCGACATATTATCTAATTACATAATTTTCCTTTTTTTTATTATTATTTTTTTTTTGTTTCATTCTATTTTTTTTCTCCCTTCTTTTTCTTTTATCCTACTTTTATATTCATACATATTTTACGCTTATTCTATATTCTTATATACCTATTTCTTACATTACTTTTTTTCTACATTAATTTCCCTTTCTTTTATATTCACACATATTTTATGCTTATTTTATATTCTTATATACCTATTTCTTACATTACTTTTTTTTCTTTTTTCTATTTTTATACATTAATTTTACTTTTCATTTTTTTCTTTTTCTTTTTTTTTCCCCTTTGCATAGCATAATTTTGATTATTTCATTTTACTATAAAATATAATGTTACATAATTTAACTTATATTTTTTTTTGCTTTTTCCCTTTCCTACAATCCAACGACCAACACAACTCCCGACCCGAAAGCATACAGTCCGAAATCAGAGCACTAACATTCTGCTATAATTTCCGACTCCATGCCGCGGGCCAAAAAACTATGTCCAATATTAAATCGCAACTGGCCAGATAGTGACTATCCTCACGAAACTCATGTTTAGTAGTTAAATTGTTCTAAAAGGATTTTTCTATAATTCCAAGTTTAAATTACGTACCTCCTTACAGCACTGGTTTCATTTTGGTTGTTTAAAATGTCAATTACTTCGCGTTCTGTCAGTCTATCTTTTCCAAAAAACTGCGTCCGCCAGTACCCCAGAAACGGGCAAATTCCAACAAAATGTACCACCGTTTCGCTGTCTCTGAGATTACACATCGCACAAAATCTTTGTTGCCCCACCCTATCGCCACTGGCATTTAGACTAAGGAGTCCTGCTCTAACTTTAAAGACCCAGCTTCTGGTCCTGGACTGAATATTCTGTTCAAAATAACTTCTGCCCTCATTAAAATTTAGCATATGATATATTCCATTTGTAGATGTTCCATAAGCCTTTTCAAGATCACTGCTCTTTTCCTGTTCAACTACACCTTTCCAAATACCTTCAAAAGAAACTTTCCAATGGTGTTTTCTATTTTGCCAGGGGTCAAGCGAAATCCCAAACTCTTGTGCCAAATTATTTAAATTTTCGACCCAATCAATATTTTTTTCAATTGATATTATTGCAATCTTTCTAGGTAGTCGCCGGTTATCGTATTGAAACAGAACTTTTGATATGTATTCAAAATGACATTTTAGTGTATAGCTGAAGATTGATTTTTCCCCTGATTCAAGGCGTAGGATGTAACTAGGAGTGTTCTGCGGTGCGTACAGCAGTCGCTTTAGAAAATATCTTAAAAATTTTTCTAGGCATTCAAACTTTTCCCCTCCCCTTACTTGTGCTGCATTGCATGCGCTTGTTCTTGCTACTGCATAAAAAAGATCTATTTTGTGTTTTAAAGTAACTTCTTTTTTGTCTATAAAATTTCTCCATGTTAGATTGATACATGTTTTACTATTTTTTATTCTATCTGCTAGTCCCTCGTATAAATTTAGACTCGGCGTTATGCCTAGATATTTGTAACTTTTTACCAGTTCTAACTCTGTTGCCCCATATGTCCATTTTTCCACATTTGATCTTCTCCCCCCTCCCTGCCTCATAACCATAATTTTTGACTTATCGAGATTAATTTTTAATCCCCATTTTTTGCAGTAAATCTTCAGCTTATCGATCATATCTTGTAGACCTTTGACGGTATCTGACATTAGGACAATATCATCTGCGTATGCTAGTAACCTCAGAATAATGCCTTCAATTTCGAAGCCCCCAGCCCCCCTATTGTATCATATAGGTCCCACAAAAAAAACGAGAACAGTAAAGGACTTAAAATACAACCTTGTTTAACCCCGCTTATGGTTTCAAAACCATCCGATAGAGTATCCCCATCCTATACAAATGTCTTAGTGCCGCTGTACATGTTCCTGAGGAGCCTAATGATTTTTGAGGATACACCAATTTGATTCAACTTGTGAAAAAGAGCTTGACGATTAACTGCATCAAAAGCAGAAGAAAAATCCACGAAGAATAAATACACTTTTTTTGTTCCCGATTTCCACACCAGTTTTACAGCACTGAAAGGGTTAAAAATATTGTCGAACGTGGAGTATCCCTTCCGGAAGTCAGCCTGGTATTCTCCTAACACCCCCTCTCCTCTACCCAATCCGATAATCTATGGTACACTAGTGCGGATAAAATGTTTACAATGCTATTTGAAAACGATATTCCCCTGTAATTTGCGGGCTCATTCTTGTCTCCTTTTTTATAAATAGGGAATAAAATTGAATTTTTAAAATTTTCACCCATGCTTTCTCCCTCAAAAATCTTATTTAAAATTTTTGTCAGAACACGTATTAGAATTTCTGGAGAATACTTAAAGAATTCAGTGGGCACACGATCTTCCCTCGGAGCTTTATTATTTTTTAACGATTGAACCACCTCTTTAACCTCTTGGAGGCTAAATGCTGTATCGAGTTCTGGTATTGTGGTTTCTATCACAGGTAGTTCATCGAAGGTTACTATTTCATTAATATTTAGCGCCGCTGCAAAATATCTTTTTAGGGTGGAGCTTGTCAGTGCATTTCCTACTGCAAAGGGCCTATTCTTAAGCTCATTTACCCATCGCCATTGCGATTTTGAGTCTCTTACCATCACTAGTTTGTTACCTATTTCATCATAAAATTTCCTCTTTTCTGTGTTGCATATTTCCTTGTAATTTTTATTAGCTCCAAAACAGTAGTCTTTTATTAAAGAGTTTTCTATTCCCCTCTTAAGTGACCTTCTGTAAATTTTCAGCCATTTAAAGGACAGATTTCTTGCGTTCTCACATGCCATACTGAACCATTTCTGCTTGCGTTCCATTTTGTAGTGCGTTCCCTGTTGAATTCTTGCTTCTGATTCATATATAATCTCTATCAGTCCTTTTGCCGTTAAGCTTTCCAAAGTCCCCCTTTCCTCTAACTGCTGTAGTTCACTAATCATATTTCTTCTATATATCATCTCTCTTGCTGGATACCATTTAAGTTTTGGTAGTAGTTGAATTTCCCTGTCAGTTGAGATGTTTTCCCATACAATATCTATTTCTACCATATGATCCGAATATATAATATCGTGGACCCTGACCTCATATACCCAGGGTAAAATATCTGTACTAACTACTACCAGGTCATTTACAGATGTCCCCATCACTCCTATAAATGTCACCTTCCCTTCCAAATCCCCTTTAATTCTTCCGTTTAAAATAAGTCCTTCTATATCCTCGATAAAATCCAATAAGCGCCTGCTGTTTGTATTGTAGCGACTCTTCGTTGGTTCTTTTCGATTATTGAGCAAATACGACAGTAAAAAGACGGATCTTTGGTTAACAGAATCTCAAACTTTATTTGTCAACAAATTACAGCAGCTTCCGTTTTTCCTTACAATAAATTCCAGGGTCTCCAATTTATGTACGATAAACTTCACCGCTTTCCCACAATTTGAATCAATAATATTCGGAATCGTAAAATCTGTATTTACTATTCCACTAAGCTCAAATTCTTTCACTATTAGTACCCAGGCTCAAGTACCACCGATTATTCCTTATACTTGCGAATATTTATAAACACTTTTAATTGCAAAAGTAAAACTCGCCATCTGATATTTTGTTCGCTTATTTATATTCAAAAACAAATAAGCAGAATATTCTGGTACTCACTGTAGGCTTTTCTAGAAACAATAGGCCACTCCTCCTTTTAATTTCATTAATGTAAACAAATTTAATTTACATTAATTTATGCAACTTGTATTAGTTAAAGGGAGTTAACTTTTAATTCATCTTTGCCATAGTTTGAATGTAGAAAACATTTAGGCGGAACGTATTGGTTATTTATGATTAAATTAAATTAACCCATTCTGGACGAAGTTTATTACACTGCCCTCCATTTAGTTTTGTTCGTCCCGAACAATATCAGCTATCGCATTGGTGCTGTTACCTTGGTACGGTGCCAACCTTTGCAGATGTATCACTTTCATCTTGGTACGGGGTCCCTTTTGAATGCGGTAGATAGCATCATTAATTCGTTTGATTATTTTATATGGGCCTTCCCAATCTGGCTGCAGCTTGTGTGATCTTCCCTTAGTTCTCCTGGGGTTGTATAGCCATACCAATTCTCCTTCTTGAAAACCGCCACTATTTGCATTTATGTCGTACCTGGTTTTCATTTTGTCACTGGCAATCTTAATGTGGTCTCGAACCTGTTGATGGATTTTATTCATCTTCTCCCTTAGTTGTTCCACATAATCTGTTTTCGTAGATACCAGACCTCCAGGGATGCCGAACTCGATGTCACTAGGAATATGTAGTTCTCTTCCGAACATGATATTCGCTAGCGTTTCACTTGTTGTATCGTGCACTGCGCTACGATAGGCCATCAAGAATAACGGAAGATCCTTGTCCCAATTTCTTTGGTTGGCTTCTTCTACTTTTGACAAATGTTCTTCCACGGTTCGGTTGAATCGTTCTACTATGCCATCCGATTGTGGGTTCATAGGTGTAGTTCGTGTTTTTCTAATGTCGAGTGTTCTGCACAGCTCTTCCATCAGTTGAGATTCGAAATTCCTTCCCTGGTCGGTATGCAACTCGAGCGGTGTTCCATATCTGCAAACCCATTCATTGACTAACGTTTCCGCGACCGTAACTGCTTCCTGGTTCGGTATTGCATAAACTTCCGGCCATTTTGTAAAGTAATCAATGACCACCATGATGTATTTGTTACCTTTTGTAGTTTCCGGAAATGGATCCGCGATGTATATAGCAATTCTCTCCATTGGGGCGCCCACATTGTACTGCTGCATCTCTCCTCGAGTTCTAGTCTTTGGTCCTTTGCTCGCTGCACAAGTATCGCATCGCCGACACCATTGCTCTACGTCGGTTCGATACCTTACCCAATAAAACCTCTCCCTTACTTTGGCTAGGGTTTTATTGACTCTTACGTGTCCTCCAGAAATACTTCCATGCAGTTTTCCCAGTACCTCGTCTACTCGATTTGATGGCAACACCAGTTGTTCTAACACTTTCTTTCCGTCAGCGGACTCCCATTTTCTTTTTAGTATCCCGTTGTCGATAAATAGTGAGTCCCATTGCGCCCAGTAGCATTTCACCTCCGTATTTAAAGATGCTACCTCTTTCCACTCCAGTCGCCTTCCTTCGGTTTTCCATTTCAATATTGGAGCCATAGCTGGATCCTTTAGCTGCTCTCTTTTCGTTGCCTCGGTACACCAATCGTCAGGAGTTTGGAACTTGATTTGATTCACTTACATTGCCTCCTTTCTCTCAGTCCTGCTACATGACTTGCGCTCCTCAATACAGGGTTTTCTTGAAAGATCATCAGCGTTACAATGTATCCTTCCCTTACGGTGTACAACGCGGAAATCCATTTCCTTTTTGACATCCACTTGCTTGTTTGAGAGGTTCATCATCTGGACTGGAACTACTCCTTCTTTTGCAGCTATTAGTGTTTTGCATTCCCTTTGCATCCTTTTCTTACGGTGTTCAACGCGGAAATCTCCTGCCTTTTTGACATCCACTTGCTTGTTTGAAAGATTCATCAACCGGACTGGAACTACTCCTTCTTTTGCAGCTATTAGTGTTTTGCATTCCCGTCTGATGTGCCCTAACTGCCCACAATTCCAGCATCTTACTCTGCTAGATTTTCTTCGTTGATTTCGTTCAGGCTTATCTTCCAAACTTTTGACACGCATGATCACTTCATCAAGCGCTGCTTTTAGTGGCTCTTCAGCAACTTCCATCTTACGTACTCTATCTACCGTACTTATCTTCCTGTAATCACGCTCTGTCGCTGATAGTGTCTGCAAAATTTCAGCAGCAGGTCCCTTCAATGCCAATATAAGCGCATTTGCTTTTTGCTGGTGATCAACCCCAGTTGTTGCAATCTCAAATTGCATCTTAAATATCTGATACGATGTAGATCCATCAAATGCGGGTGTTTTCACTCTAGCTGGAGCTGAAGCAGTTGATGGATTGATCATGTTACCTGACTTCACTTGTGCTATTTCTTGGCGGAATTCACTCGAAAGTTTGCGTAATTTCTCTTGTTCTTCGGTAACTGTCCACAGCTCCCTTTCCATGTTGTTGATTTTTACCTCTGCACTGGATATACGTGACTCAATTACTTCACGTAGACTTTCTTGCTTTGCCATCATATCAGCAAATTGTTGTCGTTGCTCTACTTTTTGTTCTGCTGCCTGTTTCTCTTGTCAAGCCATCATATCAGCAAGTTGTTGTTGTTGCTCCACTTTTTGTTGTGCTGCCAGAACTTTTTGTTCTGCTGCCTGTTTCAAGTTGTTGTTGTTGCTCTAATTTTTGTTTTGCTGCCAGTTTCTCTTGTCGGGCCATCATTTCTTTCATCAACACCATCATCGGATCAATTGCTGGGGCATTCTGAACCGGAGCTTCCTCCGGCTCTATTTCTATGACCTCTGTGTTTTGGCCTGCTTCTTCTAAAACTTTACGCAGCTGGAATGCAAGTTCTGCCTTCGTTCCATAGATTGGAGCATTCCTTTTCTTCAACTCATCCTTCAGCTGGGTCTGGCTGAGATCACTAATATTTACTGTCTTGACCATTGTTTCAATAATCCCACTTCTGACACCACTGTAACGACTCTTCGTTGGTTCTTTTCGATTATTGAGCAAATACGACAGTAAAAAGACGGATCTTTGGTTAACAGAATCTTAAACTTTATTTGTCAACAAATTACAGCAGCTTCCGTTTTTCCTTACAATAAATTCCAGGGTCTCCAATTTATGTACGATAAACTTCACCGCTTTTCCACAATTTGAATCAATAATATTCAGAATCGTAAAATCTGTATTTACTATTCCACTAGGTTCAAATTCTTTCACTATTAGTACCCAGGCTCAAGTACCACCGATTATTCCTTATACTTGCGAATATTTATAAACACTTTTAATTGCAAAATTAAACTGACTATCTGATATTTTGTTCGCTTATTTATATTCAAAAACAAATAAGCAGAAACGTCTGGTAACTCAGTTTTTGTTGTGTATTTTCTAGAAACAATAGGCCACTCCTCCTTTTAATTCATTGATGTAAACATTTGTATAACAAATTCAATTAATTTATGCAAACTGTATTAGTTAAAGGGTGTTAACTTTTAATTCGTCTTTGCCATAGTCTGAATGTAGAAAACATTTAGGCGGAACGTATTGGTTATTTATGATTAAATTAAATTAACCGTCCAGAATGGACGAAGTTTATTACAGTATTTACATTTTTATCCTGCGATTTTCTTTCCTTAGAGATTGAGGAATTTAAACTTAAAATGTCGTCACTAATGACTTGATTTTCTCCTATTTGCACGTTAAGGTCTCCGATGATAGAAACATTTTTATTACAGCTCTCCACAAATGTCCGTAAATTCTCAAAGCATTCGTTCCAGCTGGTGCTATTTAAATACGTAGGCAACAGATAATGTATTTTTCCCAGAATATTCAGTCGCAGGAGGTCGACATTTAACATATTTTCCAAACTAATCATACCAGTGCTTATATCTTTTTTTATTCCAATTAAAATTCCTCCTTTAGCGCGGCCTCTATTCGCAGTTCTTATAGCAGCTTGCCATTTAAGATGAAATTTACTAAAATATTTATTTTCGTAAAGACAGAGCACATCAAAACCATTTACATATTTGAAAAAATCTAAAAAAAAGTAATTTATTAAATAAACCATTTATATTGTGACAAAATTTTTTTGATACTTAAACTATTAACCCTTTCCTCCTGATATGCGGTTCGTTGCTATGCCTTCTCCTTTGTTCGCCTTTCCGTCTCAATCTTTTCAATTTCCCCATACAGATTTCCAAATTCTTTTCCGTACATGTTGTTTAATTTTGTTACTCCATCCTCTTTCCCATACCATAATTTACTTTCACGCCAATACAATGTTTCTCCATTCACTTTCATAATATCCCCCATGACTTAAATTTTCTTTGTATTATCGACCTTAGCAATTAGCTTTTTTACTATTAGCAGTTTATTTTTTCGAATTGAAGCCAGTTTAGTCAATTGCCTATCCACACTAATTTGTGTGTCTTTAAGCTTTTTTGTATTTTTTAAAATATTATGCACATCAGATTTTCTTCCAAATTCCACAATAAAAAATGCTTTACCTTTACCATCTCTGCGCTCTGCAAGTTTTTCCACCTCTACTAGTGGCAATTCCAGAATTTGCCTGCACAAGTCTCTAATCACCGTCACCATATCGGTTTTCTTTTCGATACCATGACGGTGACATTTTATTTTTTGTTTCTATTACATACAAAGCACCTGCAGTAGAAATTGAAAAATCGGGATTTTGTGCTAATATTTTTGGGTTATGGGCACTAGTTACAGTTGATCTTGGGTTTTTAGCCGATTTATTTTGTTTGTCTGATGGTGATAATTGTGATCTTGTTTTTTTTATTTCACTATTTTTTATTTCACTATCACTCATTTGTTGTTTTCAATGTAAGGTTATGTAATTTTTGTTAAATTTTTCTTATTCGTATGATATTATTTATTTTTTTAAAATTTATTTTTCTATATTTCCAATACTTTTTTTTTTAGTTTTTACTTTTATTTCCACGAGCTATTTTTTTCGCTTTTGACACATCCAAGGTTGCCGCTTTTCTCTGGGACATAAAAGAGTAAAAATGTCTCTCGTTCAAAAAAGTTAGTTTGTCGATTTGCTCTCGTACAACAAATTTTGATTATTAGATTTTGGTTGCAAATAAGGAAGGACTCAAAATATGAATCAAAATATGATGCCAACGTTGTACTGTTTCAACAAAACTGTCAATAGAAGGCTCAGTCGTAAAAATGATTTCTGTAGACATTTTACAGACGTCACATTTGTTCTACATAAGTTAACCAAGAATCGGTGGAAAATCAACTATTGATCTAAGTTCACAGCGAGATAGGGCATCAGGGACTTTATTTTGAGTTCCTTTTCGGTGCTCGACGTCAAAATTAAAACTTTGAAGTTTTAAACTCTATCTTGCTAACCGTCCCGAAAAACCATGTTGGTTTATAAGCCATTTCACACTCTCAAGAACGTAGTGACTGTAAAAAGAAGACCTTTCATATCAGCCTGGCATATTTTAAGAATTAACCTCACTGCAAAACATTCAAGCTCGGAAAAGCTGTAATATTTCTGAAACTTATCATGTTTTTGGGATTAGAACGCAAAATAATGCTAGTCACCCTCTTCGTTGCGTTGTAACGACACGCTACTAATACTACTGGTGCTGGCATCGCACAGTAGATAGAAGTGTTTAGTTAAATCTGATGTAGAAAGTAGAGGCGTAGAGCACAACGATTATTTTTTTGCATCAAACGCTTACATGACCATGTTCATTCCACCCAAATTTGCGCCTTTTTTCCAAAAAATCATGGCGAATAATAGCTGGTAACCCGCATAACGCATAGTTTTGGTACTATAAAATGAGATAATTAGGTCTGCTTTATTTCAATCTACGTAGATCCCCATTTCCAGCAATAAAGCCAAAATTAAATAAGTGACAATATTTTTATTCGACTTGTTGTCATGACCTAAGTGATTATTAGTTCATTACGCACTAGGGCGTAATAAATTCACTACCTTACCGCTCCCTAGGTGAATCCATTACAATAAAAAACATTTATGAAACGTTTTAATTACGTTTAAAATTATTGCTTTGCAATTGTCAAAATTTCTTAGTTGACACAATAATCACCCGTTTAAAGCACTACTATCGCATTTCATACAAAAAAGTACTACATTCTTGTATGCAAAACGTCTATACAAAGTATTATGTTAAGTTTTGTTTATAATTTTATTCAAATAGCTTATTAAAACTATAGCATCAAAACTACAAATAAAATTATGATATTATAACATTAAAAAAAAACGATAATATTTAAAATTTATTAATCATAAAAAAATAAATTTTATTTTATTAATAATAAAGTCTATAAGAAAACTGTCAAACGAAAAAAATTATTTATTGGCGTTAAAATGATTACACAGAATTCTTGTAAATGAAAAAGAGAAAAAAACAATAATTTTATTAATTAATTTTTTATTCGAATATTATTTTTATAGTTTTATAAACTTTTGATTTATTTTTTAAGTAACAAAAAAATTTTTAGTATATTTTTTGTTGTTGTAATGGGTATTTTAATGTTTTGGCGTAATATAATCTTTTGTTAATTGAAATTAATTAACGTTTATTGGAAATTGTTGTTAATATATGCATCTGAGTTTTGTTTTGTTAGTATTTATAGGGGAATAGGTGGGATAAAAACATATTGGTCACACTTGGAGTGGAATAATTTTCTGATTTAAATATATGTCTACTATTTAAGGAGATCTATATGTGGCTCACTATGGATTATGAGGAACAAGTTGTGCTTAGCTAGGTTTGCACCCTACTCTTCAAACTCCCAGTATGGCGTATGATGACAAAAACTGGACACATATACTGACGTCAATATTACTCTAGAGCAATTAAAACTTCCGCAGTCTTTCTTAGTTCTCTTTCAGACTCACTTTAATTTTTATATTTTCTCTTTCTCTTCATATCATTTGATCTTCGATGAAACTAAGGGAGGAGTGTTGTGGCGTACGTAAAACAGCTCTTGTTTTCCTGTTTTGCATTTGTGACAAAAGTGGGTGTGTTTCCGACGCAATACTCTTAGGTTTTCTTTAATTAAAATTCTAACAGAGACTCACCTCTTTGGTTTGTATCCATACTTCCCCATGTTTCGCTGTGAGCATTTGCATCACACCCAATTATGAGAGGCCACTTCTTCTTGTTGCACTATTCCACTAGCCCCTGTAGCTCTGCAGGCGGTATCTGTGTCCCGTCCCCTGTAAAGTATGCCGATGATACCACTACCTGGCGGCAAATGACTCCGAGTGTGATGGTTGTTGATATGGCCATTAAGTCCCTGGTAAGAAAATCTGAAAGACAAATATAATTAATGTTTTTCCCAATCATAATGCACATACTACCTTTGCCTCGTTGTTTGCAAGGTCTCTCACCCTGTTTTTGTGGATCCAAGGTTCCTGTAACAGCGTGAGCCCTAGCTGTTTCTTGGTGAATTATCTGGTCACAACAGTTGACGCTGCTACGGCGTGATGAACATTCAATTGGACCACGGACAATCTACCTGCCACCTCCATTAGATGTTGTCGGAGAGAGCCGTACCTGCCATCCATCAACGACCTCTGCTCCTCCTCGATCCCTACGTCTTCGATACTACTGTTATTCTCTGCAGCAGCATCCTCCTCCTCTTCCACAACCATATTTGCCACCTCACTGGGTGTCATTAAGGTTGCGGTTGCCTCTCTGGGCTGTGGTGATAACTGAGGTACTTTTCCCGAGATGCCACTGGCCAACTTTTCCGCTGTACCTGCTGCTGTTGCCCTTCTAGTTGAGGGTATTCCCCACCCCCGATAAGGCTGTCCTTGCTCTGTCGTCAATTAGGGCCGTCAGGAGCTGGTCTGTGCCCTAATCCCGACTTCCTGACAGCTTCCACTCTTTAACAAATAAGTCGGCGTTTTGCCCCTCTAGCAAAGCGAGATATTTCTCCCTGGCCTGCCCAGAACTCCTTGGGAGGAAGAGGGTAATCTTGTGAGGAATCGGAATTTGATCCCCCATTTTCGTCACAAGTATATGTTTACCGACTACCACTTTAGGTAAAACAGACACAAGCCATTTTACCATCTGCTCGTCGTCGCTTTCTACCACCACATAACCAGGTTTGAAGTGGATACCTCCAAACCCAATCCTGTGATCAGCACATCCTATCGCTAGTTGGTTCACTACCCCTGCTTCGATTGACCCCAGCTCCTCCGCACTAAGCATTATCTTGGGATAATTCACATCCATAATAGCCACCTTGTTTGCCTTAAAAACTCCAGCAAAGCTGGTGCTTGGATTGAGATAGTGTTGCTCTCTGTCCTGACGGGTGGCTATCCTGGGATTCTTTGGTGCATTGTTCTGCAGCGTCGTGGACTCTCTGGCCAGCTTCACTTTTTCTGCTCCGACGGTTGGGGCCTTCCCTTTCCGTTCCAGAGCCTTTATCTTTGAGTCCTCCGGAGAGATACCCTCCACGAGGAACCTTAGGTACCACCTGGTACCGACTCCACTGAGGCCCCGCCTCAGTGGGTCGTCTAGCCCTCCAGGCTGACCTAAAGGTGGTAGAGGTGGACCTCTATGCCTCCTACCCTTACCAACTCTAATCGGCACAGTGCACCTTTCTGCTGGCACGGAAGCTATACTGATCCTGGCCACAGTAGTACCACTTGCCACTGGTACACTCCCATCGTCAGCACGGCGAGGAGACTCGCTCCTGCGCCTGCCACTTGTATTTGTTCGTGTTTGTTTGTATTTTTTTTTTATAATTATTTTGTTTCATTTTATTCCCACGAGAAACTTGGTCGACCAAGTCAGAACTCTGTTAACTTGGCAAGGTAAAATACACCTGGAAGTTGGTCGGTATCCAGGCGGCTCCGTTCGTGACTGGGCTATTTGAATGGGCGGTAGAAAAAACAATAAACAACTATGTTCAGGCGCGCTATACACCTAAGCTAAACTATGCGAACTATGTTTTTAAAAAATAATCTATATAACGTAATTATAGAGAAAATCATTACGGGAATAAAACATTTAAAAAAGAAAATAAAAACGGAAACATTACATTTCTTTAAAAAAACATTAATTCACATTAAAACATTATTTTTTTTAAAAACATAGTTCGCATAGTTCACATAGTTTAGCTCAGGTGTATAGCGCGCCTCATAATCGAGTTCTGAATGAAAAACCACCACAAGTCGCTGCAGAAGAAAATCAATTGCCTCGCAGCACTAGCTGCATTCTGGCGCAACTAAGATCTGGTTGGTCACATGAGCCGAATCAACCCCAAAACTATTGACAAGTGTCCCGCATGTGAAAGCACTCCACAAGATGTTGACCACTAATTTACATGTCCAAAGAATGTGACGAAGAAGTATCTGTGGTACCGCCAGTAGCAGTAGTAGAGCCTCTGAATTTAGAAACGGAATCGAACGAGTAGTACTTTATCAATCGTCGCTACAACAACAACAAAAACCGAAGCTTTGATATTTGACCATTCAAGGGAAGCAGCTTTATATATGGCCGAAATATTTTGAAGATCCAACGCAAGACTAGCTTGAGAGGTTTTAAGCTTGAAACTTTAAATCTTGTTTTAGGTTAGAATCTCAGAATCAGATCATTCGACTTAACCGTCATTACCAATTAGCACAACCCTCAGTAGCTAAGACGAAACACTCTCTTCTGCAAATAACGTCCAATCTACAAATTCGTACCTTCTACTTTCGCAGACATTAAAAAACACAACATAGATACCACTAAAATGATAAAATTTAATCTTAGATCCCAGATGGCACTAGAGAGGGAGTGTTGTGGCGTGTAAATTAATTTCTATTAAAAGAATAATGACCGATAACAAGGTGTAAACATACAATTAGATGTTATTGTCAGTTTTTGATTGGTTAGATTCTATTGGGTTCTAATTCCTAACGCGAAATATATAGACAAATTTTTTTTGGATTAATAAAGATTTTTAGTCTGCTAGTTTTCATAGTAATTAATTTCATAGTTAAAGTGTGTAAAATGTTAAAATCATTAAAATTTCACTTGTGTTGTTCAGTTTATAGTCCTTGGGTCCACGCCGATTTCATGTGATGATTACCACATATTTTGTACTTCGTGAGACGCCTGTCCTTGATGAGGCCGAAAACTTTGTTCTGCGATTTTTCTCAAATCGGTCGCTTTTTCGTTGGGCGAGTAAATTTACTACCACATTTTTTTTTTAACTATTGGGGTTAGAAATTTGTTTTAGAACACAAGGGTAAGCTTGTCCGACCAAAATTTGTCTGCTATTGTTGAGTCCGACAACTGACATTTTGGTATGTTTGGGTTGTCGGACTAGACAATAGCAGACAAACTTTTGTCGGACAAGGTCACCCTCGTGTTCTAAGTCAAATATCCAGCCCCCATAGTTAAAAAAAACCAAAAGTCTACAAGATCCCGGGCAATCGCAATTTTTCGGATCCTGCCCAACGAAACAGCGGCCGAATCGAGTAAAATAGCAGAACAAAAGTTTTCGGACTTGTCAAGGACAGGCGCCTCACGAAGTATAAAATATGTGGTAATCATCACATGAAATCGGCGTGGGCCCAAAGACTAATATAAAGCAACTATAAAAATATGTTCGGCAGACCCCTCTCTTCACTTTGTTCAAATGTCCCTAAGAAGCTTTTCATATCTCTGGATTAGATCAACGAATATTTAAACAAATTAAAATCGGCCGGGAGAGACAAACATTTTTTTTGCTTGTTTAAACTTCTAATAACCAAAAACGTCGAGAAATTGGAGAAATCAGCAGAGTATAAATATTTACCCATAAAAATTTTTCTGTTTTGGATTGCACCAACGATTAAAATTTATTGCATTAAAATCATATATTTATTTCGAACATAACTTCAGAATATCCCGCCAAATTTCACGCAGAACTCCAACTGTGATACCAATAATAATAAAACACAAAAATTTAATAAAAATATATTTAAAAAAAACTTAACAACTTCATCTAAAAAAAAACTTTTATTATCCTCAATGTTTATTGATGAAACAAAAGAATTCAATTAAATAAAATTTTGTTTTTTATAGTTATTTTTATAGCCGGTAACATAAATTCCATTTTATTCATATATAATCGAATAACTTCACAATAACAATAATATTATAATCACAACAATCACAATAATATAATTAAAATTTGTAATTTGCAACAAATTTTATCAGTTTTGTATTTTTAATTGGCATCAAAAAGATTTTTGACAACTCTCCACACCATTTTTAAAATGTTTTTTATAACGGTAATTAACTCAAAATAAATAATATGGTATACATTTAGGCGACTTACTTTTTTCCAACATTAGACATACTCATTACAACAAAATAAAAATTGGTAAGTTTAATTTTCTGTTATTGGTATCATTGTCAGTCAAATAAAAACAATTCAGCTTTTTTTTTTTATTATAATCACAAAAAAGATCAAGAAATAATTTTGATTTATTGAAAATAATTCGCATAAAATTGTGTTTATTGAAGTAAAATCATTTTCGTTTATAAATTAAGAAAAATAATCTCACAAAAATGGTTGATTCCGCCCGACAACTGCTAGATGAATTGATGGGTCGAAATCGAAATTTGGACCCAAAAATGAAAAGCAAACTCAATTGGGAAGATGCTGTGGTAAGTTTTTTTTAATTTATTTACGAAACATAATTAAAATACTATATTTCCGTATGTTTTGTTTATAGTTTTGTCAATATTATTTGGTAAAATTTTGTCCGCATGATTTATTTGTTAATACAAGAGCGGATTTAGGATCATGTACGAAACTACATGATGATGAAGCGAAACGATTGTTTGAAGAAGCGCGTCTTACTATGAAAAAGAAAAATTATGAAGATGAATTTTTACGATTTTGTAGCAATATGATAAATGAAGTTGATCGAAAAATACAAAAAGGAAAACAACGGCTACTGTTACTTTTGAATAAAAATGGTGAAGGAGTTGCACCGCCTGTTAGTAAACATCAAGAACAAATTAATACTTTGAATGATCGAATTAAAAAGTTAGTTGGTGAAGCTGAAGAAGCTGGAATTCGAGGGGATGTTGAACAAGCTCAGGTATTGTTTAATTTGTATAAGTTAATAAAATATTGTTTAAAATCGATTCGATTCAAGGTCAACATTATTCTTCGGTTTTAAGGTTGTGTATTGTTACTTTCTGGAATCTGACAGAAAGAGTTTCACAATCGACTTTAGTGTTCTAAGGACTTGGAGTTCTTCTGTACCGTAACCCAACCCGATTTATTTTATTTATATCTTGTTTTTTTTATTGTTGTCGTGGTGTGCTCGTTAGAGCTCCACTAATGCACAATGCTACTGATTTCTGGACTTTGATCAAGATTTTCTGAATGACCATAATATTTAGGGCCGACTAACAAACAGTGACCCCTTACAATACGGTTTGCATTATCGAGTACCAACCCCAATTTTTTAATTGACACTGAATCAGTGAATCCAGAGCTTTCGGTACTCTTTACTTCTTTACATTAAATTCTTAAAAGCCCTTGGATCATCGGACCAGTAGTACATTAGGTTAGGTCGTAGTGACTCATCGTCAGGTCAAGGTCAGAACGACACACTTAGACCGAAATAGGTCCGTTGTGGCATGATCTCCTTACCCTCTCCTTACCCTACTCCTTACCCTTACCCCACTCGAGCTTCTGATGAAGTTAAGTATTTCTCTGATTTTAAAATAACCCTGGTCGCTAAGAGTTTGGAATATGTGCGTACATGAGTGTGCCGTCTATGGGTCAATACTGGACACGAACGAAGTAGATGAAACAGTTTCATTCTCATCCTTACAGCTTCTGCAGAAGTCATTTGTCGGAAAGGACAGGCCTTTGTGTGTGTTCTCTTAGGATGAAGTGACTAATGATGACTCCTACCAATGAATCAAGATCTTGACAGGCCTAGTCTGGGCCAAATATGCCTCCTGATGTTGCAGATACTGATGTTTGACTCCCGTCTGTATGGTCCGCAGATAATCCTGTCATAGGTTAGTCATTTCAGAGGGGTAAGCGACCAGCCTAGATCTTCCTTTTCTGGTACAAGATATAGTTCAGTCCCTTTTTAGCAAGCAAGGCGATTTTTCTCAAATCGAATAATCATCCCTAAAACTCAGCCTTGCTTTACCCGAAATGTTGATGAGGCAGCGAGAAATAAAAAATGAGGCAGCCAGAAATTCTTTGTGCCTCGGGCATTCAACACCGGTATCCTGAGACGTTTTACATGACCGATACCGAATTATCAATTACCGGACTTGATAGTTGATATCTAGGCTTGCATACAATTAGGTTTTAGTATGCATACAATTTTAGTCTATATCCATTTATTGAATAATTTATGACACTAATTAGACAATTGGGATATAGACGTCTGTTAAATGAAAAAAGAAATTAAATCTGGAAAAGGCGTAGCAGAAATCAGTGACGTTTGTTAAATTTTTCATAAAACTTTTGTTGAATATGATGCAATTCTCTATTTTATTATTTTCTCCACCTAAAAGCAATCCTTGATCAACCTGGAATAATGATAATTTGAGATAAATCGCCTTACTTGCTAAAAAGGGACAGAACTGTAAACATTTGCAAGATTAGGCACAATTCGTTAGAAATTTAAAATGATCCGGAACTGTGTGAGTTTATGTAAAATATTGCTGGGATCAATGGACATAAAAAATTTGTTCGGGATTTGTATATTTTTTTCTACCGCAATACGAAAACTTAGATTCTTATGAGAAGGTAGGCAATATCTGAAAGGGAACGGTTGTAGAGTATGGTACGTTGGATGAATCCAAAAACGTCTATGCATTTATAAAATTTCCAATATTTTGGAAAATGATCTCCAGCTTTTAAAAACCATTCTTGGCACTGAAAAAAACATCTAATAATTTTTTTTTGTTTACTTTCGTTGGTTCAATAAACAATATTGTTGAATTAATGAACAATTTTATTAATATTACGATTCTTTTTGAACCCACAGTTTAGCATTATGTGTTTGCAAACTTTTCCCGACGAAGTTTGATAGATTTTAATGTTGTGGTCTCTTTTTCTTCATCCCACCACTTTGTTTGGTGTTTGTACTTTGTTGCAGATCTGTTGTGCATGGGTGAAAAACGTCAGAATTTTAGGTATCGTGTTTCCTGCGACCTCGATGTCCATCTCATATATTACGATACGAAGTCGGAAAGAGGATTGTTGATTTTTCAGACGACAGTTCTAGGCCTTTTTCGGTGAGGCAATTGTTGAGCATGAACAGGTATTTATTTATATGGTTACACGCCTCTCAAACACTAACACAAGTTGATAGTAATGTGATGTCGTCAGCATAGAAGAGTATTCTTACTAGTGACCAGATTTTCAAAATTTCGAAGGAGTATAATTTCAACCGTAACGCTCCTATTCAAAATATGAAAAAATAAACTTAACAACCGCACATTCATACCGCATTAGCAAGCCTGTTAAAACTATATGCAAAGCAACGATAACCTCGCATACTTCAGTCACTGCTATCAGCATACGAGTTAATATGAGATATCATATACTACTAACAATAGCAGTGAGACATCACTAGTCAAGGTGATATCTTAGTGGTGCTGGTGGATGAACTCTGTTCAGTCAACAGTAGCCACCTCAATCTTAGCTATGGAATATACCTTATTAAGTTATGAATAATTCCACGCTATTGCTTGCACGAAAAAATGAGCCACCATATAACTTTTAGAGTAACCACTTTACCGAGCATATTACCTGGTGCGTTGGTAAGCTCCGCTCCTTCCCACCTTGCTGCAGCTTGAGACGCAAAGTAATCTTTTTATCGTGTAAGGTAGTGTTGAGTTTAGTATACGAAGCATTAATTTACTGTGGCTGACGTTGTCGAAAGCTCGTGAGGTCCAGGGCGACCAGAAGAACAGTGCGATATTTTTTGGTTCAGACCTCTTTGTATTATGGCTTTAATTTTTTTATGCTTTGTTCCTTTATGAAGCCATGCTGGTGAACCACTAGTGTTATGTTCCTGCAGTTTAAGTAGTATGAGGCACTCAGTTTAGCAATTAGTGAAAAGAGTGATATTGGTGTGACTAACTTCCTGCGGCCATTAGCTCGTCGTTCAATGATAGATATTGAATTGGACAGCCGTTTAATGGTTTGCCAGAGGTTTTTTTCAGTTGCGTTAGTTGTGCTCTCCACTTATAACGTATAGGTTCTTAAATTTGTGGGTTGCTCGGATCTACTTCCCGTAGTTCAACTCTTGCATCTGCCAAACGTCCTCTGTCAGTAATTTCGGGATAATTGTTTTATTAAATGAATGTTCTTGCAGTTATTTTCAGAATATTACGAAACGCATGTTCCTTAGAACGAAGATTATTTGGGATTTGCGTTTAAGCCAGCTTGTCTTTTATTTGATTGTTTTGCTTACGGAAGCTATCCCAATTTTAATAAATTGGTGTACATTCTGCGACCTGTTTGCACTTAGTTTTTGATCTTAAATCGAGATCATTATTGGGATATAATTGTTCGTCATCAGCCAAGTTATAGTTCCATCATGAGTGGTGATCGTTCATGTGGCTGATCTTGGCATGGTATCATATACGGCAGCAGTTTTCCGATGGGTTATTAATATTATTATTTATTGTTCTTTGGCCAATTTGGTTATATCCATACTAATCAGCCAATTTCGGATTCGCGTGAAGTTATGGCGATGGCCTGTTGTTCTAATGAATCGTTTTGTGGTAATGTGCTTATGTCATCTAAAATGCGATATTTATCACAGTGGATTATGAAACCAAGGCCTTCACTTTTATTTTTTATTACGAAAATCCGAAAGGGACCTGGAACCTGATGTGCTTGTGCTGTGAAATTGTAAGATGTGGTGTTACTGGTGGTTGTTTTGTTGTTTATATTAGAGGAACAAAGCGCTATGTAGCTTATATTACCTTGTTTATGATTTGCCAGTTCATGCATTTCCTTAGATGACACCATTCATTGCAACCGTTACATCTCACAGACACCGAGGTTTTGCTTATTGTGTATTTTCATATCAAGCAGTTGAAAAGAATACAGAGCAACCTTACTGGATTACCAAACGAAAAGCAACTTGAATGTAACGATGTAGCGGATGTTGACAATTGTTGACTGGATTCCTACGGGTAGCTTCGATGCTGAGAACTTTAATTATTAAACTGCCGCATTTTGCGGCAGGTTAATAATTAAAGTTAAAACATTTAAATAAAATTCCATCCGCAAATAATTTGTTCGCATCTGAAACGGTATTGGTTCCACCTATGATAAGAAATCATCTACATAGAAATCTACATATTTTAGAGAGGCAACAGCCCTTTCTGGTGCTTATCTAGAAATTGTTTTTTGTGTAGATGAATTTTAAATTTAATTTTTTTTATGTTAAAAATGGCCGAAAAGTCATTGCGGAAAGTTAGTTTCTCAGGGTAACAATCTCCTGTAAGTTCTTCACCCAAACAAGGTTTTCGCCCCATCCGCATCTCAACGGAATTGAACTTCGAAAATTTTAATTGTAATAATAAATTTGACTTAAAATAAATAATTAAAAAGTTTTACCAAATACCAAAAACTTTTCTTAAATTTCAGGGTCTGATGACATTATGCGATAAGCTAAAAGAAGAAAAGGATGCATTAATAAGCACAAAAGATAGTCATTGGTCTATTGAATTAGCCCAAGCACAAGAAAAACAAATGGAAGTTTGTGAAGTATGTGGTGCGTTTCTTATTGTAGGAGACGCACAACAACGGATCGATGATCATTTAACGGGTAAACAACATTTAGGTTATACAAGATTACGGAAAGCCGTCGATGATATGTATGAATCAAGACGAATTAAAAGAGAAGATGAAGATAAAAAAAGAGAACATGAAAGAAATTATAGAGGGGAAAATGTTATGGATAAATATAATAGAAGAGACGATCGTTTTCGAAGAAATAGGTAAATTTCTGTTTAATTTAAAATTATATAATTTTAATTGAATAAACTATTTAAGGGATGATTTTGAGGATCGTCGAAGAAGAGATGACCGTAGCAGTGGTGCAGACCGTAGAGAGCAACGAGGCCATCGGGATAGAAATGAATTTAGGTATAACGAGCAAGACCGTCGTGATCGCGATCGCAATGAACGGGAACAAAGTGAAAGAAATCGCTATAAAGGTATAAGCTCAAAATTACATTATTTGAAAATTTTCTAATCTTTATTTTATTTCAGGTGATCGCGATTCCAAACGACACAGCCGTAGCAGAAGTCGTACTCATTAGGAGAACCTAGCCGTGTAACAAATTTTTCAATTAATATAGTTTACGATCATAAATTGAGGTATCCAAATAGACCATAGAAAAAAAAAACATAAACTAACAGGTAAGTGATTTTTTGCTGTTTGGTAGAAAAATAATTTTATAAAATATGTAAATCAAATACAACGTATGACGCCTTTTAAAAAATATATATAATTATGTCACTGGCTACTCCAGGTTAGTAAATAAATAAAATCACTGACAAAATAATTATTAATTATTATTTTAAAATTAAAAAAAAAACTAATTGACTGAAATATATGAAGGCAAATTTATTGCTACGTTACATGAGTTCCACGTGTAAATTCTCTGTTATATTTGAACAGTTTTATAACTTACCTTGAGATACGTTTATAAACAAATTTATTATTAGAACGAATAGAAAAAACCGAACTAAAAAAGAGGTATTTGATTATTATTATTTTTAATTCATTTTTTTATTTTCTTAAATATTTTAAAATATAATAATTTTGATTAGGATAAATTTTAATGGATTAGATACATACATCATACACAAAATTTAAAAAAAAATTAAAGATTTCGTTTTGGATATTTTTTTTTTTGAAAATATTTGTTTAAGATTTGTGATTGATTTCGATAGTGGGCGAGTTCTGTGTTTTTTGTAAAATAAATTCAATGATAATAGAGATGAATCTATTTAACTGATGTGTATGTTTGTGTAAAAGGATCGAGGCGACTAAACCAATTTACAAAGAAATTGGGTTGGCAGGTTGAAATGTGGCTAAACCTTTTTGATAACTAAATTCGTGGAGGGTGGATTTAATATTACCTTAGGTTTGATCACATAACTAATGTTTTTTAAGAGAGAACAAATTTTGCATGTTCACCACAAATGCTGTGTTTGATCTGACTCGGGTTCCTCATAAAACGAATAATGTTAAATTTCTAAAATGTATTGACCACCACCTATAAATAATGCATACAAATTTGTTTTTGGTTATGTACAAAAATTCCAAAACCTAAATTTTGTATTATTAAGAAGTTGATTCCACACTACCCAACACTACTTATATATACGCCAGATTTTGTGAACGCTTAGACGATTCTAAATCAATAATAAAATTATTTCGGACGTGGAGGCCTGCAACATGATCGGTGCATAACCCAATGGATTGCGAACAATTTTACCACTGTCCAAATGACTCCAATCCACCCAAACTTGTTTTTTTAAGTAGGAGAAAATGTCCAAAACCAGAAATTCTTCACATGTAACAAATTAATCCGAGTTATGTTGCCCATTTAACAAAGTTCGTAAAGTAGAATAAACGCTCAGGTGGTGATCGCAGATATACAAATATCGTGTACAAATCATCTAAAACTTTAGAATCGGGTTTGGATCCTCCAAATTTCATTAATTGGAAGATGTGTCTAATTGACTGCTTTATTCTTTAATAATTCTTTTTAAATTGGACAAAATATCTTCACCCGATTCAACTTAGTTTGTCCTTTTCACAAATAAACAACCAAAGAATAAATCTAAAAATGTCTCTTCACAAAACTCCAACCAAATGAATCGTGTTCTCCATCTAAATTGCGCTAAATGTTACCAATAGAAGAATTTACAAATGTTCATAGAACAGAACCATAACTGCATAACTCCATAAGTTTTTATTAACAGAGTAAAAATAAAATCCTACCTAGCTTCTGGATTTGCATTACACCAAGTTAAAGGGATTAAGAAAAACGCCGCGGTAAAATATATGTTTTTTAGAACACAACAAGGGGTTAAAGCCGGGCTCTTTATCAAATTTTTTATCACAGATTCATACATTTCAACCCATTTTAAATTAATTTAATTTGTTTTGTTAGAGTTTCTGAAAAGGCTAGAGACATAATCTTTCTTGAAAAAACAAATATCTTAGTAATTCCGTTGTAAGATCAACATCCAACAATAAATTACCAATTAAGAGCAACATCCTACAATAAATTACCAAGAACTATATCATAAGTTAAATTTCTGGTTTGGTTCTTGAACTGCACGGAATCGTTTGGTGTCAACTTGTGAATCCTTCTTCCTGTGTTTTTGGAGTGCGGAGTGAGCTTGTAAATTTTTCTGCCTTAGTTGAAAAGATAGGTCTGATTTCTTGATAGTTGTATGAATAAATAAATGTGTGTGTAGCTTTTTCTTGATGTTGCTAAATCCGTGTTCTTTTAATATGGATATAGGATGGTATGCGGGGTTTTGCTAGTTTGTCTTGTATTTTATTACCGAAATCATTCTAGGTGAAATGTAGCGAAATTTGACAACCGTGTGCATCGTGGAAACAATATGTTAAATGTAATCTTATTTCTTTGGGTAATAAATATATAAAATATATGAAACGTTGATAATATTTCAAAAACGGTGCAATGAGCAAATGGGTATAATTATAAGTATTAGATGCATGCCATTTTGCGTTTTAAATTTGTTAACTAATTTTAAAACAGATAAAACCTCAGTCTCACAAAGAGGGTTACGATTTTCGTTAAAAAACGAAGCCTTAAAAACAAAACCTAATCTGCCCACTGCGCGATAGTTTCTAATTGTTGAGATGGGGTTTGAAATTGGACAAATTTAGACAACTTCTGCAAAACCATTAATATTCATACCCCGAGTAATTGACGCTTTATGCAAAGAAGAATGAACACTGCCATATGCAAAAAATGGATTAGTGTTTTTGATTAAATTTTAAAAAAAAAATTTTTATATGGATATTAATATTTCAAGATGGCGGTAAATATTTTTTATATACAATAAAACTTCCATAATTCGAATCACGATCGATTTGGGGAAATTTCGAAATATAGAAATATAAATACGAATGAAGAAATAAAAAAATACGCAAAATATAAATACGATTTATAGAGAAATTCGAATAATTGAAGTTCGATTTTTGAATGTTTGACCGTATTGATATACATATTGAGTTTTAATTTCAAAATGGCGCTATAAGTTCACGATTTTTGTGTTAAAAAATATAAACAGGCTTACTTCAGAAAAAATTTACGTTTAGAAGCTTTTAAACTAAACGGCAAAATATTTTTTGCGTTATTTTCCTATTAAGGGTTTATACCACCGTAACCCCTCAAAATGAATGCAAAATGATTTTGTGTTTTTTTACATTTAAAGGAGTATATTTGGAACAAAAAAAACGATTGGTTGTTTATTAACTAATGAATTATTTAGTTTCACAAAAAAAATTGTTATTAAAATCTGTTACATAATGATGATATATGTTTTCGCCCGATCGATGTTTTTGGTGCAAGGCGTGTAGCCCAATAGCCGTAATTCTAATCCGTAAGAAAACAAAAAAATTGCGGTAGATCTAGATGAGTATATCTTAAGAATGTCGTACGGAGTTTTACAACATTTAATTTCCTAAAAAAATCGTGTTAAATATGAAAAAATATAAGTATCAAAATCCAAAAATTTACACGAATTATGCTGCGTGAATCAAAATGCATGTTTCGAGTAAACCGTGTTTAAAATTTTGATATAAATTTTCGAAAAAGATAACATTGATAAAGTGAGTGTTAGACCCCCACCCCCCCTCCCGTTTGAAAAGAACATAATTTTGATGAAAACTTCTACCTACATTATTCTCATTACTCAATTTTTCAAAATGGAATTTTCAGTAGTAATTTCCCTAAGGATAAGTGCTAATCCGAAATAATTATGCGAAAATTTCGAAACCAAATGGATTGGTAATAGTTCGATGCTGTAGGCGCCGAAGGTTATTATCAATGGCACTTGCTTCAGTTGTTTTCCAAAAAATTGGGAGAATTTAAAATCGGTTGAGGGAAATTCGCGTTTAGAATGTTTTTTTGCCAAATAACCAATCGTCACTGAAAGACATGTTCTATTTCCAAACGAAATTTATTTGTCTCAATCTCGTCGTAGAGGCAGATATGGCGAATTGAACTCCGAAATTGATTCAACAGCTGTACAAATACAGAACGGTGTAGTTGAGACAACCGCACATAATGTTTATGTGAAAATGCTTCAATTTTAAAATGAAAAATTAATGAACATTAACCCAACGTAAATTTTTTTTACAAAAATATGAATTAATAAAAGTCTTAAAATATTTCTTGACAAATCCAATTTTTATTCCCGCAAAATAATTTTCATAGTGAAGATATTGTATCTGCGATTCCATTTAGAATATTTTCAAAAAAATTTCTAAACGAATTCCCCTCGACTGGTGATAAATTCTCATAATTTTTTGGGAAATTCCTCAAACAAGTGGCATTGATAATAGTCTTCGGCCTACAGCCTCGAGCTATTATCAATCACCTTGTTTTCGAATTTTTCGCAGAAAATTATTTCGAATTATCACCGTTCGTGGGTGGGGAAATTACTACGGAAAATAATAATAAATCGTTTTTGATAAATGGTATGGATAAATGGTCTTGTGCATAGCAACAATCAACTGAAGGTATATCGGGGGTAAGACCGCCATCTGGGGTAAAAAAGTGATCATTGAATCTAAGTGACAAACACTATTCTTTATATTTCAATTGACAATCTGAACCTATGTGAATTTAAGCTGACTACATTTTTGTCAGAAGTATTATATTTTTATTTTTATAAAGATGTGTTACGACCGGTACTGGTCAATTCTGAAGAGACATTTGAAAAAATTCACAGAGATGTCAAATTTAGCAAATGTTTAACGAAAACTATAGCGAAGTTCCAAATCATTTTGTTTCTGCAGATTTAAGGGATGGGCGTGGAGAAGGGTAAAATAAAAGGTTTTTGACCCAAATTGGGTGTCAGTTTTGCTTAGCTTTTAATCAATAAAAATTTAATAGCAATTTTTTTGATTAAATTATTTTTTATGGAGTTTTAAATTTCAAGATGGTGCCAAATTTTTTATTTGTTTTTTTTTATACTTCAAAATGGCGGTATAGCTGCACGATTTTTCCTGTAGTAAAAAACCAATCAGGCTTTAAATATGGAGAGTTTTGAAACCTCTTTAAAATATTTTCAGAAAAAGAAATAAAATTTCCGTTTCTTTTAAAACAGATACACAGAACGGTTTCATTTCCTCGAACATTTTTCTTTCAAAAATAATACGAATATGTACAAATTTTTGAAAATTTTATTCATATACAAGTAGGAGGGTTTGTTTTTGTGAAAAAGATGCAGCTCCCAACCATACGTAAACACATTTACACAAATCATTCGAATTTTCGTTTTTTTGTGTGAATATAAATTTAAAAATATGGAGTGGCTGAAATCTCAAGCTCTGAGATATCAAGACTTCGGTCTGTTTTTTTTTTTTTTTTTTTAATAAAATGTGTTGTGTAATAGGGTTTAGAATATGTGTCACAACAACACATAAATACCTTTTAAGACCTAGGTCTAGACCTGGGTCCCACAACAACTGGCGTTCTAAGGTGTAGATTAACGCTTTTTTTAAACATCTGTGGGTTGAAGCCACCTGAGACTAAGTGTTCCGGCAAACTATTCCTTAAGTTAAGGATTTTGATATAGTTTTCGGCAAAAAACTTTTATGAGGACATGGATTTTAGTTTTGGGCAGCGATGTATATCAAAGATAACTCTTTGTTAAAGTATAAGTATTTTTTTATCTTTGTTTAGAAATTTATTACAAAACTAACACAAAACATCAATACGTTGCCTGAAAGTTATAACAGATCGTAAATTAAAATAAATTAGTGAAAAGATGATACACTCAGCAAACTACTCAAAAACCTCTTCATTTAGCGTTTCGAGAAAATATTACAAAATCACAAATTCATATTTCTTTCAAAATTGCAAAAATATTATAAAAATTAAATAAAATTCAAAATTTTTTCAAAATTCTAAAAATATTCCAAAAATTATTACAAAATCAAAGTTTAAAATTTTTTCAAAAATTCTAAAAATATGGCAAAAATTATAACAAAATCAAAAATTGAAACTTTTTTCAAAATTCTAAAAATGTTCCAAAAATTAGAATAAAATCAAAGACATTTGAAGATTGTCGATTAGTTAGGTTCAGAGCTAATCGAAGTAAGAAAACACGAAGAAAACGTCATTATTCAAAATTATACAAAAAAAGGTGAGGTGTAAAATTCCAAAATAAATTTTTAAGGAATACTGAAATGAAGCCCTTTCATCATATGATATCCTTCTTGAATCTATAAAAAAATGTATTTTCTCAAAGGTCTCACATCGTACCCCTGTAAACCAAACGAAAACCACTTTAGTTTTATTTGTATCCGTCATTTCATGTGAACAGATTAGTTTTATACGCACCTCAAATTTTAGGTCCATAGCATTTATAGATTACGAGATAATCGATATTATGTGAAAAACTCGTTTTACTCTTCCCAATAGTGTTCCGTATAAAAAACGGCACCCTAAAAAATAATTCAAATAGTTTGATCGCGGCTTACACATTTATTTACACTCAATTATTCCCTCAACTGACGGTTTTACCCCGATAAACCTGCAGTTGATTGTTACTTTTCTATTTGTAATGGTACCATAAGTCGTCTGTATGACTTTCATTTGGCATCAAATGAAATTCATACAGACGACTTGAGCATATTCAATTTTGATACAGATATATACGAGTAGCTATACCTATAATCCCCCATCCGCCAATCAGATGATCACTTTTTGTTTCCAATTATTATGTTGTGAACATGCATCCCGAGCAGATATTAGTTAGGGAAAGCCTGAATACAGTCAGGGCGTGATCAGGGTCAGATAGGGCAAGCCCTATAAGGGCAATCTGATGTGGGCCTGTTCCGGACCTGAATTAGAATGCCCTTTTAGGGCTAACCTTATTTGGATATATCCGTTCCTGATTCGATTTTTCGTATCTGACCCCTAGTTGGGCAATATGATCAGGGCCTGATACAAAATGCCTTACTAGGGTTTGCCCTATTTAATATTATATGGAAAACTTGATCAGTGCCTGATCCATTTTTTCCAATCAGGGCCTGATTGGGCAATAGCGTTACACTCATGATCAGGGTCCTGTCAAACTAGAGCTAACCTGATCAGGACCGTAGTTGAGCCCTAAGAAATTTCTGCTCGGGATATCATGTAAGTTTTGAAGCGGCATATCAAAATACTTTTAGAATTCGTTTCTCTTACCAGTTTAACATTCCCCAACAGCCACACCTCCTACAACTATAGCAGCTGATCGCCAGATTTATAATCAGCTGCAGGTGATTTACCATTATTAATAACAATCAACAGGCATCAAATGAATTTTTCATTTGGAACGCTGTCTCCCGAACCAATACGGAGGTGGAAATAATATTGAAATAACTAAGCTCGTTTCACATTTCCGAACTCTTCTAAAGTCGTTATTGAAGTCTGATTCAAAATTTAAATGTCATTAATAATACAAAAGACGGTAAAACTTCTGAGTCCGAGAGGATTCCATTCGGTAATACCTAATTACATTAACCATGAAGATACGTCCCTGACAACTTTAGATTCCCAATTATTTTTCCTGTTTAAAAAAGGTTACATCAATTCTGCCTCGAGTTATCGTGGCATTTTATTTCATTTATAGATACTATAGCACAAATATCTGAATTGCTGCTGAAGAGACTTGAACTATGGCTAGCTAAGGATTTCACATAGGATCTCACTCTACATTTTGCATTACATTCTCTTCCTCTCTCTCTCTCGCGCGCTCTCCTCTCTCTCCTCTCTTCAGCGTTTGTTAAAATTAATTTGAACACAAAGAGGAATAAATTGTATGTTTTTTATCGATTTTCCTGCAGCTTTAGATTGCATTGAGATATGATTGATATTTGACCTATAATGGATCAAAAACATATTTTAATGTTAGCCAGGACCTTGAAGCAATCAAACTTATTAGACGAGGAAATAAAGCACTAAATCTAAGCAAATTGGCAGAGTAAGATGGATCGACATGCGGTTTTTTGCATTCGATTCAGGAAGCCGTCAGGAAAGTTTGTGAGCATAGCCACTTTTCGGCAAATGCATATTGCACCCGTGCATAAGAAAAATGCATTTTTTAAAAGTGAATTCAGTGATCTGATTAAAAAAAAATCATAACTTGGTCAATGATCACAGAAATATACCCATTGTAATGAAGCGCTTTCTCAGTGGCGAACCAATGAGAAGGACATAGCAGGAAGCGTACCTAGCGAGATTGGTTTTCAAGCCCCAAACTAGCTTCAGTCCATGGGAACGATAAAGTAACCCTGTTACTTCAGCACAAATACAGTCATGTACGCTATTCACGAAAATTCGCAGAAATGGAAAGAAATACAAGTGGAAAAACGAAGACTCTGGCGACCCCTGTTGCGAAAGACCCACGATCAACACGTCCAACCCCTACGTTCACTCACACACGCCCACACACATACACACACACCCATTCACACCCCTTTATCATTATGACCTAATTAATAAAGTAAATTCACTCACCCCATGATTAAACTCCGTCCTCCTATTCTGCTTCCATCAGCCCTCCATCCGCCCGTGGATCACGTCAGGAATCTCGCAAAAATATTTGGTATGATAACAATGTTTAATGAAGTCGCACGTACCAACGTGATACGAAATGTTAAGTAGAAACGTTATGTATATTCGTAAAATTTTGTTGGATCGAAAAAAATATTGTAATTGATGTAAAATTTTGTTGAATCAACAATGGTAAGTAGAAACGTTATATAACTTTGTAAAATTTTGTTGGATCAAAAATGATGTGATTGATGTAAAATATTGTTGTATCAAAATTGATAGGTAGAAACGTTATATAAATTTTGTAAAATTTGGTTGAATTAAAACTGATGTAATTGAGGTAAAATGTTGTTGAATCCAAAAAATATTGTAATTGATGTAAAGTTTTGCTGAGTCATAAATATTGTAATTGATGCGAAATATCGTTGAATCAAAAAAAAATGTTGTAATTGATGCCAAATATCATTGGATCAAAATTGATAGGTAGAATTTTTGTAAAATTCGGTTGAATTAAAAATGATGTAATTGAGATAAAATGTTGTTGAATCCCAAAAATTGATGTAAAGTTTTGTTGAATCGAAAATATTGTAATTGACGTATACTTTTGTTGAATCAAAAATGATGGAATTGATGTGAAATATGGTTGAATCAAAATTGATAGGTAGAAACGTTATATAAATTTTGTGAAATTTTGTTGGGTCAAAAAAAACATGTTGTAATTGATGTAAAATATTGTTGAGTCAAAAATGATGTAATTGTTGTAAAATATGGTTGAGTCAAAAATGATGTAATTGACGGAAAATATTGCTGAATCAAAAATGATGTAATTGTTGTAAGATATGGTTGAATCAAAAAAAAAAAAAAAAAACGATGTAATTGTTGTAAAATATGGTTGAATCAAATAATGATATAATTGATGGAAAATATTGTTGAATCAAAAATGATGTAGTTGTTGTAGAATATGGTTGAATCAAAAACGATGGAATTGTTGTAAAATGTGGTTGAATCAAATAATGATAGGTAGAAACGTTATATAAATTTTGTAAAATTCGGTTGAATTAAAAATGATGTAATTGAGATAAAATATTGTTGAATCCCAAAAATATTGTGATTGATGTAAAGTTTTGTTGAATCGAAAATATTGTAATTGATGTATACTTTTGTTGAATCAAAAATGATGGAATTGATGTGAAATATGGTTGGATCAAATAATGATAGGTAGAAACGTTACATAAATTTTGTGAAATTTTGTTGGATCAAAAATGTTGTAATTGAGGTATACTATTGTTGACTCAAAAATGATACGTAGAAACGGCATATAAATTTGTAAAATTTTGTTGAATAAAAAAAAATGATACGTAGTAACGTTATATAAATTTGTTGTTGAACCAAAATGAGAGGCAGAAACGTCAAACAAACTTGCAATCATCAGCGATAAATAATTCTGTATTCATAAACGTTGAATACAATGATATTTAGAAATGTTAATTAAACTTGCCATCAACAGCGGTGAATAATTTTGTAGTTGTAAACGTGGAATAATATGTTTGATTATAGTTGACCAAGTTGCATAAGTACCAAACGACCTCTTGGTACCAATAATCGTTGAACAAAATTCCGATGTAAATGCAGTAACTTCACCCGTGACAATTGTAATATGTTCTTTTAGGAGTATCAACCAGTGCGGACATGGAATAATTTAACTAGGCACGAATACGATTTTTCTTATATTTATTGAACAATAATATTAATTAAAGGAGTTAATAACATTACTGGCACGAACTAATTTGCCTATACACTAAGGAAGTAATGAACAGCTCTTCACATGCATTAAATAATTTTACTATGTAAATGTTACACAAGCACTAATTGCAACATCTAATTTTGCTACCTACTAAAAGTTAATAAATAGTTCAATAAATTACACAAACACTAATTGTAATTTCTAATTTTGCTATGTACAAAAAGTTAATAAATAGTTCAATAAATTACACAAGCACTAATTGTAATTTCTAATTTTGCTAGGTACAAAAAGTTAATAAATAGTTCAATAAATTACACAAACACTAATTGTAATTTCTAATTTTGCTATGTACAAAAAGTTAATAAATAGTTCAATAAATTACACAATCACTAATTGTAATTTCTAATTTACTATGTTCGTTTTTTTGTCGGGATAGTATTAGAAATTTGTATATACATTAACTGCAACATACTAATTTTGGTTGTAAATAAACGGATTTACAAAGTGTATATACATTAACGGCAACATACTAATTTTGCTTAAACAGATTTTCCAAGTGTAGATACATTAATTGCCATATACTAAGTTCGGTGGTATTTAAACTAATCTCTAACGTTTATAACCACTAATTGTAATGAAGGCATTTCGATTTATACATTTACTACTTGCCATGAATGAAATTTGGTTTGTGCGTACACCAATCGCAATCAACTAGCCTTAATTTTATAGATAACTAATTGCATTTAAATTACTGTGTAACGTTATACACACGACTAGGAATTTATTAATTTTGATTATTATACCCATTAATTGCAATATATTCATTCGGATTGCCATTCAGCTAATTGTTAAAGGTTATAAACACTACCGGTGATTAATGAATTTTAGATTAGTATACACACTACTTGTAATGAATTAATTTAAGATTTTGTATCTACACCAATTGCAATGAAAATACTGTGTCAAGTTTATAAACACTAGTTGCAACATAATAACTTTCATTATAAACATATACTTGAGGCTTTCAATAATTGGATAACCACAAACATTAAACTATGGATCCCACGGTCAACGTTCTCATGTAATGAGTCTTCTTTCACTAAATAATTCCATAATATTCATTACCTGTGGTTCCAGTTAATCCTTTCGTTGGTTTTGTAGCTCTTCAATTGATGTCTTAGTTGGTTCAGTAACATCCAAAAAAAAGGTAGAATTGTTTTTACTGAGATTATCCTCTCCGAAAACACACAAATTACCACACCCAAAATATTCGGCGGGTAAACGTCAATAGCAAAAAAAATTAATTAATAACACAACAGCTGGCGGTTGTTTTGACATCCAATTGACTAAAAGACGTCAATACAATAATCAGAATGTAATAGAATAAGAAGGTGAAAAGGCTACAGTGGCTCATTATATAGCCAAATTTTGTAGTCTCGCAATAACTCGAATACAGTGTTTAGATGAGAGATAATTAATTTACATCAGACTTTCAAATTATTGGGAACTTATTATAGTTCACAAAACCGTTTGCTACTTGATAATATTGTACTAAAATAAGGTTGGGATCCAGAATATCTCCGACACATCCATAACATTTATAATTGAATTCAAAATGAACTAGATGCAGATTCGATCATGGATATGATGTTTGGAAATTTAATAACTACATTCGGCAATATCAATACAGTGAAGTTCGGATCAAACACGGAAGGATTGTTGAAAGCAAACCACCCATACAAAGACAAATCAAATGGTCAACAAAGCAAAAATAGCAATTCGTTGTATGTTGACGATTGGAAACAAAATACACGTAGCTGTTGTGAGGTTTTAAGAATTTCGTTGTTTCATTACGGTTTGTGTTTTGAAACAATAAAAAAGTTCGAACTCAAGTAGTAAGGCGAGAACAATCGAATGGAAGTATAACGGGCGTCAATTTTAGTGCGTTGTAAGATTAAATTCTGATTAATTTGTAGTGATTATACGGATGATGATTAAGGAAAATTATTAATCAATTCAAATTAACCAATATTGTGTTATATTAATGAATAAATAATTCAAGGTAATTAGTGTAATTTTCTTTCTCCCCATACGTTTGTCCGGCTATTGCAGATTTAGTAGATTTTGAGAAATATAAGGAAACTATGGGTTAAGGAAACTACATGAAATATGACTATTGATGACGAAGGGATGAGAATCTATTACAAGTGGGACAGATTAATATAAGGAACAACAACTAAGGAAACTGCGACTGTAATACACTGCGTTCTGACATTATGCCAGACTATCCATTACACCATTTTTGGAATTCTGGGGTTTTCGGGGTCGCTGAACACGAATATGATGTCGGCGATGCCCTCCGGAGTACCTAGGGGCCAAGGCGGGTTATATGCACCTCATCTCCTGGAATTTTCCATAAATTCAGCTCGAAATTGATCGAAGCTCGTTACTCGGGGGTTTTTGGGGTCGCTGAACACGAACATGATGTCGGCGATGACCCTCGGAATACCTAGGCGCCAGGGCGGGTTATATACATATCATCTTCTGGAACTTTTCATAAATTCAGCTTTCCATAAAATCATATTCGTGTTCAGCGGCCCCAAAAACCCCCAAATAACAAAAATGGTTCAATTTCTGTGATCATTAACCAAGTTATGAATTTTTTTTAATCAGATCACTGAGTGCACTTCTAAAAAGTGCATTTTTCTTATGCACGGGTGCAATATGCATTTGTCGAAAGTGGCTATGTTCACAAACTTTCCTGACGGCTTCCTGAATCGAATGCAAAAAACCGCATCTCGATCCATCTTACTCTGCCAATTTGCTTAGGTTTGGCCTATTTTTTTGCTTTATTTCCTCGCCTATATATGTAAATCGAGAGGATCGTTATTGTCACTAAATTTTTAAACATGGACAAAAGTACCACCGGGTTATGCTCACTTTGCAATCCGACATACCTAGGAAACGTTATTCACTTTATCCAGGACCCTAAAGAATTTCTCGTGTTTGAAAACTTAGAATTTTCAAAATGTGACCTGTGTGAATTTCTACGGGTGCGAAATTTAATTGGCTTATCCAATATCCAACTATTTAAAAACAGCAACTTATCTCTCAGCAACAATTAATTTATTTAGTTTTAATGCTAACTTAATATGATTTATGTGATGTCTTATTTTTTAGTTTTTGAGCGTTTCTTTAAGTTAAATCGGCAGAAAGAGATGGAAGAAAATTTATATTATTTGCTTTGTTTTTTAATTTATGGTGTTTGAATTACCATATTAAGGGATAAGGTTAGTCTACGGACGGTGTATTGTCGTCATTTTCATAAATATTTTAAATTGTATTAAAAATGTATTGAATGAGTTAAAATAAATATTATTATTATTGTAACAATCAAAAACTATATTAAACAGAAACAAAAGTTTAGAAATTAACAAAATTAAAATACATTAACATTAAAATGATTAAAAAATATGGAAAACCCCGAAAAAATTAAAATCTAACAAATTTGCGTTAGATGAAGACTTAACCTAAAAAGAGACAAAACAAAAAGGACAACTGTTAAAAAATCTCAAAAAATTTTATGAAATCCAGAATTATTATTTATTTTCATGAATTATTGTTCATTCAGAATATTTTCTGTTTTCGTTTAACTCCATAATATCCAATTTACTTTCTTTTCGGTTGTGTGTGTAAAATCGAAAGGTTTTTTAGTTGAACCATTATAAAATGAGACGATCGATCATATAGTTTGTCAAAGTAGAATCTCTACCTTTTTTTTAATAGCTAATATATGTTATTTGGCTATTTGTTTGAAAGTTCTTCCCGTCTGACCGGCATTTTTAAAGAATTATCGTTTTAATAATTTTTATGGGTTTTTACAATATTATTTAAGGGATTAACTTTTGGTTTATTATTAAAAAGAAGTTGGTTTAATGTATTACGATTAGATAGCGTGAATTTAATATTGGAACATTTTTTTCGTGAAATTACTAAATTACTAAAGTAGCCGAATATGTTTGTCTTATGTAGTATTTTTCTTGATGATGCCGCACTTTTGCTTGCTCGAAATGAGCCTCCATATAACTCTACCATGGAGGTTTTAACTACTGAGGAAGATAGTGCGTCACATGATTGAGGAATGTACCGCATGCTGGATTATTAACACTCACATTTTATTTTTGTTCCTACTAAAAATCAGACGACTTTAAAATGCCTGACAAAGTTTATAAGGAAATAAAATTTCTGATGTCACTCGGTACATTTAATGTCAGTTACAAACAAATAGTCTCTTTCAATCTCAATCAAACTAAATATGCACATGGTGCTAAATTGTATTCGGAGTCTGTATTAGTTTTAATGTAACCAATTGTTTAATACAGGTGAAGGACTTGTAGAAGGCGACTTCTTTATAATTTTTTAAAAAAAATAAAATAACAATATAAACTCTAGTGAAAAAAAAAATATTCACAAAGAATTAAAAACATAAACCATCCTTGCTTATAAAACTTAATCAATTCAATATTTGAATAAATTTTGTTATTTAACCAACTAAATCGTAGCCCAAAACTTTACTATATTGCCTATAACTATCCCAATTTGTTAGAATAAATCTATGTGTTGGTTTATAATTTACTCCAACACGAAACTAGTTGTTTTTTGGCTTAGAATCAATTAAACGCGGCAAAACTCAATAAGAAAATAAGGAAGTCCCACTGAAAACAATAAACAGGATTTCTCCAATGGCAACTCCTGAACGAAAAAAAAATTCATGGTATATTAGCTTGCCTGAACTAGATAAAAGGTATAAAACTATTGAATAATATTGAAAAAAAGAATTTAAAAATTTTTTATAATCAATTTAGTTCGTTTTTATAAGACATTTGTGGTGCCATTAACCAAAATGGATTACAAATTTTTGTTTCGTTGTAAAAAAAAAAAAATTAATAGACAGTTAAATTGTAATAATAATCACCTGAATGGAACAACTGGAGGTATTTATCATAAATTTTTATGTGTGTTAACTTATTATGAAAGAATTACACATTCATCTTAGGTCATTTTCTTGCAGCTGAATATTTTTAGTTATATATTTTTTTTTCGAATTTTTGTTTAATTTAAGCAAAAAAAATTTTGATTTAAATTTTGACAACTAGAAAAAGAAATACAACAATATCCTAAATTCAACTTTTATTCTCAGACCTTTTATATAAGTCGAAAATATTTTCTATTTATTATTGTAAATTTAAATTTATATATCTTCTGGCAACACAACATTATTCTGTTATTTTGTGGAATTTTTCAGAATCGTCTTCAATCACAGGTGAGCCCTTTAAAAATAAAAACAAATTTAATACTTCTACTAGTTTTGCTGCTTTAATCATCATCAAAAAAAAAAACGAAACAAACACAAAAACTCAAGTGTATAAGTTTGTTGTGTCATATTTTAAGAAATTTTATTCTTAAATAAAAAAACAACCATTAAAGGAATTGATGTCAGGAAATTAACAAATCATACATTTAACATATTAAAATTAACAAACAAAGATATTATCAATAAAAGGACGGTTGGAATGAATTAAAATCGATGTCGTTTTTTGAATTCTTCACAACCTATATAAATATATAATTTACTAACTGTTTTGATATACAATTTTAATATTATTATTAAAATAAATAAATATAACAATAATTTTATTTGTGATTTTTGAATATAGAAAAATTGACTATTAAATCAACAAATTGTGTTATTATAAAAAATATTAATAAAATAGTTTAACAAAACTAAAATAAAAAAAAAAAATTCAAAATTAAAATTATTATGTTTATGCTAATTTTAAATATTCGATTTTCTTTAAAAATAAATTTTTGAAACTCCTTCGGTTTAAAAATCTTTCGCCACAAAAGAAAAAAATCTCAAAAAAATTTTTTTAATACTAAAACTAATAATATTTTGTATATCAAAATTAATTATAAAATAAGTTTATAAATTTTCTTTCAAAAGCAATATAATTTTTTATATATTGTTTTGTTCTTTTCATTATGAAGAATATCGAAAGACTATTTTAATATTACTTCACACTTCAAATATTTAATCTAAAACATTATTGGAGTAATATTTTTTTTTAAATGATTCAATTTTAAAATTAAAAACAAAATCAACATTCAAAGTCAAAAAACAGTGTTTTTTTATAAATAATAGCAACTATTTTAGTTTTAGTTTTAATTTTTGGATTAAAACAAAAATAATACATTATGTGTTAAAAACGAATTAATAATAAATTTTTAGAAATAAAGTTTTTAGAACAATGAAATTTTATGTTTTTTTTTTCTATTTATAATTAATAATAGACCAGGGTAGAAGCCTTTAAAAATAATAAAAAGTAAAAAAAAATAATAGTAGGATGAAACCCATTAGAAAAGGAGGAGAATATTATAAAAATGAAAGAAAAAATAATTTACGGGCGATCTGAGGTCGGGAAGGGGAAGGGGTGAGTTTTTAAGGGTAAAAAACGGTTTATCTTGATTTCCGGCAAAACTAAAAGTCCTATGGAAAAAAGTTACATAGCAAAGTTGTAGGTAATAAAAAGATCTAAAACTTTTGTATCGACACTTTTTTCACATAACCTCAAAATTTATGTGAAAAATTCAAAAAACCAAGTTTTTGGTTTTTTATTTTTATCTTTTACAAAAAATTTTTTTTTTTCACGAAATTTGGTGAAAACTTACCTTTTTATGTCCCAAATACGCTGTAATTTATTTGATTTAAAATTTTTATTTGTTCACCTTATTTTGAATTAATATCGAAAAAGCACCCTAATTTTCAATCGAAAATTCAATTCATTTTTTGCATTTTCTGAGAAGATTTACTATAGTAATATATTTTTTTTTCACCATCGGAAAGTAGAGATTTCAACGAACAGAAAGCATACCAACTTTTTGAAAAAAGCTGATATTTTGACGGGTGAATTTTCGATTGAAAATTAGGGTGCTTTTTCGATATTAATTCAAAATAAGGTGACCAAATAAAAATTTTAAATCAAATAAATTACAGCGTATTTGGGACATAAAAAGGTAAGTTTTCACCAAATTTCGTGAAAAAAAAAATTTTTTTGTAAAAGATAAAAATAAAAAACCAAAAACTTGGTTTTTTGAATTTTTCACATAAATTTTGAGGTTATGTGAAAAAAGTGTCGATACAAAAGTTTTAGATCTTTTTATTACCTACAACTTTGCCATATAAATTTTTTCCATAGGACTTTTAGTTTTGCCGGAAATCGAGATAAACCGTTTTTTACCCTTAAAAACTCACCCCTTCCCCTTCCCGACCTCAGATCGCCCGTAAATTATTTTTCCTTTCATTTTTATAATATTCTCCTCCTTTTCTAATGGGTTTCATCCTACTATTATTGTTTTTGTTTTCAAAAATTATCGACCCTGGTCTATAAGGTTAGTGAGAATGTTAACAAACGAGGCTATAAGTATACAATTTTTTTTGTAATCCTTCATGTGGCAGCAAACAACAAAAACAGAAGTCATTAACGTTCAATTAAATTCCGATAATACCAAACAATATTATATGACAAACGCTATTCTGACAATTGCACATTAGGGTGTCCCACCAAAACAGCTTTGTTTTAATTTTCACAACCTCGTACCGGAATTAGGTTCTTTATGATCTAAAAAGCATCCCTGAATTTTTCCAGATTTTTAAAAAAAATTTTACCACTCGCTATTTTATTTTTTATGTTCAAGGAGCAAGGAAAACGAGATACAATCAGTTTTTGCAATATAACTTTTTCAGTTTTGATTTTACAAATAAATTGTATGAGTAAAGGTGCTTGTAAACGAGCAGCTTTTTACGGCAATGTGTGGCCGGGCAATATTGCCCAAATTCAAAAACATTCTCGGCAATTTTTTCGTATTGCCCGGCAATATATTTGTATAGCTCGGCAATATTGCCGGTATTTCAACTAATGCTGTTGATATTTTTGATCGATCGAAAATATTAAACATTGCCCGGCAACTATTTCGATTTTTGTTGATGTTTTTTTATTGAAATTGAATTGAGTTCGTTTTGAAGATTTGTCTATGCGTTTCATATAAAAATTAGGTAGGTAGGTAAAAGAAAAGATTTGAATTTGGGTATTGTTTTTGGTGTTTTAAAGTAAGAAAAAAAAAAGGATTTTATTTCTATTCAGATATTATGGTTAATTAATAATTGATGGAAGGTGGGTAAAGAATAATTTTTTTGTTGTTGTTATGATTGTAATTCTGTTTTGAGAATGATTGAAGTTATTTTTGTTTATAAATCGTTTAGTGTTTTGGTATTTTGAATGGGGAATAAATTTGAAGGTTTTTTAATAAATTTGTAAGCCTTCTACAAATAGCTGAAAATCATTTCAGTTTGATCACTGGATTGTTAATGTATTAAAACTCAAGTTTTAATTTGCAGATGTTTTTTGTGACAATTAAGCTTAAGTACATATTGGAAATCACTTGAATTTTGCAATTCGAAAAAATTTTTCATTTTTCCCTAGTAAAAACTCCTGCAGAAAAATGCGTGCTTCGTGCCGAAATTCGATCTCACACTCAACAGAGACACCTGTTCAAAGCCTGTGTGTCTTATACACTTAGCCACAGCGGCGATGACGAACCATATTTTAATTTTCATCTTCAGATGATTTCTAAATGACACAAGAGGATTTGCAACTCCAAAATTAATTCAAAAAGTTTCCTTGAGTTGGTAACGTTAGAATGACCGTCTTGAGAATGACAAACTAAAGGACTTTTGATGATGAAAGACTACGCTTTCAAAAACAATCTAGAGCTTCTCAAGTGCGTTAACTTAAAAATTCAAGTCATTTTAGGTCAAGGCAAGAGAAAAGTAGGTGGGTTCGAGAGAGTCTTATATTAAGTGGTTCTTCTTATGAATTTTAGAATTTTCATGATTTATAGACTATAAAGGTTTAAAATGAATAAAATCTCTGTTCTTCGAGATTTATATCATTGCCTTGCAGTTAACCTCGCCGCCTTATTATTTAGGTTTGTTTAACAAATAACATGGGGGTTTCGGCATTGAATGATCCAGTTCCGGTGCCAGCCAAATTAATTGTGCTACTTTAGAGGAGCCAATAACATTGATATGGACTAAAATTGTGGGTAAGGCTATTACCTCACAAAAAACGAAGTGATTGACTTTACAAGGAAACAGAGGCTCCCTCATATTGGCTCCATCACTCTGAAGGGGAGTGGTATTGTACTTGCAGATCAAGTAAAATACTTATAGGTATAGAAACTCAGTTGGAAACCAAATATCAGAGAGAGAGCAAAAAAGCTACGGTAGCAATATATACTCATGTATAGAAATCATGGGGAAACTACCCATACTACACGCTGTCAATTATCGGTCCCCTTCCTACACTTCTACCTGCGACTAACCACTTTGTAGATCTACTGTTGACAAAATTTGGACCTGCAAATGTTTCCAGGGTATCATCAATTCGAGGTAATGGGTAATTAATTTTTTATTACTGCATTCAATATTCTGTAGTCGATGCAGAAATTGCAGAAATTTTGGGTAGCGAAAATCCGAAATTCTACGTCCACGCCGTGCTACCTGGGTAGCGCTAACAAAATCAGGTTGGTGTAGTTGAAAGGGGCAGAGTAAATACTGCTTATACTCAATGATTCTGCACCATGGCGAGTCATTGGCGCCACAAAACCAATGCAACTCAAGCGTCTGTTCTCCATGTTAGGGACGGCTTGGAGCGGGCGTCTGTCTTGGATCAAGCGGCTCGTTATATAAACGTGTAACAAGCGTCTGTATGTTAGGGGTGGTTTGGAGCGGGCTTCTGTTTGTTAGGTTGTTTCTGGTGACCTTAAGATGCAGAACGAACCCATTCACGAAAATTTGGGTTGGGTGAAGGACTAACACCCCATTTCCGTAAAAAATTATTTATCATGAATGTACACTGTACACTGACCTCGGATTATCTCCGACTCATTTAGAGAATGACCTCGGAAACTGTACCCGCACTACGATTTAAAAATGGGAACCTGGAACGTGCTAGGCCTTAGAAGACCAGGAAATCTACTAAAACTTACAAACAAAATCGATAGCTACACACTGGATATAGTGGCATTACAAGAATTAAGGTGGTCAGGGAGTGGAATACACGAAACAGCCAAGGGATACACTCTGTACTATTGCGGTGATGAAAGCGGAGGAGAATTTGGTGTTGGCTTTCTCATACATCGTCACGTGAATCAACATGTTATCGACTTTTGCCCAATTAATATGCGGATATGCACAATGAGAATCCGCACGCAAAAATTTTATCTAACGATCATCAATGTGCACCTATTGAAGACAAAGCAGATGACGTTAAAGACCTGTTCTTCTTAGAACTCGAAGAAGTCATCAGTAACATCCCACGGCACGATATAAAAATCGTGGTAGGTGACTTCAATGCTCAAATTGGTAGAAGTTCAGAACTTAAAACCCATGTCGGCCCTAACAGCTTGTATCATACTAGTAACAATAACGGCTTTCGCGCAGCTGAGCTAACTATGATGTATGATCTAGTAATATCTAGCACTTTCTTCCCTCATAAGAGAATTCACAAGGCAACGTGGAAATCAAATGACGGAAGAACGGAAAATCAAATCGATCACGTCATGATTTCTAAGAGACACTCTACAAGTGTAACTGGCGTTCGATCATATAGAGGTGCTGACATGGACACCGATCATATGCTTGTCATCTTTAAGTACAAATGCAAGTCATCATCTACATTTAATAGAAAAGCAAAAAAGACCGTGCGCTGGAATGTCGAAGCATTTAAACACATGGAAACACGGAATAGATATCAGTTAATTGTAACGCAAAGCATAAAAGAGCATGACATCTCGTCTGAGATGCCATGAAACATACAAGAAGAATGGCAAACGCTTCAATCAACCATTATATCCGCAGCACAAACTACAATCGGAAAACGACCACCGAAATCACGTAACGAATGGTTTGATGAAAGCGAAAGCGTTGAGCAAAACAAAAACTGCGAGAAAAATGGTAAACAAGGAACACCCGAAGCACCCAAACTGATCATCTATGCGCCAGAAAAGCTTCAGCAAAACTCCTACGGAAAAAAGAAACGCGAGCACATGAAGAGCTGCATCGAAAACATCAACCAACATGCGGTCAACGAAAATTCGAAAGAAAGCTTTGCCAATGCGTGAAATCTGACAAAAGATTTTCACCCAAGATCCACAGCCATCAAAAATGGAAACAACGAGCTTACAAAAAGTGAAGATGATGTGCTGGCAGTGTAGCGATCCCACTTTCAAGACCTACTGAATAGGATGAATGAACTTCATCCTATTCGAGCAATTGATCCGTCAAGTGAAGAGATTTTTGTCCCTTACCCGACAGTAGAAGAAGTGGAAGCTGCCATCAAAAAATTAAAAAATGGTAAATCACCAGGTATCGATGGATTCCCTGCAGAACTATTTAAAAATGGAAGATGGAGCAGCTCTGGTCTCACGTATATATAATCTGATTCTTGCAATCTGGGACCAAGGAGAACTACCTGCTGGATGGAAAACAGCTCTCATTGTTCCGCTACATAAAAAAGGTGAACCGCCTAAAGTTTGCGAATTATCGTGGCATCGCACTGTTGAACACTGCATATAAATATTTGCTAATTTCGTACTTGCTCGGCTCATCCCCTTCACCGAATCTATCATCGGCGACTATCAGTGTGGCTTTCGCCCTAACCGTTAAACCACAGATCAATGTTTTCCCTTAAAGGGAAGGATGATTCTGGAAAAATGTTGGGGGTACAACATCAGCATTCACCGCGACAACCTCTGGTCCGCACTCATATGCCTTGGTATCTCAGCGAAACTTGTTTCTCTCTACAAACTCACAAACATCGGGATCAAACTGTAAAATAGTAATCGAAGGGTCAGTTTCTGATCCTTTCGATATAACATCAGGTATTCGACAAGATGATGCAATCGCGCCCGTACTATTTAATTTGGCGCTTGAGTACGCGATAAGAAAGAGCCGAATCGAGGCACAAAACTGCATATTTAACAAATCTATTCAAATTGGCCTTATCCGGGTACAGGTTAAGTGGCTAGAGCCAAAAAAGGCGAATAATCTAGGGCGTTATAACTTCCGTTTGAATCATATTTTGATAAAATTTATCAATGTTGAATATTTGAACATATTTTTATCATTTTTTTCCAAATGACAATCTTGGCGTTCCAGATTCCTGAAGAATCAGCTGTTTTAAAAACTTAATACACTTTGTTGTCCTTGATTTTGCTGAAAATGGCCAATCTCACTTTTGAAAGTTCATGGACACGTTAACTAAAACATAAATCTTTCCAAAATTAAAAAAAAAAACAGTTCAAGTCTAGAGGTTGAGACACTAGAGTTGTTAGAACGAAAACAAACGCAAACGGCCATGTCTTCCTCAATTTTGAGTTTGTGTTGTTTAAACTCATACTTACTTTTAGATAAACTTTTCATCTATAACCTCAGAGATTTTCAGCTTTCTAACCCAAGAGGTTTCAATGTAATTAGCATTAAACCTAATGCATGCCATTCAATTACAACAACAACTTCCATAAAAATATAAAAATATCCCATAGAAAAATTTCTTTTGTTTTTTTTTGAGTTTTTAATTTTTTCGCAAAAATTTAAAAAAAATTAAAACAAAGCTGAGTCATTATTGTTTTAAATTAAGGAATATTTTCTTATATGCATATTGATTACACATTTACAAAAGTCTTCCTAAATTGTAGATATTTGTATTATTTGAGGTGTAAAAGTTGTTTGACAATTTTAGATTATAAAATTATGTATGGTGGTTTTGTAGGTGTGACGTTGTGAGAACGTTTATTTGCTCTTTGGTGGATTTAATATGTTATTAAAAGTAGTTTTAACCAAATTAAATAAAACTGTTCCGAAATCGCATTGATACAGTAGTTTCCGTTATTGTATTAAGTTTGGTTTGATAAATTTTTTGGTTTATTCTGGACTTGGACTATTTTACCTAAATTTTTCAAATGCGGCAAATATTCGATTCCAGATTCGATAAAGATTTGTAGGAAGTTGTGACGATAAATTTGTAGCATGAGCTTTCCAGAACACTGAATCCAAATTCAGAATGCATGAGAGGCCATTAATACTCAAAGTGATATCATCAAGGATTTAGTCAGTTACAGGAAATTCAGTTACAGGAAATGATGCATATCCTTTATATAAAAGAAGTTCGGCAGCAGATGGTGTAAAGTTAACAACATATAGATATGCGAAACGGGAACAGGGAAATAGTTCCATACACATGGATGGTTGTTCCATATCAATCCTTTGCTATCAAGAACATACAGAGCGCACATAAACATGGAATACGGTATCTCCGTGAAATCAGCCAAATACGTTAGTTAGTAAATACGTTAATAAAGGCAGCAACATTTCAGTTTTTAGCGTGCTACAATGAAGCAGCAAAAGCACTGAAGTAGTGTTGTGAGTACTTTATTGTCCTAAACATGAACGAAGTCCAAATATTTTTCTTTTAGCAGTACATTTAGAAAACAAAATACGCATTTATATCACATCTGTAAATATGCAACAAAACGCCTTGTATCTACTGCATACAATTTTAACCACTTTCTTTGCCATATCTCAAAATAACGCGATTGCGAATACACTGCCGTATTCGGAAATACCTACGTACCTAACATGAAATCCGAATAAAAAATTATTTATACGAGGTAAAGAAAAAAAGCGAGTCGACGAAAAATCTGCTATATTAATAAAAACTGCGATATGCAGAATGTACCCCATCCCAAACAAGATAAATGTATCTTTTTTCGCATGTTATAAGTAAATGTGCGTTCTAGCAATTAAGAATTGTCAACGACGTTACACATGTCACTTTCTGCATTGCATGTCAAAAACCGCATTTATTTTAAAACCACCGACACTGGGATGTATGCATTAACGACACGTGCAGCACATCACCTCCAAACTAAGTTCGCGCTTTGTTTGAAATCATATTGACCGCATACTTTCCTTCATCTACAAGAACGTTTTGGAAAAAATATAAATCGCACATGGTTGAGGATCTGTGCGTAGTATTCGCAAACTTCGTTCTCTAAATAAAATATATATAAAAAATATTTATAAAACCTTGGGTGTCTTAAACATTAAAAGAATAATTATTTAATTACTTTAATAATTAAGTCATCAAACCGAAATGCTTCCCATTGCAGTAGGTTTACAAATATACTAAAAAACCATCAAATTTATTCTCCATTCAAAATACCAAAACACTAAACGATTTATAAACAAAAATAACTTCAATCATTCTGAAAACAGAACTACAATCATTACAACAACAAAAAAATTATCTTTACCCACCTTCCCTCAATTATTAATCAACCATAATATCTGAATAGAAATAAAATTCTTTTTTTTTTCTTACTTTAAAACACCAAAAACAATACCCAAATTCAAATCTTTTATTTTACCTACCTACCTAATTTTTATATAAAACGCATAGACAAATCTTCAAAACGAACTCAATTCAATTTCAATAAAAAAACATCAACAAAAATCGAAATAGTTGCCGGGCAATGTTTAAAATTTTCGCTCGATGCGCGACATCAATAGCAACATGCCAGCCATTAGTTGCAATACCGGCCATATTGCCGAAATATACGGATATATTGCCGGGCAATACGAAAATATTGCCGGGCAATACGAAAATATTGCCGAGAATGTTTTTGAATTTGGGCAATATTGCCCGGCAATGATTGCCAGCCACACATTTGCCGTAAAAAGTTGCTCGTTTATATGCTATTTTACAAGTATTTTGTTAAAACATTGCCGGGCAATATTGCTGAAAATATTGCTCGGCAATACGTATTTTTAGTTGCTCGTTTACAGGCTCCTTAAAAGTTGTAGATCTTGAACAGATATATCGAGTTTTTTCAAGCTAAAATAGGACGATTTTTTGTAGTCGAATTTTAAAAAAATAACAAATATCGTTCGTTTTTCGCCTATAACTATTTCAGTTTTGATTTTACAAAAAAATTTCGTTAACAAAAGTTGTAGATCTTAATAAAATACATCGATTTTCTTCTTTGTTCAAGCAAAAAAATTTGCGAAAAACTAACGATGTTAGTTATTTTTTTAAAATTCGACTACAAAAAATCGTTCTTTTTAAGCTTGTAAAAATTTTTTGATGTCTTGAACAAAGAAGAAAATCGATGTATTTTCTTAAGATCTATAACTTTTGTTGACGAAATTTTTTTGTAAAATCAAAACTAAAATAGTTATAGGCGAAAAACGAACGATATTTGTTATTTTTTTAAAATTCGACTACAAAAAATCGTCCTATTTTAGCTTGAAAAAACTCGATATATCTGTTCAAGATCTACAACTTTTACTCATACAATTTATTTGTAAAATCAAAACTGAAAAAGTTATATTGCAAAAACTGATTGTATCTCGTTTTCCTTGCTCCTTGAACATAAAAAATAAAATAGCGAGTGGTAAAATTTATTTTAAAAATCTGGAAAAATTCAGGGATGCTTTTTAGATCATAAAGAACCTAATTCCGGTACGAGGTTGTGAAAATTAAAACAAAGCTGTTTTGGTGGGACACCCTATTGCACATACGTCCAAGTGCAATATAATTCGGCCATTGTAAATAAACTCCCAACAAAATAACTACAACAAACAAACTAATCGATAAAACCGCCAAAAAACACACCATCACATTTCCCCTTTTTTTCTCACAAAAATCATCCAAATTCCAAAAAATCATCATTCGGCACATCTACGCACAGTTATCATTCGGCACATTTACTCAAGACCTTTCCAACGATATATAATATATTGCCCCACTTTTCTTGTGCAAATATCTTTAACTGGTAGCACAAAAAAGTGCATACGTATTAATATATCAGATCAGTTATTACAAATCAGTCGATGAGGGCTATGATATCGATGGTAACATCGATCCAACTGACAACGCAAATTCACACTGGCGAAAATAAGACAAAGTTCATCCGTGTTGCAATGGTTGTTATGCTTGCTACCTTTGGCTGTTGGTGGACAAATGTTGAGCAAGTTACAGTGTAACGTTTAGCAGCGCCACCTAGGCCCCCAAAAATGAGCAAATATTCCACTGGCTATGGTTAGAGCATTGTCTACCTGACTTTGCTCGGTCGTAAATTTTGTTGTGGATTTCTTTGGCAGTTCTAGGAATGAGCAGTTAGTAGGAAAAAGGACGTCGACCTGTACACCGTTTACTCTTGGAAAAAAAAGCTTGTTCCATCATAACCCAGAAGAGATTACTAACTACTAACGTATACTCCCAAAAACCTTACGACTCCGGCCCAAGTTTATACAACAAGGATCACCCATTATCACTAACCAAAACACAATTCCTGACAGTAAATTATAACACTAATATGAAAGAAAACATTTTGTTTATAGTATAACAAGTTCGTTATATCACCTGTAGTTTTACGTTGGTCCTTATAGGGAAGATCCACATTAGGGTGGCCCTTAAAAAAAATTTCAATTTTTTGTACGGCCCCCTTCCATTTCGTGTCAATACCCATAATATTATTTGCAAAATTTGAAATTAATCGATCAATTCTAAGGCGTGCCTCAGACCACTTAAAGTTTAGAGACTTTGTTCTGAACCTTAAAAAAAAATTTTAATTTTATTTGTTCGACACCGTCCCATTTCGTATCAATACCCATAAAAAATTATTTGCAAAATTTGAAACCAATTGTTCAATTCTAAGAAGTGCCCCCGGCCACTTAAATTGCCACTAAAACTTCAAGTGCCCAGGCTTAGAATTTTTATAGTAATTGTTTTTGGAAAATTTACAAAAATGAAACTTGGGAAAATTTGTATGTAATTTAACGATGTTTTTGTATAACTTTCAAAAACGAAATATGGAAAAATATGTTGGGAATGGGGAGATAAAAAGTGTTTGACACAGAAGTAGTTTGACCGAAATACCCTACATCACAAATCGTGGGAACGTCCCACACCCTGAGAATGTTTCAAGCCGGGCTTCTAACTAAAATGAGGGGACGACAAGATTGCCCTGATTTTTGGCCAATTGCCTATCTATGGTTTCTAGTATACTGTAAGTTGGTGCATGGTGCGCAGATAAGACAAAATGATTTGGTTGAAAAGGCGGATAGTGAAGAGTTACGTGTCAAATAATAACTTAAATTGTAATTATTTTTATACGTACTACGCACATTAGAGAAGACTGTATCGTATTTGCTCTGCATATGAACTTTGTGAATATCCTTGAGATTATCTACTGTTTGCTTTTGGGTAAGTATTGTTTTGAGAACTCAAAAAACCGGCTTAAATCTATGGAAACCGAAGAGTTTTTTCCCATTTAAATCCAAAACAAATTATTTTCAGAATCGTTGATGTACTTTAAAGAGTCCTTTGTACGGAGGTATTAGACCGGTTTGTACTTTATCACTACGAACAAAAACAAACTCGTATGTGTTCAAGTTTGTGTACGAATATGGGAGTTATGGACTACCGAGGTTCAATTGGAATTAAATTGCGCATTGTTTTACTAAGGTTATCTATAAATTCGTGTGTCGGTGGCTGTGGATAACTTGGAATCGAAGAATTACCAAGAAGTATTAAGGGTTATTCAGCTGGGGAACAAGTATTGTTCTTGACGGAGGCACGCATTCCTCGGTAATGCTCGATACATATCCTAGCAACAAATGGTTACGAAAATATCTGAAATGGCAAAAGTTGCAAGCCAACGTGTATATCGATCGAAAATGGTAAGTATGCATTTCAAGTTGTTGAAAGAATGGAATGGTATACCCACATTCATTTGGATGTGCTCAAACCGTCTTTGAGAAATTTGGACCACACCTCACAAGGCACACCTCAATCTCTGGGTTTTTAATTGTTGGCAAGATATGCAGGATATGATCAGAATAACCTAGATGCGATTATTTTTGTGCGATGATCGGTTACTCTACTCGGAAGACTACACGTCATGATCTCATCATCTCAAACACTTAATTCAAAATATAATTAATATTTTTTGCATTTCTATACAAATTTACTGATAGAATTCAGCACCAACAAAATAAGTGCAAAACAAAATTAAATTTTAGGGTGTTCTTCCTTTATAGGTAGGTCCCTCTTATCGAGTTGCCAGGTAAGTATAAATAGGTGAGTTGGTATTATAAATTTGACATATCTATTAAAATATACATAAATTTATCATAAAAATCGTTAAAAACTCATGAGGAGAACGAGCTACACGTGAGACAGCAATCGATTGAGAAAGAGAGAGAAATTTACTTTTAACGAAATTTTTAAAATAATTTTTTTTTCGAATCGGTTCAAGTTATCGTTAACCGTACTTTTCAACAAACAGAAGCGCCGTGATGATGGCCTGTCAGTAGCTCGAATTTTAGTCTGCAGTTTGAACGCCGCTCACCTCTGTAGTGAACATCTTGGCGACCTTGCATTCTTTTGTGTTCCTATATTGAACATTTATTTATGCATTGAAGAGGAATCTATTAGACGAAGGATTAATGTCCTGGTAACCGTATCATTGATATGCTGTTCTTCAGCTCGAAACAATTCAAGGAACTAGAGCATTGTTGCACTATTTTTGACTTGATAGTGTAACTTTCAAGTGTTTTTAGAACAGCCTGGCTAGCAGGAAAAATTTTAATTGTCTAGCGAAACCAGTTAAGCTGCATCGCCCTCCCTATTCGATGGTGCAATATTCGTCAAATGAAAATTGCAGTCCCACATCCTCATTTCTGGAGAACACCGCAGATTGCTGCATCAGTTTCGGGGAGCGATCACACTCTATAGATATTCAATATGTTCGATAGCATATTAGAGACGGTTTTTTTTGGAAATACAAGCCTGTACCGCCTTCGAAAAGGAATTAGAGGTACTGGCAAAATCTGTCAGATGTTCCTCCAGATCCATCTTGTTGTTGTAAATTGAAGAAAGAGTAAAGTTGTTCAATTTCTTCTGTTGGTAAACGAAACGACGTTGGTAAACGAAAAGAGTTGTATCTCAGAATCATTAATCGTTTGACCATTTCTTGCGAGACCAACAACAGAATACTAACAACATCGGCATAGCTGTATGGGTTCGTCATTAATAATTTAATTCGTTTAGGAACTGTTTTCCATCGTCCGTTGTATCCAACTCAAAAGAGTTTTTGTGTCCCCATACCCCGCGGAGCAATCGCTCGAACATTTTCAACGAATTTTCCTCGAATTTCCAACACTTTGCCGACAACAGTTATCGAACTATTCGTTGCGTGTTTTCGTGGTCGGTTTTTGATTGTGGCTTGTACTGCAGATATGATACTTGATTTAAACGTTGGGCACTGTTCTATATTAATCGAGATCTTTTGAATGATGCCATGTTCTTCTAAGTTGTAGATCGCAAGTTCTATTGAATTAATATCAATCAATTCATATCGATTTTGTTACTAGACAATGCATGCGTTATGTGCCGGTATAAGTTTTAAGTTTTGTACTTTTACCAATTGGGACATAAAATTTCGAACTTCCTCACCAAAGTTATTTTTCTTCCTTTGTCTAAATGTCTGATTTCCAGATATACTGATTTAGATTCGTTCTCACGTTTACTTAGGTTTCTGTAAACTGTGTATTAAATTTCGTAGCGCATTTTTAGAGCTCTCTGTTATTCTATCATTGGAGAGGAGAGCATGTAGCTATTTTCAAGATGTCGAGAATTAGTGATTCTCTTTATGATTAGTTGTGTTGCGAAAGTACAACAGATGCGTGAACTGTTTTTTTAACCGAAAGGCGACTATGTCATCCTGATGTTCAAGAGCCGAACACCTTATATAAAAAAAGCCAATAGCAGCAATAATCTGATTTGAAAAAATCTTCTATCATTGGACAGCTTAATCGAAACATGCTGCTTCGGAGCTCTGAGAGAGCCGGTTTATCATCTTCAAGACAAAATGGAATGTTGGATCATGCCTACTCCAAGCCGTCCCATGTGTTTATTCATATGTTGTAGCGACGGGTTTGGTGCTAATCCTCCGGATCCATGTATAGGTTCAGGAACTCTGCTACTACTCTTGGGAGGCCAGTGGCAGCTGTTTCTTTACCCAAAAATTGGAGCGACGGATTTGAACCTTTCGTCGAAATTGTTGTGATGGTCCTTAGTTGAAACTGGGTTCCGAGTACTTCTGGGGCGTAGACCAATACATCTTGAGAAGCTGTTTATTCATATGATGATGACATGTTAGTAGTTCCACCATTACTCTACAGTCTGACCGGGTCAGAACTCAGAATTAATAAAAGGTTGGTAGTTTACCGGCTCACGCCTAATGTGAACATTATCTTTAATGATTTAATTCAATTAAAGAGAGATTCAAAAGTGGCTCTGTCGCAAGCTCCTTCTATATAAAAAAAAGCGCCAAGAGTAAATTCAATTTTGGAGATAGTTTCTCTGGATATAGACTTTAGAAAGTACGATGAAAGACTTTAGAAAGTACGATGTGTTAGTACGAGCTTTTAAAGACGTTTTTAGATGACGGTGAAATCGTTCCACGAGACCATTGCTACTTGGGTGATATGCTGAAGTACGAATTCGATTAACGCCTAATAACCAACTCAGTTCAGCGATTCGAATTGAGAACCTGATCAATTGTAATGAACTGAGATACGCAAAAACGTGGAATATACTCGGAGACAAATATTTTAGCGATGGTTTGAGTAGACATATCTTCGATGTCCTAATGTCCTAATTATAACGGTTACTATGTGTGTCGTATATTTTGTTGTGTTTGTTTTTTTTGTGTTACCTGAATTAAGGAAATTATTACTTTTGCGGTGGAAATCATTTGATACACTGCAAGCACCTTTTTCCTATTATGTCCAAACGCCAATCCATAATAGGCCAAATTAAATCAAAACCTGAAGATTTGTATTACTCAAAGAAAGATATTCTAAGACAGAACATCGGGCGATGCAACTATTTTTGCCATGATTCAGTTCATTCGGTGAGATTTGATTTTTCAGCTATTGAGGTGTTGACAGAGTGATGTAAAGGTCTCACCTTGGAAGAAGTGTGAGTATCGTTCGATACTGCTAGATTATCCAGTCAGGCTAAATGATCCTTTTTCAAAGTCCTCCGAAATCTGGACAGCTAGACAGCTGGTAATACCTAGACATAATTCCCTCCCAATGGAGCAGTCATTTATGGTCCGACTAAGTTGTGGAATCCCATTTCCATCGAAATCAAGAACTTCGTATCCCTTTGTGTTTAAAAAAAAATAACATGCTGTTCCTTGCATAAATATAGACTGTTCTGTAGATCTTTTCTCTTCCCATTGATTCGGTTTCAGAACGGCTCCAAAACTACCTCGCCGTAAAAGAACGCGACTAAGCACAGAAAAAAATTCTTGCTGTCGGTAGCTATAAACATTCAAATACGAGCACCATCTACCTAAGTGCAGCATAAACCGGTAGGCAGTCATATCAGAGAACTATTTTACGACCATACCAAGAGCAGAGGATTTATAAAAAGTGGAAGAAGCTGCGCTGGCTGACCTGATGTTGAAGGATGTACCATTAAATTGAGTTTGGAGGAATGCACGTCCAACCGGGATTTTTTTTTTATTGGAGGGCCTTGAGACATGCAGTTCAAGTAGCACTGCGACCTGAAGGTCTATTGTGCTTACCCTGATTGTTTTATTAGTCAGTCGTCGTCTGAGCCGTTACTGGTTATATTCTGTCATCCAAGTTGAGACTTTTAATAAAATTAATTAGCTCAATTGGAGTGACGTTTTGTGGTAATGGAAGTGTTAGTGTTCTATGACCAAGTTGGTTGCATCTGTGCCAAGAGAGTTCAGGACAGCTGCAGATGACGTGTTCCATCGTTTCCACGTCCGAGTAGCAGAATCTACACCTGTCGGAAACAACAAGGCCCATTTTGTTGAGATGGTGGTTTAAAGGACTATGTCCAGTAACGCACCACGTTAAAATTCTTAGAGACTCTGTTTAAGTCGATTGTTTTTAAGTGTGAAACAGGGCGGTTACCTAGAAACTTTTTAGAGTGTACTAGTCCCTCTCTGCTTCTCCATAATTTAGCATTTTGTTCCTGTTCCCATGCTTGAATTGTACTTTTGAGCGAACTCTTGGCCATTCTGAAGCATGGTTTCGGTCCAACAAACTTTTTATCGGCCCCTTGCTTTGCTAAAGCGTCAAGCGATAGCATTTCCTTGTTTTCTTGTGTGGCTAGGTGCCCACACAAGTGTTACTGTGTTAATGCATGAGATTTTTAATAGATTTTGGTAGCATTCCCATACCAGTTTTGAATCAAAAGGCGTAGATTTTAGTGCCAAGAGTGCTGCTTGGCTGTCAGAGATAATATATATTTCAATATTTTGGTATTTTCTTTCAGCACATAGCAAAGCGCAACTACTAATGGCAAAAATTTCGGCTTGAAATATGGTTGTTGTGGCGCCTAGGGCAACCGTTTTGTTCTTTGTTCTAGGACCAAACACTCCTGCTCCCGTGCCCATATTGGTTCGAGAACCATCTGTGTACCAGATGCAGGCGTTATGTGGCAGTGACCGTATGTAGTTTTTAATACGATCTCTGGCCAATATCTTGACATCAAAGTGCCTATCTAAATCTATTGTTTTTGGCATACAATCCGAAATATGGTATGCATGCATTTCAGCTTGTAATTCAAAAAGGATTTTAAGGTGTCCGGTTAGATTACCCGGCGTAAACCCTTCTGTGAGCTGCAGTCTATGAACGCTCAACACCGCTACAGATTTAACATGTAGGTGCAATGGAGAAAGCTTTAGAAGAATTTCCATTGCTGACGTTGGCGTGGTTTTGAAAGCACCTGTGGCACTAAGACACACAAGCCTTTGTATTTTTGTAAACATATTTTGAGCAGTTATTTGGCGCGTTTTAGGCCACCAAACTAAAGCTGCATATGTTAGAATTGGTTTAATAAGACTTTGGTGCAACCAAAGTATCATTTTTGGGCTAAGACCTCATGTTTTCCCAAACAGGTTTCTGCATGTGAAGAAAACTTTGTTTGCCTTATCGGAGATATATTTCAGGTGTGAGTTCCAGGTTAGTTTGCTATCTAGGATCACACCTAAATATCTAACCTCTTTTGATGTTTGTGTGAGAAAGAGAAATGAGAAGTAAGAGAAGAGAAATGAAATTAAAGTTTCTCCTGTTTGAAAACGACAATGCTTGTTTTTTGTAGGTTGACAGTCCCAATCTGTTGCACCACTTTGATACAATATTAAGAGCTGTCTGGGTTCGACCAGCGACAATGGAGTCATTTTTCCCTCTAACCATGACTGCCAAGTCGTCGGCATAGTCTACAGTGTTGAAGCCGGAATAATTTGGCTTGGTGAAGAGATCATCAGCCACTATTAACCAAAGCAGTGGAGAGCACGTCCCCTTGCGGTCAGCCTCTAGATGCAGTGACAGTCACTGCATAATCACCTAGTGTAGCCGTTATCTTCCGACTCTGTAGCATCTTGATAATCCACGCAATAATAAGCGGGTTTATATTTTTCTTTGTGGTCATTTAATGATTGCATTGAAGTGGACATTGTCAAAGGCTCCTTGTATGTCCATAAATGTACAAACAAGTGCCTCCTTACAGTTTAGGGTGCTCTCAATTTCTTTCACCATTTTGTGTAATGCCGTTTCAGTAGATTTCCCAGTCTGATAGGCGTGCTGGCTAGAGTTGAGAGGGTTTTGTTTCAGACATACATGACGGATGTGATAGTCCAACATCTTTTCCATTGTTTTTAATAGAAAAGATGTAAGACTTATGGGTCTGTATGATTTGGCTTCATTATGTTTTTTTCCTGGCTTAGGTATAAAAACAACTTTGGTTTCTCGCCATATCTGAGGAATGTAAGCAAGGCGAAAGCTTGCTTTGAACAAACGCATGAGATATGGAAGAATGGTTGTTAGACCCTTTTGCAGAAATGCCGGAAAAATTCCATTACCTCCTGGAGATTTATACGGACCGAAGGATTCTATAGCCCATCTCGCTTTGTTGGGGGTGAAAATTGTGTTGGTTAAATGATCTGCATTACTTTTAGTTGCGTGATCTAGAAGACGTACGTCTTCGTTGGCATTATCTTCCGTGCTCCATTCTATTGAGCCCGGAAAGTCGGTTTGAAGTAAAGTATCTAGTGTCTCAATACAGCTGGTGGTATACGTATCACTTGGTTTGCAGATTGAGCCTAGAGGGTTTGTGTGATCAGACGACATCAATTTTTGGAGTCGAGTTGCAGCAGGCAGATTATCTATCGTATAGCAGAGCTCTTTCCAACTATTTCTTTTTGATTGTCTGAGTTCTTTATTATAATTGGTTAGAGCTACTCGGTACTCTGTCCAATTATTTGTTGTTTTTGCTCTGTTAAAGAGCTTGCGAACTCTATTCCTTTTCCTCTCCAAGGTACCATTCCACCAAGGTACATCTCTGCTTCTTTTGGATTGAGTTATTGGAGTATTAAGGTTGTATGCTTCAGTGATAATTTCTTGTAACTTATTTGCTGCAGAGTCAAGCTCAACTGTAGAGTTGATACTGCCGCAACTATTTACATTATCATGAAGATATGTTGTGTAAAGTTCCCAGTTGGTTTTTCTTGGGTTTCTAAAGTACTGGATGCTCTTTGGGTAGTGTTCTATGTTGAAACATATATAAGCATGATCAGACATAGAAGCTTCCTTCGAAACATGCCAGTTCTTAATATGGTTAGTAGCGTTTATGTTAGTTAAAGTAAGGTCAAGGACCTCGCCTCTGATTGCGTTTCTAAAGGTAGGCTCACTACCTTTGTTTGCAATAAACATATTGTTTGTATACAAAAATTGAAGCAGACGCTCGCCTTTTGTGTTAATGTTGCTACTTCCCCACACGGTGTGATGAGCGTTAGCATCACACGCTATTATGAGGTTATAGTGGTTATTGTTGCAATACTTGGTGGTGTGTCGTCCTCATCCCCTGGGAAGTATGCAGAAGCTAAAATGAATTTACGAAATCCACCTTGAGGAAGATGAATTTCTATCTGGACCGTTGTAAGATATCTACAGATAAATTCATTCAATGGAAATATTTTCAGATGTTTGTTGAAGAGAATCGCGGTTCGCGGTCTTTCCACATCTGAGAAATAGATCATTTTTGTATTTTTGTTTGACGATAGACCTTTTATTCTTTTGCTGTCTGCCCAGGGCTCCTGTATAAACGCAAGATCGTGAGCATCCTGTTCAATTAACCGGTTCAAATTAACTGAGGCCAATTCTGATCTGTGCAGATTAATCTGAACGCAACTTAATTTAGGTACTAGAGATTTTTGTCTATATCGTACAGGTCTTCTGTCTGACTTAGAGTATGCTGGTGAATCAGACATTACCATAGAGTCAGACATGGTGTGTGTACTATCCGAATTAGGATAAGCTAATAAATCAGGCATGATCCTAGAGTCAGACATGGCATGTGTGCTGTCTGGTTTAGAATAAGCTGATAAATCAGGCATGATTCTAGAATAGGACATGGTGCACAGTTTTGTTGTTAGTTTATGTGATGCGTTTGGAGAAGCATCGCTCTCATCTAAAACTTTATAGTTTTCCATACAATATTTATGGAGAAAGTAGGGAGGTACATTGGTCAACCACAACAGAGCCCTGTGCTGTGGTAAGGCTATTGAAACTAGAGGACGCCCGGTATCCAGAGTTTCGTACTAATAATCAAGCACCCCCTTGACCATGCTAAGCTTTCGGCGTACGTGTCTCACCTTAGCTTTGGGTTTTGGACTTGATCTTGGCTTCGATTCTCACCGAGGACCTAACGGCATGGGTGACCCTACCGTTGTAGCTCCTAAGATCACTGAATCTACTGAGCCTCATCACTGCGTCAAAGCGCCAAGTCCATTAGATGGATTCCAACCAGGATACTGTGTGGTATGTACAGAAAGTGGGATGACAGCGGTCACCCATAAGGAGGCAGTCAACAAGACAAAGTATGGAACATTAATAGACTCACTCAGAGCTGGCATAATGATTAAAAAATACATTAACTATTTTACCTTCCAGATTTTCTAACCAGGACCCCGGTGGTCATAAAAATTGTTACTAGAAATGGGAGTACTCTTCGGGAGGTCGTGACATGTAAAGCCAACGCACACAACAGGATCTGGGGTAATAACGACACTATCCATGTATATTCTGTCATTTTTTTCGGAAAACAAAACTCCAGCGTACTTTCTGAAAGACTGCCAACTAGATAATATTTCATTTGTAAGAGCCCCGTATTTACAAAAATGACCTTGTCGAGGTACAACAAATCACTACCACATTTTAATATAATCCAGTCTATTGAGGAGATTCGATATATTCAGCAATATTTTCAGTACTAGTGATCGAATGAAGATGCTTGAATGGTTCGACCACTGCTGGGCATGGGCTGGACCACGTGCTGTTCTAGTTTCGTTGCAATATTTACTCATCAATTGGGGTATCCGGATGTGTGTTCTTGATTCAGCTCGTGTTGGTAGATTGACTTGACAGCAATTTGACAGCCTGAATTCTTTATAACTAAAAATTTTTCTGAGTGGGATTTTTTTTCACATATGACGTGAAAATGTTGAAGCATTGATAAATGCTTGTTTCCGAAAAGTCACCTGATTGTGATTTGTATCGATGTCGAAATAGCAATTGTCACTTATTTTTTAAAAGCAAAGCTAAAATGTTCGACATATTTTATTAGATTGCATTAATTATTCTCCTAGCATAAATGCATTTGAGCTACAACTTTGGGATAACCTTTGCATTATGCTTTTTAGTTACATCACTGGATTGTATTAGTGTAAGAATATCTTCGCCGAACTTCAAGAACTATGTACTCGCACAAACCGAATTTTAGACACTTCCAAACCAAAAATTTCACACATTACATTAAAAAAATTGTACTCACCTTTGACGGGAATAAAAAAAGGTTAACCTATCTTCGCTATTTTCAGAATTTTTTTATTTTCATCATCGTTTGTCAATAATTCCCAAATTCATTTATTTTATTTTATAAATCAAATTCTACACTTCAATTTCCTTTTTCAAAGTTTTCTTTATTTCTCTTCCTACAAGGACAACAAATGGGTTAATTATTAAATTTATATTAAACTAAATAATTAATAATGATCACCAAAAAAAAAATTACCTTAACACTTTTACATTTATTAGTTAATTTCTTTTTTTTTTTGTTTTGAAAGTTAAAACTTTTTATACATATAATTATTTTTTCTTTTAATTTTAACATAAGTTGTTTGTTAATTATTATTTTATTGTCAAAACTAAAAATGAAAAAAAATTAGTATAATTTTAAAAATGAACAACAAAATGGAATTAATAATGTTTTGTAAATATATGTTTATTAATATCTTTATTATAGACTAGAAATTAAAAATAAAATTTTTTAAACTAAAATCACAATAAATTTATTTATAATTTAAATCAAATAAATGTAATTACAATTCAGGTATGTATGTAATGTTATATTAAGTTATATATTATTTTTTTTTTATTATATGCATATAGTTTAAAAATTTAATATAGTTGAATGTAGAGAATTTCGTTACATAAATGTTGGAAGAAATTGTAATTTTTCAACATTATTTTTCAACTATATTTAAAATGAATTTTTATAAAACTTAAAATTATAATAATAAAATGTATGCTTATATATTTCAATAAAATATATTCTTTATGTATATTCATTTCAAATCAGTGGTATCGTTAAGTAGATCATCAACATCAGCTTCCCAATTTTCGTCTTGTTTATCATCAGCAACCATTTCAAAATCTTGTAATTCCGCCTCCAAATCCTTTTCCCATTGTTCATCTATTTATTTTATTTAAATTTAATTTTCTTTCTTTTTTTTGTTTATTAATATTATAATGAATAATGTTAAATTAATATTTTGTTCTCTAAACCCATATTTTTAGTTTTGTTAATATAATTAATTAAAATTTAATATTTTAAATAAGGAATTAACTATTTTGAATAATTTTATTTATAATATTTATCATATAATTTTTTTTTATGTGAATTATTATGAAAATAATAATAATTTTTATAACAAGCAGAAAAGTAATAATTAAGATTTTATGATTGTTTTGATTTTGATTTTTTTTTTATCGCGGTTGAATTTTCCGATAGCATAGAGACCATAAAAGTTGAAATGATTTTCGTCTATATTTACTTAATTTTATAACACTTTAATTATTTAAATATTGCATCGTTTTAATTTGTTATTTTAAAGATATTGTCATTTAAACTATTTCGTTTAGTTAAGGAAAGAAAATTTTTACCGATGGGATAACTTTGAATTTTAGAACAGGCATAGAAATGTGAAAAGTTTGTAGTATTTGTTAATGATTATTATTGATTTTAGTTGTCTGAGAAATAATCAGTGTTGCTTATCCGTGTGACAACGAAACAACATCACCATCATCCGCAAATAAATTTATTAAAATCAGACAAAAAGATTCAGAAAAATTGCAGTTTCGAATCGAAACAAGAACACCACAACCAACTATTTCTAACCGGGTCATGTTTAATTGACTAGTTACCAATTATTGAATTGACTATTTCAACCTGAAAACTTTTAATATTAAAAACAGAAAAATACATATAAGGTAAATTCAGTGAATTAATAATAAATGCAACGAAGTGGACCGTAATTCGTGGAACAACCAACAGTTTCTCGGAGTGGTTTAAATTGATGTTAGTTGAAAAAAAAAAAAAGAAAAACAATTACAAGTGCAATAACATTTGAGTCGTTTGTGTATCATTAAAGAATAATCTTAGGCCTGAAAACAGTTCACACTCAAAAATAAATTATTAAACCTATAGTTATAGTGTAATTAAAAATAAATTTAAATTTTTTTTTATAAATAAAATTTAGAACGGAGAGAAAGGTTGTGTGTTACAACTAAACGTAAAAAAAATAACTTTAACAAAGTTTCATGTGGTCCTTCGAGCCGGACTATTAATTTTTAAGCTAGTTTTGACAATCATCCGGCTCGAAGGACCACTATTTGGTAATGTTTTCTGTTTTCCATAGGTACGAACATCGTTCAACAAATAATCAATTTGAGCCATTTCAACCATCGAATCAATAGTTATAATAGAAAAATTACATAGCAAACAATATTTTTGAGATAAAAGACAAATTAATATGGGAAACGTTAGTTTTTTTTTTATAGTAAACACACATCAAGATAGTATGTAAGTAAGTACATATGATTTTTTTTTTGTTAAATTTATATTTCAAAAGTTTCCAATTGAAATATTAATTAATAATAATAATAACATTTAAAATTTATATAAATATACACAGAGCAACAAGTTGAATAATATTTCTTTTTTTTATTCCGTTTTTTTTAATATTTTTATATTCATAAAAATTTTATTTTAATAACAAAAGTTTCATTCTTATTATTTCAATAAATATAAAGATATATATATACCAAAAAATAGTAAAACATATATATATCATTATATTAAATGTAAATATATATTTATTTAATTATTAAATATGTATTTTTTTTTGTTTGTTTTAAATTATTGCTAAGCAAATATATTTAATTTATTTAGTATTTTGTTGTTTTATTTTTGTTTGTTTTATAAAATAAACGAAGACATTTAAATGGATTTTTTTTAAAATTTAATTATGAGTTTTTTTGTTATTGACATTTATAGTTTGTATAATATTGAATGATTGAGATTTAATATTTATATTATTTTATTTATATTTATCTAACTAGAATATTAACATGACGATATTCTTCCATTACTTGTATTAGCTAACCTTTCGTCGAAAAACTATTTAAAATAATAATAAAACGAATACCAATTTAGATTCCTGTAGATTGTTTTGCATAGCAAAATATAAAAAATTAACAAAAAAAAAAAAAAAATAAAAGAATAATAGTATTTTTGCGCGACATAAAAACACTATTACACACCTACAAGGATTTTAAAAAATATTAAATAATAACAAAAAATCATCGAATAAATCTCAATCATACAATAATTATGATTCAAATATTTTAAATTTGATTAACTAATTTTTTTTCTATTTTTTCTAATAATTATTAAATTTTATTTTGATATAATTTGCAAAAATTCCCTATATAGGTCTCTAAATCATAATCAGAGAGAATTGAAAAACTATTAACATAAAAGGAAAAATAAATTTAAATTAATTAGAAAAAAAAAACTGCAATTCAATGTTTTTTTTTAAATTAAGAAATAAATTTTAATTAATTTTCTTTTTTATTTCATTTAATTTATGTTCCTTATATTTCAGCGTCATGTTTTTATTTTGTTTTAATTTAGGCTGTTGATAAAAGAAAGCAGAAAAAACAAATATTGATTTTTATTTTATTTCAAATATGAACTACAGAAAACAAAAAATAAGGTGATATTTAGAAGTCAAGCGAAATAATTATACAAATCATAATTTTAATTTACTAATTTTAGGTAATAAAATTTTTAAAATTCATTTGGAAATAATCGTTAATACTCATTTGATATTGTAAAAGCATAGAAATTCGCAAACGACAAGAACTCTCTTAACCAAGAGCCAATTTCAATTACAAAACCAGGATTAGTGTCCAAACTCCAAAACATGTTAAAGTGAGAAAATTCGTAATATTCGTACTATTCATCATATCTTTCCAATTTAGCATTCTTTGATATATGAAAAATTAACGTTTCTTAAAGGGATGAGTTCTTAGCACCGAAACTACCCGGCGCCATCGGGCCAACGATCGTCAGGAGCCGCTATATTTTTCCGTCCAAGTGTGTTTTCACTAACCCATTCCACTAAGGTTGCTCCGAAATATTCTCCAAATAACTAAAATAGAAATTAACACAAGACTAGACTCAGTCACTGCTCAACAAAACCTCAGTGACTGTTAGATGAAACGGCTACAATGAATGGTGTCACATAAGGAAATATTCTGAACTGAAATCTAACAATAGCACGCCATAACATTAAGAAAAACCGAAATAGTGCTGGTAAACGTATATATACCGGCGGCAAATTGCTATCCTACGCGATAGTATGACAAAATCTGTTGTCCTACAATGATTGTTACGTTTTGGACGACATGAACGCTGGCGCTCTGCCTTATTTGATGATGGGATTGAATTCTCTGACGTATCACTTCTAAAAGCAGCAGCTCTCTTGTGTCATAATAATGATATCAATTCAAAGATCAATAACCTAGTGCAAATATGACCACAGCATGTACACTAATTTTTTTTAAAATCGATTGGGATGACTCTCGTAACCACATAGAAGACAATCTGGTGAAAATACAAACGCCATTCAATCTCCATCTTAAGGAACTTGTGTTGCGTATGATCATGCCAGAATCTGCAACAACATTCATTGCATAATTTTCCATCAGCATAGAATCCATTATAAGTCAAAAACCTAGAAACACCGATCCTGTGGAAGGTCGGTAGATAATTCTAAATCATACTGACCAATATCACTATTGCCACTAATTGCTAAACAGATGCCTCATACTACCTGCACTGGAACAGCTAACACCAGTGTCACATCCGCACGATTTCATCAAGAGACACAGTACGACAACTCCGCTCCATACTATTCTAGATACAATACAAAAAAATCATCGCACAAAAAATGGCTCTCGAACGGCATCCGCACTCACCAAACTTACATCGAATTCAACAACGACAAGTCGAAATATCGCCAGGTGATACAGTGAGCACCATAATTAGGTGTTTTATCCCTTGTATTACTCACCTTCTACAAGTCCAGCCTACCATACCCATCGGCGTGAGCGTGTAATCATATAAATAAATACTTATCCACGTTCAATAATTAACTCACCGACGAAACCTTGACCACACGGGATACACGTGGTCTTCGACATGTTGACGATTTTAACCCGTGCAAAACAGACTTGGCATTAACCTACTGAAATCTCTAGCAGGCATCAACTGGGATGAAGACAAAGAGCATCACCACAACCTACAAAGCCAGTTCCAAACCCAGACCTTTTACATGTAGAAAAAAAAATTCTTCCAGTAAATGGCACAACGATCTCAAAAAGGTACCGATTAGCAAATAATTATTTAATTAAAACAACAGCGCCATCGATGTTTGTCCTAACTGTAATGTAGGACCACAAGACCACGGGCATTTACTTAAATGTTCAACACAAAAAATGAGTAGAACCGGGTGAAAATACATCAAAGAAGTATAGATCTGGAAAACGGCAAGAATAAGCCCCATCTTGAAGCCTGGAAACAGACCGATCTCCATCCTTTCATTGGTCGCAAAACTAAAAAACTACTACTACACGAGAGTACAACACGCTTTCATTGTTGAACATTATTTTAAAAATAATAAATCAAAGAATATTGAATTAACTTCGTCAACTGTGAAGATTAATTGAAAAATTCAGAAAGATTGAATCAATTGGCGAAGCTTAACATATTGGCCAAAGTTGCCGCATTTTGGGTTCAGGAAACCCACATTTGGTTGTCGAAAAACAAATGCATCCACAACGTGTCCTTAATGTTTTTGGTTTATATTTTGGACTGGAGGAATCATTGAACAATATTTCTTCGACAACAAGGCGAATCAGAATTTGCCCCATCGATTATTTTATTTTGTATCTTACAAATCTGACACCTTTGGACATCTTCAGGCTCATTTAAAAGATAAAGTTTATGCCAATCGTACGAGAACAAATCATTAATAATAAAAGTTATTGAACCTTTCAACTTTTGAGTGAAATTCGGGTCCAACCAATATGAGGCACTAGCAAAAATCACCAAAAATAACATTGGCCGTTAGCACTGTTATGGACCACATGGCATATACATCCCTTTCTCTTTTGTTTATAGTTACTAAATAGACCAGGAGACAGCGTTGCATTTTGGTTAGTGATTTGATGCCGATTGAATTTAATTTTTATAGATAGATTAATTATTTGTGATGTAGAAAATAAGAGTCAGCCGTCAGACTTGCGGGGGGTGTGGTAGTGGGGGGTAAAAAAAACGAATTACAAAAGTAATTTGATGCCGCTTCAAAGATGCCGCTTCTGTTTACACTATAACAATTGAAAAAAAAGTGATCAGCTGATTGGCGGATGGGGGATTATGGGTCAGCTCCTCGTATACATCAGTATAAAAATGCAATATAGTCAAGACCTTTCTGCATAGGATCTTGATGAAACTTTGGCAAATGATCCAGGTTCACTTGAAAATGGAAGATCTGAATTCATTTTAAATTTGGACAAAATGGCGGGGGGTCTCCCGAACACCTCTAAGTTTAAATCTTCAATAACTTCTAATTCCGACCTATGATCTTATGGAAACTTGGTATATAAAGATTTAGTACTGTTTCTAATATTTCTGCATATCAACTTCCGGTTTGACACTTCCAGTTAAAAAGTTTTTTTTCCAGGTGTTTATCCCTACTGCAGCCTACAATTACCGATCGATTTTCATGAAACGTTACTGCAAAACCCTGTTGATGGACAAAAAATTGACAAAAGAGCCACTCACAATCACTTTGCTTAGCTTCTCAAGATGGATGGGTCTACGCCCCAGAAGTACTCGGAACCCAGTTCCGACCAAGGACCATCACAAAAATTTCGACGAAAGGTGCTACTTCGACGCTCCATTTTTTGGATAAAGAAGCAGTTGTCACTGGCCTCACTGCTTCAGATCCTCCTCGTCATGGCCGGTAATGAAAGAAATCTTGGACCAACTAAAATATGGCATTGAGCAATATGCAAAAACATTTTAAGGGCAAACACTACATCCGTCCAGTGTAATAGCTGTAAAGAATGGTGTCATCTTAAGAACTGCTCAGGCTTGCAACACATAAGCAATGGACCAAAAACTACATAGCGCCATGTTGCTATGCATCAAGTCAACATATAAATACGAGTTCGCAACAAAACACAATGCGAATGAGCACACATCCGGAAACCCCAAGTGATGTGAAAATAATGCAGCTAAATTGTAACGGTCTCTTAAACAAAATCGATGATATCATCAACTTTATGTATAAAAACAATATTCTAGTCGCGGTTTTGCAAGAAACCAAATTAAATGTTAGATCTAAGATTAGTGATAGTATCTGTGATTATAGAATTATAAGACTGGATAAAGGGAAGGACAAAGGTGGTGGCCTTGCCTTTATCATACACAAAACCATTATCTACCGTACAACCACATTAGCAGTAGTACCGGGAACTGATAAACACCTAGAACTAGGTATTACAGGTATTATTACTAGGTACTACAATAAAATCCGGAAATACGGAGATAAATCTAGTCAATATTTATATTCCACCAGTAAGCAGCTGTGATATAGGTTATGAACCGTCCATAGGACATTTATTTTACACCAAAGACTGTCTAATTCTCGGAGATATAAATGCTCACCACGATATATGGCACTCACACTTGAACACTGACTCAAGAGGTGGAAATATTGCTGATCAAATTGACGGCTCCAACTTTGGAGTCCTCAATGAACCACAACCAACAACAGTAACAAACAACTCATACTCGTCTCCAGATGTTTTACTTGCCAGCATGTCACTAATGCCAATCGCTGAATGGAGAACTGAAATGGCATTGGGATCAGATCATGTGCCGATCATAATCACCTTAAGCCGTTCCCTAAACGAAACGAAATCCGAGAAGAAGACTTACATTAATTTTAACAAAGCAGACTGGGATAATTTTACCAATTTTACTGAATTAGAATTCAGTAAGCAAATTTTACCAATTGACATATCCTCTCTGGGGAAAGAAAATTCAGAATTTTTTAATGATTTAATTTTTAACAAAGCTAGATCTCGCTTCATTCCAGCCGGCAGAATACAAAAGTTTAAACCAAACTTCCCACAAGAAGCCTGTGTACTTTCCTCCCAAAGAGATGACATCCGTAAGGCAGATCCAACTGATTCTAGAATTTCGGGCCTGAACAAGCAGATAAGTAAACTAGTAATGGAACACAAACGTAATAAATGGAAAGATTTAGTGAGTAAGTCAAACTTTGGCACAAATAAAAGTCTGTGGAAGGTGATAAAGGGCTTAACACATTCGCGTCCATCGCATAACAACTGCATGATCTCCTTCGATGATATCCCAACCGAAGGATTGAACTTTCTCACTACCATACTCAAATCATCTCTAAATACGCTCCAGATACCAAATATCTGGAAAACGGCTAGAATAAGTCCCATTTTGAAACTTGGCAAGCCTGAAGAAAAAGGAGAAACCTATAGACCGATCTCTACCCTCTCATCGGTTGCAAAATTGATAGAAGTACTACTACTACCTCGGCTAACAGAATCTTGCAAATTGGCGTCACATCACCATGGCTTTAGGAAAGCACACAGTACAACCACCGCGCTTCATAGAATCCAAAACCAAATCAGCGATGGTCTAAACCAAAAACAACCCTGTGCTAGAACAATTTTAGTTGCACTTGACCTGTCAAAAGCTTTCGACACAGTGTCACATGCTGCACTACTGAACGACATATTCAACACCAATCTGCCAGGTCTAATAAAACGCTGGTTGTGCAACTATCTCAGAGGCCGCCAAACATACGTTGAGTTCCGTAACTCTAGATCTAAGATGAGAGTACTCAGACATGGAGTTCCACAAGGTGGAGTTCTCTTGCCTTCATTATTCAGCCTCTACTTAAGTAGTTTACCTGCACCACCGGAAGGAATAACTATCACGTCATATGCAGACGACTGCACGGTGCTTGCAACAGGAAACAACCTGGAACAACTCACCAATGTCCTAAACACATACCTCAACACCTTGAATGAATGGTTTAAAACCAAAAACTTCAAACTGTCCACTGAAAACCGTCCACTTCTACACTTTTCACCACATGGACGAAGGAGGTAAATACAACACTCAATATCTGCATTGACAACATACTAATTCCTACTGTCAAAAATCCAAAACTGCTGGGGGTAACATTCGATCCACTACTTAAATTCAACGCTCATGCTCAACAAATAAATACAAAACTTAAAAACAGGAACAACGCACTGAAAGCTCTACCGGGCAGTTCGTGGGGTAAGGATAAAAACACAATAATAACGGCATATAAAGCAATAGGAAGGCCTTTCATAAATTACGCTGCTCCCATATGGACACCCCAAGTCGCTGACACCCACTGAAATAAGTTACAGATAACAGAACGCAGTTCTGCGTACAGCAACCGGTTGCCCCCATCGAGATCACCTGCACGGGGAATGTAGCATATTGCGGGTGCGTTAACACAACAATATCTTTAGTCCTGTCATAGAGAGCAGCATCCCTGCAATGACACCTTATCCATGACAACACCACCTAGAGATATAAGAAGAACTGCGAAATGCTACCTACAAGATGTTAGAAGCAATGAAGACATAAATAACATCGACGAGCCTACGTATAAGAGGGGGTTGAAAAATCTACATACCAAAACCGTTGAAGACACAATAAAGAACTACGCCCCGAATCGAGTTCTCAATAGCAAACCACCACAAGTCGTTGCTGAAGAGGTAAAACTGCCACGTAGCACCAGAACCATCCTAGCGCAGTTAAGATCCGGTTGGTCACGCATCTTAAATAACTACATGAGTAGAATTGACCATGAAATTGTTGACAAGTGTCCCATATGTGAGGGCACGCCACATGATGCTAACCACCTTTTCAGTTGTCTAGAGATACCAACCGACCTGACGAAGGAAGATCTGTGGTACCGCCCAAGGGCAGTAGCAGAGTTCCTGAATCTGGACTTGGAGCCAGAAGAATAGCACCACAACTCGTCGCTACAACAACAATATCAGTTTGCTAAGTTTTTCAACCGACAACCATATGCTTGTGTGTTAATGCCAGACCGCAGCTTACAAGAAGAATTAAATCCTGTTAATCACACAAAAGAGCTTGAAATCCTTTCAGAATTGTGAGGCCGAATTGTAGGGAAAAGTGGATGCGTAATAAATATTGTATTGGGTATAGTATAGGCTGCGATTTCAAAACAGCTATCAGAAACGTTAATCGGAGCTACATACCATCACTGCACCACAACATCAATATTCCAATTCGAAACATTCGCCATTATTACTTATCTAAATATGACAGATGAGGAACTATTCGACGGCCCACGAATCACGATACTATAAAGTGCAAAGCAGCACCAATAATAAAAATCAAATCGACAATAATAGTAGATAATAATATAATAGACAAAAATCTGGATTATTTAGGTGATCCAGGGTAGTCCTTGTTATTACTAGTGTATGTGAGTAATTCTTAGCAGCTTACGGATAATACAGTCACTCAATTTTTAGCCACTTCAATGCTGGCATATCATTGCAACAATAGATAGATAGATGGTCAGGAAAAAATCATACAATATTTTTCAAAAACTGCTATCAGACCCAGAAGCAAAATTATTGGTTTATACAGAAAGAATGCGTGTACAACTTACTGTCTGAACATTTTCAAAACCTCTACCGCCGGTTTTATAATAAACTGAACTATGATCTTTTAAAACCAGATTAAAATGTAAAGATGATACACATTAAAAATAGCTAAGCTCTTAGGTCATTTAAAATTAACTCCTTGGACTGACTGCTAAACGTAATAGTTTCGCTAGAGGTAACTGAAAACGAAGCTTCACATGTAACGGATTGCGCAAAAACTGATGAATGATTAGACGATTCGCCACTACACGAAGCTCCGGTGAACCCGATTCAAGTTTTACATCAAACGAAGTGTACTGATTAATAAATAAAGGTTAAGATATTTCCAAATCCTTCCAGGATTGTTTTGATATATAAATAAAATGTTTAAATCGATAATAAGTTTTACACTCCCACTAAAAAACTGGTAAATTCTATTCCTATTCCAGATGAAACAGAATACTTTGCCGACGGCCTTTAAATGATATAAACAAATTTGTTTTTTGTGATGCCAAAAATATCAACAACTAGAACGAAATCTGCGTTTACAGTATACAAATCTGAATCATAAACGTAAATGTTATATAATAATAAAAGATCCTCTATGATTGATCCAAGATTGCTTTTTGTAATGAAAGAAATGTTAGTTGTCAATTCAGATAGTGTTCCATGTTTAAGGAATGGCACAAAATTCAACAAACCTGCTTTTTAAATAGAACAACAGAAAACTTTTGAGCTCCGACAAATTGAAGTCATATTTCACATTCATTGGATTGCACCCAAATTTTACAAATTGCTAATGTTGCCGAATTCATTCCAATTATGAATCTGAGTTAGCATTTTGGAGTACAGATCCATAACCAGAACAAATATTCAAAACCAGAAAAAATGTATTATGTTCAGTTGCCATTTACCGTAATGGCCAATTTAACTTATGCTCCACTTTTAACAGATAACGCCAAATTCTCGATAAGCTCTGGCTGGTTCGAATCAATACAAATTGATTACGTTACGTTGTTTTAAATAATGGATAGGTATGTAAAATAATTTCTAAAACAATAATGTTACTTAGCGTTGGTTATTCTGGTTTCGATTCAACACAAATTGTTTTATTTTTATACTTTTGACTTCATCAGAGACATGTTATTGGATTGAGAGAAGCCAAAACCAGAACATATCTATCATTTCCTCTTTACAGTGCTTCAGTCAATCCAATTCGTTTACACATCTAATCTAACAAGTTGTGCCAAATGATACAAACGCCTAGATAACTACAGATCTATTTATAGATCCACGCTTACTTTTCATGTAGATAAAATGTTCAAACGAAGTAAAGAATCGCATCTCGCACAGCAAAAACATTATAATGACAAACTACTCGATAAATGGATAAACTAAAGCTGAATGCAGGTAGTTTAACATGATAACTTAGTTCATTATTAGTAAAAATATTTTGGAAAAAAATTAATTCCGGTATATTGAGAATTCGGCTCGATATACCGGTATTGAATGCCTACGCAGCATATTTAGAGGATATTTTCGTTTTGTAAGGCAAATATCGACAAAAACTTGTAAAATAGGAAAGGGGTAAACCTATCTATGGCTTTTAAAATTCAGAAAAATGGGTTGTCATAAATCTTGGCGAATGACAAATAAACTAAACGATTAGAGCAAAGCACGAGCTGCAACATAATGCTCTGTTAAAGCTAAATGAAAAATATAATAATTCTCAGAGTTCATCTGCTTAATCTTTCAATGATTCCAGTAAATTGTGAAATAGGAATTGAGACAAAATTATAGCAATTTTTTAAAAATAGTATTTCAAATTGCAGGAAAAAACAAATCGTAGTGAAATACTAGGAATGACGAATCATCAAAATGTTGTTTCTATCCACGAAATTTTATTTTAAGAATATTAAGTTTGTTTTTAGTTTATGAAAACTTTAAGCTGTTAACAATATTTTACGATTATTTTAGCATATATGTATTTGATTTAAAATGTAGAAAAAAAACTATATTGCATTTATAAGCTTCGTTAAAATAAACAATTTATTATTTATTTTGAGTTTGTGAACTGTAAAAATATTGAACAACAGATATTTAAACATATATGTACATATATTTGTATTTCATATTTAACACCGAAAAGATTTAGGTCATACATAATATTGCAATACAAATGAGTTGAAGAGAACTGTGTGTAAATCGTATTAATGGAAATTTATAAAATAATAGTTATGTATGGAATCATTTTTAAAACTCGAAAGTCGATTGAAATTTGGTAACAAATACATTCTAATTGTCTTCAAAAGGTTCAGTCGATTTGTCATGCATCAACAGCTTAAATGCGCTACTGCTGTGAAAGTAACTCGGTAATTGGAAAATCAAATTTGTTCTGTGTTTTTTCTGTTTTTTTCTGTGTTTCTCCAACATTGTAGCGTTATTGATATTTTTACACCCAAATACTCACAAGTCAACAGGTGTAATTCCAACTAACCCAACTTATTTTTCCGATGATGAGAATGACTGGAACAGACTTGTTTCTCTCCCCATTACTTAATATTTGGTAAACATATGGTCTCTTAATGGAGCTAATTACAAGTACCTGCATAACCTCGATATGTGTGTGAATGGAAGTGGCAAAAAAGTTACACCACCCACAGCCATATAAGCAATCTCCTAAGGCGGCCTTATAATTTTAAACCAGGTCATTAGGTTTCGCTCGAAATTTTATCCAAAGTGTCGTCGCCACAAACACTTTAATGCCAAGCTGGCGAATAAATTCATTAAAGCTAGTTTTCTTTCTAAAGAGGAAAATATTGGATATAAGATCTGCAACTCACAATGTATGTTATTTACGTATGTTATGTATGTATGTTATGTCATGTCATACCAAATATGTACCAAATATGTAATACATGTATGTTATGTCATACCAAATATATTCGCTAGTTTTATTCTTGCTTGAAAAGCCTCACATATATGTAAATCTATTCAAAGCCCGGCTAGGGATGTCTTATATTTTCGGTCATGTAGGTCTACCCCACGATTGTAACGTTATCAACATTCCTTAATTCTTAAAGAAATTTTTATCCATTATTTGAAATTCTTAGAGTTCTTCCCATTATAAGTTGACTATCAATTTAAACTCTTACTATTTATTTCACGCCTAAAACTGTCAACAAATTCTAGTTGCACAGCCAATGATATCACTAGTTTACAAGAAAAATCTCCCTAAATAAAACCCAATTTTTCCTATAGATTTTGACCGGCTGAACACGAAAATTTACAATCATTGTTTGTTCAAAATTTAAGCCGGTTGAATAAAGCAATTTTTTTAATAAAACATAAATTTTTGATTTTTTTTTTTCACCTTTGTTCGAGTATAACTTCCAGAATCCTTGATGGATTTTTCAAAAAATAGCTCAAAATGTTTGTTAGTATCTGTGCTATGCACTTTTTTCATTAATATATTAAATTTGTTTGTTTTGTAAAATATGCGATCCAAAAACCGGAATAACCGTTTTGTTAACCGAAAAAATTGGTTTTTCGCGAATATCTCAAAAAACAAGAGCTAACCTAAAAAAAATGAATATGATATTCGTGTTCAGCAGGTCAATATCCACAAGAAAAGTTGGGTTTTAGTCAGGGAGACAAAAAAAGATCAAAATTTGTATACTAGTGTATTTAACAGTTGCATAGTCCAGCGGTTCTTAAACTTTTTTGTATTGCGACCCCAAATTTTAAATGCCATATTTTGGCGACCCACCTATATTTTTTTTGACAAATAAACGTTATTAAAAAAAAAAAAAACGTTTAATTAAACAACAAAAACTATTTTATTTTCACCTAATATAAAAATAAAAATTTATAACATTACTTCGACCTAAGTATGACCATTCATGAGCCAAAAGTGAAATTTTTACCCCCACTTTTTTTGGAATTTCCGACGTTTTAGAACCTACTGATTCTAAAAAAGCAAAAAACAAATGTATGTCTGTCTGCCGGCCGTCCGTCATTACGAAAACCGCTTGAAGGATTTCAAAAATTTTTTTTTCTAAAAATAGGCATACTCAAGGGTAGGTCCGAAAGGACGCTGTGTTCGATAACTGTACCGGAAGTGTGTCAAAAACAACAAATTTTTATATTTTTGGCTTAAACAACGTCCATTTTAAGTGCTTACGAGTAGAAACATTGAATTTGGAGAAACCTTGATGGTAGGGATTGGTATGTGAGATCAAAAACTAGATTATTGCATTATAAGTTTGTCAAAAAGATATTGTTAAGTGTGTCAAAAGAAAGATTTTTATTAATTTTTTTACCCAATTTTTTGGAAAAAAATAAAATTAATTATTTGTTTAAATGAAATTTTATTATTATTATGGAGAATTATGGCATTATAAGTTTGTCAAAAAAATAATTTCAAGTGTGTCAAAAAATGATTTCATTTATTTTTTTAGCCAATTTTTTGGAAAAAAAATGTAGTTGTTTTTTATGATGTAAATGTAATTGAAAATGAAATTGGACATGGAAATTTTTTAATTTGTTATAGTTTTTGAAATATGTTTGGAATTTTAAAAAAGTTTGTATATATGATTTTATAATAAATTTTGCAATATTTTTAGAATTTCGGAAAAAGTTTTAATTTTTGATTTTGGAATATTTTTAGAATTTTGTAAAATTTTAAATTTTTGATTTTATTATAATTTTTGGAATTTTGAAAAAAGTTTCAATTTTTGATTTTGTAATGATTTTTGCAATATTTTTAGAATTTTCGAAAAGTTTGAATTTTTAAGAATTTTTGGAATATTATTGGAATTTGGAAAAAGTTTAAATATTTGATTTTATTCTAATTTTTGGAATATTTTTGGAATTTTGAAAAAAGTTTGATTTTATTTAATTTTTACAATATTTTTGGAATTTTGAAAGAAATATGAATTTGTGATTTTGCAATATTTTCTCGAAACGCTAAATGGAGAGGTTTTTGAGTAGTTTGCGGAGTGTATCATCTTTACATTAAATTTTGTTAATTTATGATCTGTTATAATTTTCTGGCATCGTATTGATGTTTCGTGTTAGTTTTGTAATAAATTTCTAAACAGAGATAAAAAAATACTTGTACTTTAACAAAGAGCTCTGTTTGATAAACATCGCTGCCCAAAACTAAAAACCATGTCCTCATAAAAGTTTTTTGCCGAAAACTATATCAAAATCCTTAACCCAGACCGAAGTCTTGATATCTCGGAGATGTGAGATTTCAGCCCCTCCATATTTTTCTAGTTATAACAATATGAAAATTAATAAAAAATAAAGATTAATAACCTTTTCTAGTTATATTATTAAGTATTAAAATAAATAAAACATTAAAATATTTTTTTATGTGATGAGTGTGCTTGCTTCTTAGAGCAAAGTAACGTTAATTGTGGCTCGATTTCCGAAAGCGCTGGTCTCAATACATTTTTAATAGTGCACAATTGAGAGCTATATTTTGATTTAATATATATACAATAAGGATGAAAAATGCATTTTCGCACAAATATGTGGTGGAAAATGTCAAAATAATTTGAACTGTTTCTCCCTTTTAATTGACAACCAAAAAAATTTCCTGGTATTTGATTCTTAAATAGTGCTTTCAAAGTACTATGGCAGGATAGTTCAGCAAATTTTTCTTGAGCTTTTATGTCCATATGTTGTATATCTTTAAGTTTTATGTTAAAAGGCTAAATTATCCAACGGTGTTGTGAAATATTGAATTATTGAATTATTGAACGATCCGACTACAAAATTGTATTGAGGGTTGTGGAATGTCACCAAAAGATAAGTTAAAACATTACAACATTTAAAAAGTCATCCAATTCTAAAATCTTGAAAAATTAATTCAAAAACCTTGCAAAGTTGGTAATTTAAGACAAATATGTAGAAAATTTATTTTTTTAATATTTATATTTTATATTTTTTTTAAATTGGGAATTTCTCGCGACCCCATGAAAAAATCTAACGACCCCAGTTGGGGTCGCGACCCCGAGTTTAAGAAACGCTGGCATAGTCAATGATTTACGATATGACATAAACGACATGTAGTCTATGGGTTGCATTGCAGCCAACAAATAAGGCGTGAAAACAACTACAGGGTGATACATACAATGAAAGAAGCAGTCTCACATGCTCAGTATATGACAAGGGTAGCATTTCACAAGAGTAATGAAAAAAAAATCTCAAACCTAAGAACCTTCAATGAATTAAAAGCATTTGGTTTTTGGAAGTATCAGAGGGAAAACCCGATGTTGGAAATATGATTAAAAAAGTCATTGCTTGTAAGACTGCTATGATGTTAGGACTGCTAACTCTTTCAAAAATTTTTTTCAATTTTGCATCCTCATTATATAGCAGAACTCTAATATTTGAGAGTGAACAAAATATTTGATTTTTTGTTCACTCTTTCCTTCCTTTTTGTGCGCTTATGTGTAAACGATATATTTTTGTTTTATGTAAATATTTATAACTTATAGTTATTTGAGTGATTTTTCTTATTAATTCTAAAAAATTTTTCTACTTCTAAGCCCATCTTTTGGCCTTTCTTTTGGAACAATGTACAGATTAAAAATTAAATTTTGATTTTAATACATACTGGAAGAATTATTTGATATTCGTGACGATATATTTTTCAAAAAAGAAATAATTATTATTAGTTGTTTAAATAATAGAATAAAATAAAGGTTCAAAATTCATTGTAATTGAATTGACCAAGCCCAAGCCCAACTTCATCCAACATGACAACCGATTTAAAAGCTATACAAACACAAAAGGAAATGAGAGCTAAATCAATGACCACAAATAATATATTTGGAATCTCAGGAATCAAAGATCGAATAGGTAAATAACCTGAATATTTGTTTGAAACTTAAAATGCTGAGCCGCACTCATATTGTTTGCGTCTTAAGCAGGTATCATAAATGTTAATATTCTATTCTAGAAAGTACGATTCCTGATATATTATTTAAAAGGCAGAGCGACGCCTCAAAAAAAAAACAAAAGATAGGTCAGAAATTTACACTGTAAAAAAGTTTGTGAAACTAAGAATGTAAGTTTAAATGAACCTGTGTCAATAACTCGAACCTTTTGTAATATATATAGAAGAATAATAATAAATATAAGTACAAAATATTTTTTTAGAAACTAATTTTAGGAAAATACCAAGAAGCTGTTGCTGGTTCCACGAAATTGAGTACATAGTTCATAAATCTTAAATAACAAATACCAATTCAAAAAAACCGTCTGAGTCAGGAATAAGAGATTGGTCGATGTTTACTTTCATCATTTTCTCATCTGTACAAATTGTTTGATTGAAATCGATTTTTAATAATTATTTCGCCATCTCGTAAACAGACTACTTATACAACATTACACAGTTTAATTACAAATATTTCTATCTACCTTTGAAAAACTATTAATTTAAAAACAATAATCTCCATGCTATCTATTTCTTTTTGTGATAATAATAACTTAAATTTTCGATTAATTTAATTGTAAAAATTTTACAATATAAATAGTTACAATTTATAAATAATAAGAGCAAAAAAAATAGCAACGTGTGGCAACGAAAAAAAAACCATATAAATCGAAAAATAATAAAACAAGAGTATATATGGATATAAATAAGAATAAAATGTTTTATTTAGTTTTAGAATGGCAAAGTTTTTTTTAGGAATTTAGAAGTTAAATAAATAGAAAAATTAGTAATAGTTTTGTGGGTGGAAAAAAGTTCTGGGATGATGAATTTTTGTGAAAACTAAATTTATTGATATTTTATTTCGTAGCTAATCGTTTGAAATCTATTCGGTTGGAAATGTCGTTGTTTGGGAGAAACAAAAGGTACAGAAATAAAATCCAGAAATTTTATTTTGAGAAGATTGAATTAACTGATATAATTGATTTTGAAAATTTATCAAACGATTGTTTTTATATGATATCCCTGAAACCTACAAAATCGGGTAGGACGATTTAATAATAACAATAAATTCTTAATTTTCATAAAATTTTCTCATTCCGAAAGTTAGTAATTCACATTAAAATTAAATTATCCAATTGCTATGAATTTTGATTTACAAAATATTTAAAACAAATTATTAAAATTTCTTACCATGCTGTTCTATCGCTTGTTTCGCTAATGTATCTATTCCTAATTTTTTCATACCATCTTCAACTTCTTTTAAATCGTTTTCGGTCGCTTGATATTTATCTGATACAAATTCGGATTCATTTATTTTTTTACTACTACTATTTGTAATGGACTGTGTTTTTTCTACATTTGATTTATTTTGTTCTTGTATTCTTGATTCCTCTTTTTTAACTAAATTATTGTTTTTGTTTTGTATTAAATTAAAATAAAATAAATAAAATGAAAAATCAAAATTTTAATAAATTAAAAATTTGAAGCAAAAAAATGAATTGAAATAGTTAACGTTACGATCTAATCATGCATTTTTCATGATTTAAAGTTTTCAAAAATAACTTACCCTCTTCTTCACTTTGTCCCATCATAGATCCTTCACCAAAATTTCCAAAATCTCCAGCTTTACATATAAGTGAAACACGGTAAAAGTAATTTCTCCAAAAGTTTTCCTCAGTTATTCTACAAATTTAATTTAAATTAATTAAAAGAAAATAATTGTTTTTAATTAAATTATAATTACATTTTTGGTACAAGTTCAAATCTCATTTTTTCCAATGCTGGATCTTCTGTCATTATTGATAATGCTATTGGATATACATTATCATAATTAAATTCAAAATCAACACCAGCTGGTGGAGCTCTAACAAAATTTCTTCGATCAGATGAAAGTGTTAAGATTTCTTCTTTAACTGAACTTTCATTTTTATTTCCTACCCAAGGTAGTACTGCCGCATCAGTTTTTGATGTTTGTGATTTCGTAAATGCTTCTTGTTCTTTATTAAATTCTCCAAGGATATGCTAAAAATGCAATACAAAACAAAGTTGAACGTGACTTTTCTCTAACAAAAAATTTATTATTCTTCAGTTATATTTTTTTTTGTTGAAATAAAAACTGTACTCATAAAACAAAATAAAAGTTGCATATTACTTAGAAAGTATATATTGTTCATATTTATCTTTCAAAGTTAATATATATTTTTAAGTTTATTCAAAGAAATATACTTTTTGAAATATGATCTGCATAAAAAATAAAACTTTAAAGAAATCGTGCATTAAAAGCTTATGCACATTTCCATTGTTAATACAACACAGAAAAAAACAAGTAAATAACGTCGACAGAGAAAATTAAATTAGATAACTAACCAAAACGACTTACGTTTTCTTCTACTGTTTTTTTAATTTTGGCTCCGGCTTTATTAACAGCAGAGTATAAAAATGATCCAAAAGTTTTAGCACTCTGCGTAACTTTGGTTGTAACATTTCCAATTTGTCCAGCTTGTTCTTCAGTTGGTGTACCAACCTGTGGTGATTCTGGACCCGAATCAGCACCCTCTGTTGCACTAAAATAAAATACAAAAAAAAAAAATTTAAATTGATTTTTTTGTAGAAGTTATAATACTAATTCTAAAATAAAATTTTATAATTGGAATATATATTGTAACAAACAAAAAATAAATGAACAAGCAGAACAATGTAATTAAATTAAAAATGTATATTGTATGGAATTATCTCGAATCGTCTTAGAACTTTTGTTTTTCTGGATTGGCTACATTTTTTGTGTTTTGGTTTTAATTGAAAAAAGTATTTATTCATTAGCTACAACCAACCAACTAACCAGATGAACCATTATGACTCAATCTGTATTAAATATCACTACACAAAAAAACTTTGTTCTTAAACGATCGATTTGTTTTAATTTGTTCTATATATAACATTAAAATGTTATAGTTTAAAGTGTAAAATCAATATATAATAAATTAAATTTCAAGACATTAGTTTTGATTCTGATCAATAATGTCATGTGGAAAAAGAATACAAACAGAAAAAACAGAAAAAGGAAGGTAATAAAATTATAAGATAAACCCGTAACATTTTTTATATTCATCTTAGATAATTTACTTATTTTCTTTTGTTTTTTTATCTTAAAGAAAATCAATGTTATAATTTAAAAAATTATATAAAAGTTAGTGACAAAGTATAAAAAAGGAAAAGTTAAATAGTGGAACGGTATTTATAGCATAGATAATTTAGTTGAATTGAGCTATCATTTCTAAAACGTCGGTCAAGAGGCAGTAAAACATTTCGATCAACACAGATTGTTAGACTAGCATCTAACCAGCAATGGTATCGACCACGACTGTTTAAAATAAAGTAACTAGCATAAAAAACCATATACATTTAGGCTGCATCAGTATTTCATTTTGCTTTGAAGTTTTCCAGGAAAAAAAGATTCACTTGTAACGGTAATGATTTTAACGACGGCAGCTCAAAAATTCTCTTCATTTGGCAAACTAAACTTGTATATTTAGCAAAAATGCTTTTCTTCAAGAAGTACCTTTGTCAAAAAACGGCATTTTATCTTATACAATACATTATATTCCCCATCTAACTTTACTATTGTCCAATATTGCCCAAAATTTTTCAAACCTATGGAAACAATACCGGGGTTCGGGAGCCCCTGTCCTACTTCATCAATTTTTTTTCCAAAACACTTTCAGAACTATGGGGAAACGAACCTGAAAGTTTATGTAACAAGTTTCATCAAAATCGAGTGACAAGACAGAGTTATTAAAGTTACAAATAAACATTTGTATAAGAACTACATCACCCCTCTTCTTTGTCCAATTTAGTCCAAAAGCTTTCGAAGCTATGGGAAATCGACAAAAGTTTATGTATTATTGGAGTTTGAAATAAACAATTGTTCGTAAGTCCCCTCCCCTCTGGTCGAACTTTCTCCTAAATCATGGAACACAAAACCGCTTTCATTAAAATCAAGCGGCAGAACTGAGAGTTATTGGAGTTTCAAAAAAGCATGTGTATGTGGGAGATCTCCTCCTTCCACTTTGTCCATATTTGCCTAAAAGCTTCAAACCTATGGTCAATCACACCAAAAGCTTATGAGTTTCATCAAAATAAAATAACATGACTAAAAGGTATCGAAGTTTTAAATAAATAGGTGTCCAGGAGCCAACTCCCACAATTTGCCCAAAAGATTTTCAGATAACCGTCGCCAGTCAAAGAGTTTAAAAGTTTTTTTCCTTATTTAAACTATGATACACAAGATCCAGAAATATCAGAAAAATTGGAGTGAAATTTCGAAAGTTCTTTCGAGATTGTTTGGTCTTTCAGTTTAATACAGAAAAAAATTTATAGGTTATGATTTCTTCCACAATACATGACTCATTTTCGATTGAGAGTTTCACTGAACGACGGTAAAATAAAATTGTATTTCGCTAATAATTTTGATTTTTTTTAGAAAAGTGTAGCTGGTTTTTAAATCCTGAACTTATCAGAATCTTTGACATAAAATTAAAATTTTAAATGTCCCGAATTCGCATGAAAATTATCCGATTTCTGGAATTTTTCCTTAATTTTTTCTAAAGGAGACTTTCTACTAATATCAATAACCCGAGCAGAAATTTGTCAGAACTCAAATAGAGCTCTAGTCATGTTTCCCCTAATTCGATTGGGTACTGATCATGAGTGTAACGCTTTTGTCCTATCAGTCACTGATTGGGATAGTCGGATCAAGTCCTGATCAAGTTCGCAGTCTGCAATTAAATAGGGCAAACCTTATGGTATTTCGTATCAACCTCTCATCCGATTGTCCAACTAGGGATCGAATACGAAAAACCAAATCAGAACCGGATATAATCAAATTGGGTTAACCCTAAAAAGATATTCTAAATCACGTTCGAAACATCAGATTGTCCTAATAGTACTTTTCTGGACCCTAATCAAGCCCTAACTGTATTCAGGTTTCTCTAACAAATTTCTGTTCAGGTTACTTTGCATCTCAGTTGCCTAAAAATCGTTATCTTATTACTTCGGTCTAAAACTTTCACAATCTTACCCCCATTTTTTGTATTTCTTGGCGCTTTTTTCATACAAGGATAAACATAAAAAACTCTGACTGTCTGCTTGTCAGCCGGATAACGAAATCTCCTCGGCCGAATTAAAAAAAACTAAAAATTTATTAACGTAAGGCGCAAAACTAGAAAGTTCTTGGGCTAAATGAAGCAAATCGGGAAAGAGAAATGGGAATTTGTCGAACAATTGTTGATTTGATCTTCCACAGCTTTCAGAAAAATCATTCGATTTTAATAATGAAACTCGGTACCTAGCTAGTGCGGCTTTCTATAGTTCTGTATTTTTTTAGGTGTTTATCGCCCTACAGAGTACAACTAAATAGCAATTTTAATGAAACTATGGCAAAAGGTTTCAGACAATATGAACATAAGAGATTAGCGTTTGGGGTTTATTGAATAAAAGTGACGAGGAGTTTACCATGCAGCTGATGATTTGTTTTATTTTATTTTTTATATCTGTTCGAATATTTCGGCCTTCGTTTATGCGTCCAGTTGGTCCACAGTATGAATTAACTGAAATTTAATTTCGTTGAGTTCATACATTAGTCAATAACCCAAAATGTTGTAAGCCTATCCTAAGTGTAAGCCTATCCTTATGTTGGGTGGTCATGGTGGGTGGTCATATTTTTTCTGGAATTCTAGAAATTCGGTTTAACACAATTTCGTAAATCTTTATAACAGGAGAAGTATATGTAAATTAGGCTTAGGGTATCGGGTACCCGAGTACTCAGAAAATTTAAACTAGGTAGTCAAATATCCGGGAAATAATTTAAGGTACCCGGATGTTGCAAAAAAAATTCTTAAGGCACTCTTACGGCCACGTTTGTTGATCCGGACCAAAAACTAATTGACGAAAATATATGTTGCACAGTTTAGATAAGTTTGTAAATAAGGAAAATCCGTCAAATAGTTAAGAAACTAAGTAGCGTATTTTAAGTAAAAAAATATGGAACATTTTAACAGTGAATTGGACTAAAGTAGATTAATAAAATGCATAAATGTTAAATTTTCAGAAACACACCTATCATTATCCTATAATGTAGACCTTTGAGAGATTCCTGAGCACTCTCACATAACCGACTACAATCAAAATTGTTTCATTTTTTGCCCATGGTAAACGGAAGTTAATGGAGATAACAAAAGCAACGAAGAACAACAACAACATAACACGCAACAGGAAATTGTTATATGAAAATAAAATAAAACTACGCAGTCTATGATAGCATAGTAAATAAACAAATTTAAAAAAATTAATTTCACACATATGTGAAAACTTTTCAAGATCGGGTTATTATGTTTTCGTTGTTTAGGGTCAATTTGTTTTCTAGAATTCAATTTGTTTTCTGAATATAAGTAACTCGGGCAAAAAGTTATAATATCATTTTTTTATATTTGCATCACAGCATTTCCGTAAAATAGAATGAAAATTTAAACTACGCAGCAAAATAGGTTGCTAATCAATTATTATTACGTCTACAGGCAAATGAGAAAAATATCAAAATTGCAGATTAAAGTTCACGTTCGTTTGATGTAGAACGGAAACAAACATCAGTCTATAATGATGGCCAGCATTGTCTTATGTCATCTATCTATATCTATAATATAATAGCCGTGAGTTTATCCCTCTATACGGTCGTAACGCTGATGACGTAGTACATTTTTTATTGTTTTTGTTTATTTTTTTTATAGAACATAAAAATTATTTCTTTGGGATTTTTTGTATTAAATTTCTAGATATTACGATGTATGTATTCATAGGATAAGAGAATATTTCGTCAACACTTAAGTCAACATTCTAATCAACATCCCAAGTCACGAGTGTAAAGTCATTATTGATTGTTGCCAATCAATGCGAAACTTAATATCTGACGCATGGTCAATTCATTGCTTGGTTAATGGTTAGGAAATTGTATATTTTTGGTTAGGAAATATAGACAACTTCAGGGGAATTTTTAATTTGGAAGGGTTTTTTGTGAACAATTAAGCTTAAGTACATATTGGAAATCACTTGAATTTTGCAATTCGAAATAACTTTTCATTTTCTCTAAACTTCCTTTAGAAAAATTTTTTGTGTTTCGTGCCATAATGACTTTCACTCGTGACTTAGGATGTTGATTAGAATGTTAACTTAAGTGTTGACGAAATATTCTCTCAACGTGTGAATTCATACATCGTAATATTTAGAAATTTAATACAAAAAATCCCAAAGAAATGCAATTTCCAATATGTAATCATAGATGAAAGATTCAACTTAAGTAAATATGAAAAATGATGAAGTTTCAATTTAGAAATTATCTGAACATGAAAATTAAAATATGGTACGTCATCGCCGCTGTGGCTAAGTTGTGTAAGACACACGGGATTCGAACATACGTCTCTGACGGATGTGAGTTCGAACCCTGGCACGAAACACAAAAAATTTTTCTAAAGGAATTTTAGAGAAAATGAAAAGTTATTTTGAATTGAAAAATTCAAGTGATTTCCAATATGTACTTAAGCTTAATTGTTCACAAAAAATCCTTCCAAATAAAAATTATTCCTTTTTATTCATAAAAATTCCATTTACAGCATTTAAATTTTTTGATAATGAAGTCTTTCAGCCATTTCGTTCAAATTTATTATTAATATCCTTTCGATATTAATAAGAAAATTAATTATTTATATGACAGATAGTTTGTTTTCCATCATTATTTTTGCATAGTTTCATTTTCTGTAAATAAACTAAAGAAAAACAAAAGCTGCTATTTCATTATTTTCTTAATACATATTATTATTTCCAGCCATTTGTGATTGATCGTATAAAAATTTATAGTATGTACACTTCACGATGGTTTTTTTGTGGAATCATAGTTAAACAGCAGGTGCACACAGAATAGATTAGAAGAGGTTGGATTATGATGGATAGTACTTAGTAATTGTATCAAAGCCGGATGTAAAGGCAAAGAGTGTATTGGCGTGCGGGTGAAGGGAGGGGGGGGGGGGGGGGCGCAGCCCGTGGGATACCCCCTAGTATACAAGTAAAGGAACTAAAGAAAAAACCGAAAATTTAAACGCTTCTCAATCACATAAATTTATGGTGGGTAAGCGGAACCAAATGTATAATGCGAAAAAATAGTTGTTTTTAGTGACGAGAATTATGATAACCAAACTTTGCAGTTGGTTAGCTGCTTCCACACTAAAAATTTAAAAATATTTTTGAAAAATTATTTTATCTTAACAGGTTTGATCTTCAAAATCAGCACTAAAAAGGTATTTTGAATAATTTCTTAGTCGTGAATTGTTCCTTTCATTGCTTCATATAAATCAATAAAAATAATTGTGTTTGGTAAGGAGGGCAATATTTTTTTATGATGAAGTTGTTGCGGAATAGTTACAGACCGTTTCTGGATCAATTCTGTTCAAGTAACTTCAGACCATCGGGGTCTGAATTGTACCAGAAAGTATCCCGAATTGAACCAGCCGAAGCAATTCACTAATGAAAAAGCGAGGCGTCAGCCAAAACATGATCTACTTGTCAGATACTATAGAATATAGATTAAAGTGTGAACATTCAACTGCAGTTTTCATTAAGGTGAGATTCGTATTGGGATTGTTGGTTGAAAATTCGCTGTTTATAGCAACCGTTAAAAAACGGCCAATAAAGATTATTATGACGAATTATTGTTTGTAGTATGTACCGTTGAAAGGATTATCTTAAGCGGTTTTCGTTTTTCAAGATGACTTTTAAGCTGGCATTTTAAGATTTGGTAAGATTTACTGAATTTTCAGAGCGACTCAATTTCAAACCAAAAAAAAATTTAAATTTCCAATCGAAATGATCTTCTGACGTATTTTAATTATATTTGCGTCGAAGGATTAATTACGTTTCAATAGTTACGTAGATTAGATCATACGTTTCCAGTCTGGAATTATTTAATAAATTCGCAAATCGATCCTGAATTTCTACTGAAATTCTGACGCTAAATTTTCTACTCCCTTATTATTGGTCGGGATTTAATCGTCAAATGAATTTCGCCCAAATAAAGATAACTGGTTTGCGCCTACGGTTCACTTCAAACTGTACTGTTTTAAGCTTCTAAGAAAATACTCCTAGATCATCAAATACTCCAGTACATATAATCAAAATCCATTTCCTCAAAACGCAGGTGTTGTTTGTCCTAAGTTCACGATATTAATGATGAAGACTATCACAGGAGCTGACGGATCGCCGGGAATGGTAAGCAAAAATAAAAGTACCGTACCTTTGCTGCGAAGACATAGACCATTTAATTTTTTTACTCCAGAAATCTGACATTATATTCGTATTGAGAATTTTTGAAAAAACGGAAAGAAGTCAGGTGAATGGTTTTAAATTTTTTTAAAAATATTTTAGGGCCCATTCTTAGGAACAGATGCAGAAGATTATTGACTTTGACAATTTTTTTACTCTATTACAATCGTTCGGGAAGGAAACCGTATTGCAACGGATATTTTAATATCAACTTTTAACAGTAAATAACTAATTCTGACTGTGTGTCATACATATGTACATGAAACAGTCCCACCTACAAAAACATGGGTTGTAAAAAACAAATGTCATATGTTATGACATGTCCAAGCCAAATAAATTGAAAAAATTCGAATTGAAAAGTCCTTGAGATCGTCGAACCAAGCCAGTTTAAAATGACGGAATGCTTCAAAACAATTATCGTGGGCTACACACGTTTAGTCATAAACAAATCGAAATTTCTTTAATGGACGGTTTTAGTAATTCTTTTAACGTATGTTCATTCGTTATACAGGTATAGAATGTTCTATGAAATACGGAAGTTACGGAAGTTACAGAAGTTTTTCTGAAGGGATCTGAAGGATATATTTTCACTGGTATTTGTGGAAATAGCTTTCGATACAAAACTTTTAGGTACGCCGATTAATGTAAAAGTGAACTGACTGCGTACCAATATTTCATTTTTTTAATATTATTTAAAAAAAAAAATAAATGCGCTTTGTGTTTAACTTAGTGAACTGTCTGTTAACCCGAATCTATATAATTGAAGTCAAAAATAATGAAAACAATAAAAGTGCCTTTTACAACACAATACAACAGCATTAGCCAAGCTTAAAAGTAAAGGAGATTATAATCATCTACAAGTTTGAGCAAATACGGTAAGTTATAAAAGCAAAGAAGCATGCTACCATTCATACATGCGAGGATGTGTATGTCTCCCAAAAATATAAACAAGATAGAGATAGAGAAAGGCGTGGTTAGACGATGCAGTTTAGGTTCTTAGAGAATCGTTAAATCTCTCACACAGATTTAAATCCAAAAATTCATAAAAATAAGCCAAAAGTAAAAAAATATCTGCAGTCATCATTGAATAAAAGTAAAAAATAATGGAATATATAGAAAACATTTCTCCTTAAACAAAATTAAAAAAAGAGTAAAAGACAATTTAAACAATAGCAACAATAGCAATTATGGAAGAAAACGATGAACGGGGATAATTCTGGTAAAAAAATCTCTTTATTGCGAGCAATTTAAAAGAACATAGAATCATTATTAGATTGCAAAATTAGATACACTGAAGTGTGATATAGGTCAATTCGGGATTCAGTTTTAAGCTAAAAATGTGCACATGCACGGTTATAAATCTTTAAGTCATAAAAACCTTCATTCCAATTTAGAAATACATACTACAATTTATTTATATGAGTTATACCCAATCTAAAAATTTAACAACGTAAAGGTTTTAATCAATCAACTGTCATTCGTATAGGGTTTGCTGCTGTAATTTTTATCATTTTTGGACAACTGCCTAATTTCAATTTTCAAAATTATTTCTAAATCAATAAAATATGTTGACTTCCTCTTTTAATCGTTTATTGGAATTCAGCCAAAATATGTAGCTTTTACATAACTAACTAATATTATCATATTACATTCAACCAATTTCTATGTTTAATTTTCTTTTATCGCATTGTGTTTTATAATATTCGATAATTTTCGATTCATACATAATTGTCTATCTATATTGCGTGGTAAATTTTTGTTAAAAAAATAATTTAAATTATAATTAATGAACGCAAAAGGAGTGTGAGGATATGAAATTTACTTTTTATGAAAAAAAAATTGTTTTTTACGAAAGCTTTAATTCTTGATATAAATTAGCAGTACATATATTGAATTTTTTGGTAGGTTGGGTAACCAAGTTCTACTACTCATAGTTAGAGTAAAAGGATTATCAAAAGTGTAGAGACCGCTCTATCAACTCTAATAACATCACAACACCCCATTTTCTTCCCTTTATTTCAAACAATATTATTTAGTTTTCACTCAAATTTACATCAACTATTTCGAACAAACAATAAATTTAATTCAGATCCGATTTAAATTAAATAATTCAAATCAATTCTAATTAAATTGTTTAAAAAAATATAAAAACTGGTTTATGGTTATAATTATATATTATACACGAAAATAAAACAAATTTTTAGAGCTTTTCAATTTACAAAGCTTATGGTATAAAATAATATTTTACTGGTCTCCAAGGAGAAGAAAATTAAAAACTTTAGGGAGATTTAATAGAAACTCATCATTTTTGCTCAAAATCAAAAACATAAATTTTGTATGCTTTCAGTAAAGATTGATATGTGAAACAATCAAGAGTATAAAACAATAATAATAAAATAATAAACGCCTTATTCTTGTAAAATTGAGTTTTATTTCACTAAATAAGTATTTCGTAAGCTATGCTTTCATCCACAGTAGTATCTAAAAACAGTAGTTTTTAGATACTACTGTCGATGAAAGCATAGCTTTTGAAATACGTATTTAGTGAAATAAATCTCAATTTAACAAGAATAAGGCGTTTATTATTTTATTATTATTTAAATATCTTGTTACAGTTTAGAACTTTTTAAATTAAAATGTATAAAACAATAATTTGAGCACCAGGATTTTTCGGTTTAGCCTATGGTTTTCGAGTTCAAAAACAGACGCCAATTCTAAGAAAATGTCATAGAAAAACAAAAAATAGAAATCCCAAAAACGTCGTTGAAATTTTCTCGTTATAACTGTTTATTTATTTTTTTCCAAAATAGAATAAAATAAAAATAAATTTATTGATCCAGTTTACATCTAACATCTTATAAGACAAAACAAAATTTTTTTCTTTAGAAGATTTTAGATTTAGCAAGAAGAATATTAATTTATTTATAGTTTTTTCAGTTACCATAATGACCAGTAACAGTAACAACTTCATATTTGACCTATATCATACGACAAAAAAATTGAATTGTCACAAATTTGTCTCAACTCCAATTCGGTATAGGTAAGGCGTAGTTTGCTTCCGATTCGATCACTAAATTGTTAGTAGTTTACTGGTTTTATTTAGCACACGAAGGCTTTATTGAATAATATCAATAAATATGCTCGACCATGTGGGCTGCCGTACAATCTCGTCTAATTCCTTTTTATTGCAATCACTTTAGAATTTGGATGATGCTTCTGTATTTTGCTTTGCGCAGAACTAATTCACCATTTCGTACAATTTTGTTCGTTGATATATATAGACCTTGTGGGTTAGCACATTTTTGTTGTAACCCTTTGTACCATTCTTTTTAGCATAAATATATGAAACATTTTTTTGGCACGCTCATTTTAGTGATCGAGCCGAAATGCTTTTCAGAAAATTTTGAAAAAAAAAAAAAAAATTAAACAGGTCCAGTAGTTTTTGCTTTTTTTTGTCGCTCGTTTAGACGACGTTCGGTCATCTGGCAGACAGACAGAAAATGGTGTTTGGCTATGAACACTATAAGATGAATTAACTGCTTTGCTCTTTTTAGATCGATGTATTATATACTATGGACTAAGGAGATTCGATAGCGGTATAACGAATATCGATATACCGAAACATTTTTCAAACCCGATGCCAAATTATCAATACCGGTAACAATTTTTTCATCCAGATTCTGTCAACTAGATTTCGAATTTTTAACATTTCAAAGAAGTACAATTTGCAACTGCAAGCTGGCACAGTGGTTTAAGAAATGTGATTTTGCTTAACATAAAATTTCTACTATTCGTAACAATAGTTGCAGTTAAACTCCACCCATTTGTCGAAGATTTTTACGTTTTAGAATGTTAACATCGAATTTCTTTCAGAACAGTTTTGAAATTTTCGGAAAAAATAAAACAAAATAATTCAAATGGCAGAGAGCTGCTGTTATATAACAAAAAAGTATTTAGTTAAGTTTATGTTAAAATACAATCTTAATAGTAAAATAAAAATATAAAAAATTTTGAGTCAAAATTTTCGACAAATGGAAATAATCTTAATTACAATTTAAATGATATTTTTTGGCCTTGACTTTTATTTTTATATTTTGAAATGAAGTTTAAACTCATAAAAAGATCCATCCAAAAGAAATGCATTAGGAACTCAATTAGACAAATTTTCTGACGTTTAATTCAAATTTTTTGAGAAAAGCACAGAATGGCACAAAAAAGTTTTTTTCAAAGTCGGTAGGGTAGAATCCTATCAAAAATTGGTGAGGCTTTGATATTTTGCTCGCATTGAGCGAACTCGGTTAATTTTTTCGTGAATGGTGCGGCATTATGTTAGGTCTTCTGTTACTTCGGAACCATTATTAGCTCATAATAAAGGTAGTAGAAAAGGGCATATCTATTTTTTCAGCTTACATTAAAAATATGGATATTTTTATTTGTTTTGTCTGAAATTTCGCATGAAATTTTGCAAGGTAAAAATATAATTAGAAGTTTTGAGGAGTACACGGAGTACGAAAATCGTAAAAGAAGTCCCAATCTAAGTAGTGGAAAAATTCTTAAGCGAATACTGTACTGTAAGGAGGACGTCTGATCACTTTAGTTATATAACACAAATTTTAAAAAATCGACCCGAAAATCAGTGACGTTTCTTAAATTTTGTTCCTGTCGCCTGATGGAGAACATGATTTAGATTGAGATATTATACCTCTTAGATATTTGTAAAATTTAGGATTATTTACTATATCCAAAATATGATTCCGATTGAATGGAGCTTTTTGTTGAAATCACTATCATTAGATTTTATTAGATTAGAAAGGGTTAGACAGGTTGCACGAGGCAGACCTTGTCCTTGCATGCAGACTCTATGTCTATAACGCCGTGTCCGAGTTTGGTCTCATAACAACTATTCAACAAACCTTTCCGTAAGCTTAATGAAATCTAAAACCAACTGTATTGGCGACAGTTTGATTGTGCCGGCCTCTATAGTTTCTGAGCCAAAAATCCTAGCTCTGCCCCTAGGAAAGGCTGGGCATACACATAAAAAGTGCTCCGAATCCTCTTCCTCTTCAAGACAACACCCACATTCAGGACTTTCAATCACTCACATGGTAAAAAGATATTTATTTAGATGTCTATGCCCTGTAAGGACACCGACCATAGTGCTGAGAGTTTTCCTCTTCAGACTTTAAAGAAAATTGACATTTTTTCTGAAATGCTGATAAAAATCTTACTTTGCCTGTCTGTTGATGACGCATTCTACAAGGCCTTCATTTTGAGATCGGTATCAACCTTTAATAGTAACAAGGCAAACGTTTTGGATAACCCTAAGGCGGGTTCTGGACCTGAATATTTCATGCCCGCTCCAGCTCTTGCAAGTTCATCTGCTTTTATGTTGCCCGGAATGCCACTATGACGTGGAACCCAGCGCAGTGTGATGTTGTTGTATTGCGCTATCCTACAAAGATTTTTCCTGCACTCCTTGAAAAGTTTGGAAGTAGTCTCCGGGTTAACCAGTGCCTTGATAGCTGTTTGGCTATCCGCACAGATGCAGATCCTCCTCCCTTGCAGACACAGATGAGTTATTACGTGCGTTCATTCATTGATAGCATACACTTCCGCTTGAAGCACTGTACAAAACCGTCCAAGCGGAAATTTCTTGCTACTTATGACTTTATTTGCTTCCAAGTACACGCCCGCTCCTGCATTTTCATTCAACAGTGAGCCATCTGTATAGAAAACTCAAATCTCGCTGGAGGACTATTCGGACCAAGATACTTCACATTCCTCTCTAGAAGAGATGACCAGTTCAGCAGGCTTCTCAAAGTTATATACTTTGGTCATGACGTCACTATGCATATCTATTTTCGGACAACCAGTCCGTAGTCTATCAAGTATGTGACCATGACATGTTTTCCCTCTGTTTACCCACGTCCCTGCCACATTCATACTGCAGCCAGCCCTTTTAGCCATGTACTCCACATGTAGAGGTAAAGGAGCCAGACCCAATATGACCTCCAACATTGTTGGTGTTGGACGATTGCACCACTAATCCCAACTCATGCCATTCTCTGTATTTTATTTAACCTAGCACGGACGTATTGTTTCTCCGTCTTTGGCCACCAGACAACACATGCAAAAACAAGTGTTGGTCATAAATGTAACAGTGATCCGATGAGGCCAAGCACATTATTCTGTAGCATGCATGGATAGATTCCATCAGGACCAGGCGATTTAAAGGGGTTTAAGGAATCTATAGCCCATCTCAGATATCTTATGTTCACCACATTCTCAGCCAGGATCCAACTATTTTTATTTGGAGTTACAGTTAGTTGTTCTTTCATCTCAGCAGTGGTGCTGCTACCCGGGAAATGTGTACACAGCAGATGTTGTTCTGTTTCTTCCACAGATGCCGTATACCTTCCATTTGGCATAAATAGTAAGCCCGGTTGGTATTTAGGTTCTTTTGAGAGTTCTTCGTGAAGCCTAGCTGTCACAGGATAACTCTCAATTGATTCACAAAACTTCTTCCAATCACTCTCTCTAGCACTCCGGATACTGTATTTATATTCCCTCCGACTAGCACGATAAATGATCCAGTCATTGGTATTATTTGTTTGCTTGGCTTTCTTTAGAAGTTTCCTGACCGTTGATCTCAGCTTCTTTATTTTTCTATTCCACCAAGATGAACTTCCTTCATGTGGACAATATTCTTCACACCCTATGTGGACAATATTCTTCAAAAGCCTTAACCATTCACTCTTGAATCGATTCGCAACATTTTCAATGTCTTGTGTACACTTGATTGACGGATCAAATTCCAGAAAAAATTGGTTAAGAAGTAGTTTGTACATGTCCCAATCAGTAGATTTGGGATTTCTAAAACTGTCTTTTACCACTGTATCGACTTTAAAGTCAAAATTAATGCAATTATGGTCTGACGTGAGAATATCTTGCGATACTCTCCAATTTCGAACCCTTTCAGCCACAACTAGGCTAGTGAGGGTAATGTCAATTACTTCCTATTACTTCCAATTGCATTTGAAAATGTTGGAGCATTCCCCTTATTTACAATTTCTAGATCTGTACCAACGCGAAGAAAGCTTCAAATACCTCGGGTCTGTAATAACATCGTCAAATGACATGCAGGCAGATATCAAAGGCCGGAACAGAATTTTCTACGCATACTCAAAACTTTTGCGATCAAAACATCTTTCATTGTCGTGCAAACTCACACTTTACAAAGCATTAATCCGACCTGTGCTTACATTTGGAAGTGAAAGCTGGACACTGACTTCCTCCGATTGTAGAATTTTGCTAACGTTCGAGAGGAAGGTCATACGAACAATTTGTGGTCCATGTAAAGTTGCTGAAAATCAATATAGAATCCGAATGAATCATGAAATCAGACAGCTTATTGGAGGCTGCGATGTAATCGGATTCATTAAATCCAACCAGTTAGATGATTTGGTCATGTAGAAAAGGCTCCATTAGATCGAATGATAAAAACAGCGTTCCAACAATAACCAGCTAGTGTTCGTCGAAGAGGAAGACCTAGACAACGCTGGCGTGATGACATCATCCACAACCTTCGTGGTATAGGATGTCGAAACTGGGGTCAACTGGTCATGGAACGAGATGATTGGAAGCTGATTGCACAGAAGGCAAAATCTCTCCATGGGATGTAAACGCCAGAGAGAGAGAGAGGGAGAGATAGATAAAGAGAGAGAGAGAGAGAGAGAGAGAGAGAGAGAGAGAGAGAGAGAGAGAGAGAGAGAGAGAGAGAGATAGAGAGAGAGAGAGAGAGAGAGAGAGAGAGAGAGAGAGAGAGAGAGAGAGAGAGAGAGAGAGAGAGAGAGACAGAGAGAGAGAGAGAGAGAGAGATAGATCTGTACCATGTAGAAATTCAACGGGGTCTGTTGTTATTTGAACTGTTTGAACGATTTCTACGATTTCCACTATCATAAAAAGCAAATTCGTATTGCTAATTTAGACCCGTCAGAATATTTGCAAAGTTTAACGCAATGTTTTGCATGTGAATTTAAGTCACATCGGCCGGAATTCGTAGCCGAAAACACCCAAAAAAATTTTGCAATTTTTTCTACCCCTTAAAAGAACGGATCCAGAAATATATTGGTAATTGCCTCTTTGATCTTTTGCTGTGGAACACGAGTGGATAGCCTAAAGCTTGGTTAAATAGTAAATTATTTCTATTTTGTATAGTACAAATAACACGGACTCTTTCTATATATTAAATTCGTACTCCACGTAGAACAAATTTTATCGATAAGGATTTTCCTCTTGTTACATCTATCTTTAATGTTTACTCACATTTAATCAACAACAAAGAAAAATGCTGAGTCAGTACGATTATGATCCTACAAATAAACATTTAATATTTCTCTGTGCAATTTTTTTTTTTTGAAAATTAGTGAATTGTAATTAAAGTAGAATATTTTAAGAGAAAAATATATTTCTATATTTGTGGAATTTTCTTATTAACTCCAATTGCTTCTTTATTTTATTTTTCTTTGACTTTAATGAAAGTATAAAGTTTGGTTTGGAATTTTGTTTAAAGTACATAGTTCTTTACGCTTTGATATCAAATTGGGTTTTATTTTAGCTACATTTTTTCCAAAACAATTAATTGTTTGTGTGTTTCTATTCTTAAAAGTTTTATTTATTATTTTCTTTGATTTATTTATTTAGAAGAAAATATGATAGTACGTACGAGGCTAATTAGGAAAAGGGTGTTTCTTCAAGAAATCTTTATATTTGGAGTTGAGGTCATCAATCCTCCTCCATCCCTTCCACTTTGGATTAAAAATTTTTGTCACTGGATCTATTAATGTCACCCTATTGAGTTGCAAACAATTTTATCAATTTTCTACAATTTTACTAAAACTTCCAAGCTTTAACATCCTATTTTTAGCCAACAATATGTTTACAAAAGAAAGAAAATTATAAGAAAATGATAGAAAACATCCTTTTCATACTAAAAACATATAAATAAGTTTTCAAAAGCGTAATAAACTTTATCAATCGTTATGTAAACGAAAAATATATACATAGTGTATATAGACTAAGAAATATGTGTATATAATTTTATCTACATATATAAATTTTGGAAGTTTTAGTTTATTCAATTATTCAACTCGTTTTCAAATAAATTATTTATATGTAAGGGAAAAACAGTCGGACGATTTTTTTTTTATTTCCACAATATTACTTGAATGTGTTAGAAAAAAATTTAATACGTACATAAATTATGTTTTTGATGTGGGTATATTTCCGTGAAAATTTAATAGCTACATAATTCGTAGATTTAACTTAATTGGAATTATGGCTGCAGACGAGGTTCTAAACATTTTAGCGAAATAAAATATTTTTTGCAATGATTTTTTATTGTTATATTCTTTCCGAAAGAAGCAGTATACAAAAAAGGGATTAATTCAAGAAGTATTCTACATTTTATGTCGGAACTATTTTTAAAAACAACAACTTCGTCCATTAATAACGATAAATCCCCAACAGAATATGTTTAAATATACTCCAATGGTTCGTTTAAATTTTTTCATCAATCTCTATTTCATTTAATTACGTGTTGTTTTTGTTATGATTCTCATTCCTTTCTTGATATCAGTTCGTACAGTTTTGTTTGTTGAGTTTTTGTATTTGTACACTACCCCTCACCTAAAATCATTCAACCCGAACATCATCTATACTTCTCTAGGTGAACGACTGCTATTCCAATTCATCAGTATGATGTAATCCTCACACGTCTATGGTTTATTGCATTATTGATGCACTGAGACTCTTATAAATGCTTACTCTTGATGATTTTCCGCAAACACACTTCTGTGTTTTATTTCATTTAATATAGTGACGCGCGGTAGCGATGGCTCGTTTTTATTGTATTGCCACTCTTCTTCAAACAATTGAACAGGGACTTATAAGACTTTATAAAATCTTCATGGTAGAAATATTTATTTAAGGTTTAAAACGAAGCTTTTCCATATTATTTCCTGCATTACCAAACTCTCAGTTTTGGGTCTGATGAAATTCGAGATCACGTATTATGTCGGCCTCGATTGCCATGTAGTTGCCAGATTAAAAGTTTGTATTAGATGCACTACCTATACTGATGGACACATCTGTAGACTTTTTGTAAAAAAAAACTTTTATTTTATTCCTACCAGTTCACTTAGAACAAAAAAATTTAGAAGCATTAGATAGAAATATTTTCTAGATATTCTATTTTTAATGTTGACTTATTTTCTATAATTATCAATTTTCAAAACTAATTTTACATCTATATACCGTAATGTATGAAAAAGTTATCAATTTATAAGTTCCAACAGACCGAAGTTTAATACTTCCACTAAGACTCGAATTAGAAAAACTCAAACTTCAGTATATTCAGTTGATACGTTTAGGAAAGACATGATGCAGATGTCCTAATTTTACGGCTGATATATGTCGACGAAATTACAATCAACAAGCATGTTCATTTGTAATTTTTGATCAACGGATGTGGTTACCCTACGTACACTAGACCCTTGAAAAACAAAAATTTGCGCGGATCAACATCCCAGAACGCAAATTTTTGTGCGAACTAGATCTTAAAAGATTTTTGTGTTCTTGTGAAGCGTACTGTAGTTCCTAATACACAGCCCATTTTACTTAAAAAAATATGCATTTCAATAGATGGTACCAGATGTATACAGCACTGTTTGTACTATAAATGAAAAAAACTGGAACAAATCTAGGTGGCTACCTAGGTTAATTCTACTCATGTCCGTGATATAACGTCTGATTATCGAGAAAAAATTTACAAATGCTTATACGGCATAGTACATTACACAACGTTCCTGCAAGCCGACTCATATCCCATTGTACCAAAACATACAACTTTTGCAGGGAAGTGTAACAGTATTGACAAAACCACAAAGGCAGATAATTCATTTGAAGCGAACTTATTATTTAAAACGTATTAAAGTGTAAGCCATAACAGATGAGATAAACTAACTGATGAAGTTTTTAATTGCCTTCAAGCGTAACTTAAAAGAACTTAAAAAAGTTTATATATTTTTCTTTGCAATTTCAACAAATAAAACAAATTTTATCATAATAAAAAGTTATCAATTTCTAAGTACACAAAATAAGTAATAGCTTTCAAAAACATTAAACACAAATAGATTATATTTGTATAAATATTATATTAGCTATAAAAGACTATTGTATTGTCGTTCTGAATTTCCTGGCCAAAGAGTAACCAACTGACCGTATACAACCTAATATTTTCAATTACTAAGTCTAAAACGAGGTATATGCCCTTTGTTGGGACGATAACTTAAAAAGAATGAGGAATAAAGTTCGCAAACTCTTTAACAGAGTAAAAAGACCAAACAAATAGCTATAAGCCAAATCAAACCAACTGCAACCATGGAACAGTTAAAGAAGGCTTTGCGGTACGATAAACAGTTCACCGGATGCACAAAACACTTTTGCAACAGTATTTCAAGCTGAAAGTATTTGTCCGTATTTATCCCTGCAAGACCTTTAACTATTATGCTATTTTGCAACAGATCGATAAATTATTTCCTACCGTTAGACGGCGCTCGACTGAAAGTTAGTATGGGAATGCCAATAAAATATACAAAATATTGCAAAAACCAACTGGGCGGACCATTGGTGCGAGCACCGGGATCCAGAAAGGGGCAAGGTAATACAGTAGAAGATTCTCTAGCAAAAAAGGGGCTAGCACAAAATTCAGTAGTCTCGAACTCTACCTTGGATTGACCGTGAGTGTGCTTAAATGTGTCATTCAAAGAACCGACAGGCGACAACTAAGAAGAAGGCGGGCAGTTCTCTTGAACTGTTAAATGTGCCTAGACAATTTTTCTGTTTCTTTTTTGGAGGCAATGGAGTTAGCTCTGACCGATTTCGAAATCGGTTTAGCTTGCATGGCACAGTTCAAAGTCCCACATGCCTCATCCTATAGTTACATAAACGTTAACTGCCCAATAACAACACTATGGTGAAGCTCAAGATATCACCGGTTCATCGAAATTGATCACCGGTTGGAAACATCATAATAAATAATACAGTTTGGAGAAGCGAACATTCAAGTGTTATAAGAAGAAAAACATTTGCGGGAAAAAAATATTGAAACACCTGAAAGTGAAAACTAGTCTGAATTTAGTGAGCAATTCATTTATTAATCTGATGTTTAAACAATTTCAGAAAAAAAAAGAAAAACTACAGACCGAAAATTAAATATCAACAATTGGTTATCGTACTCGGGGGGTTCGAATAGAAAACTGAAACTTCAGAACGCCAAAATTGGGGTAACTGGTTCATAACAGGCTGCCGTCAATATTGGCCAAAGGTACAGTAGAATCGACACAAAACAGCTGAATAGAAATACACTTTAACATTGTCAGATGACAGAACCAAAGTGATGACGCACTATCATCTTCATAAGATATCATAGCAAATTGAAGCGCAGATAAACACAACGATCACATGCTGAGAACTGAAAATAGCAAGATAATTGCAACCTGCTAACAATCAACGAAACCATAGCTGTATTGGCCAGAAAATAGAAACCACTGCACATGTGCTTGAATAGCAAGAAAAGTGTCGAACACCAAAGTGTCTTTCTCTAGAACACAACAGAAATAAATAGTAAATATAAAAACACAGCTATAAACAAGTGAAAAGAGGGTTGTAACAAAAACGTGGTAGCACGAACATCAGGTATTTGTGAACAAATACCTTAGCTACTGGCCCAATAAAATCAGAGTAGATAGACATTGAAATCAACTGAAGATAAAACAAGAAAGTTCTTGACGGAGAATTCGCAAGATAAAAGAACATTAAATAACTGGGTAACCCTATTTGATTTAAGAGCTCACAGGATAATATAAGGTAATTTTTGGCGCCATTTGTGGCGACAAAATCTTCGGGTTAGGTCAAATGTGACTTATTTCTATTATACTATTTCTGCTCGGGTACCGGCCAGAGATGCGATGCTATACTTTTATAGATCGTGAGAGAAAATCCTAAAAATAAAAAAGACTTACAAAAAGGTTTTTTGAAATGGAAACGAATGACAGCGGTAATTTTAAAAACTGGGCGTTGATGTTAATTTCTGTTGTTAGTCTAAAAATGTAATCACCAGCAGGATAATGCCTTAAGAAACTGTATTCATTTTAAGGTAGATCGTAGGGGCTAACCTAGAGAATTGCCTTTAAATTTAAACACCAAGCTTTAGGGACTTTATTGAGGAGGCAAAAATTTGTACATTTTTCAACAAGATAATATGACGATTAAATTTCTTTTATTTACCACAATCTCTGTTTTCTTCTGACTGATTGAGGCAAACAACAACATTAAAAGAAATAACGAGAAAACAAAATTGGCTGTATAACGGAAAGACGAAAGATCGATTAATGCAGATTGAATTTGATGCTAAACCAAATAAAAGTTTTTCTTAACTGAAATTGTGAACCTGCAATTTCCTACCATTAATAATTGAAATATTAGTTTGTCATTCTAAATAGTTAAAATTCATAATAAATTGGGAATAAAATTTTATTATTTTTCAAAGCGACAATAGATTAAAGTGGAATTCCGCAACATTGGTGTCAAAAGTGGGATATCCTGCAACATAGCGTGTAAGATTACTAATAAGCTTGAGAAGAACGGGAGACGAAGTGAAGATGTCAGAGTCCCGCTCTTCTCCAAAGGCAGCCCCAGAACCTGGAAGCTTTTATTATTAACAGACATTGGATTCGGTTGGTGACAGTAACTATGAGGAAATAAATAGATGTCAACCAAGATGGACGAAGTGTTTAGGGGGTGTGGCGATACAATCAAAGCTGATTTACGAAGAGAATTTAAGCTTGTGGATGACCACAAACAAGCGAAACGTTACAGAAGAAAGTAGAACTACTGGAGCGAGGTTTTGCATCACTTGGTTTACGGTCAGGTGAAGGGTGTGATCATTCTGTTCCGGTGGTAGGGAGGAACAATCATTTCTGGCTATTTTGCCGATACCTCACATTTCTCCAGTAATAAATGTGGTCGCTGTAGCTCCAAAAGCTGTAGTAAAGCCAAAAACATACCCGTATGATGGTACAAGTAGTTGGGATGATGGGGTGACGAGCTCGACATAATTAACCACACAATTCATAATAACCACACAATTGGCTTTGATGTTACATGGTAAAGCGCTGACGATTTTGAACATCCTATCCTAACTAGATCGGAGGAATTTTAGGGAAACGACAATTTCGTCATCGCTTGCAAAAACAACGAGAGGATCTAGCCGTATTTGCAACAGATATTTAGAAGCGAGTCCGGTCGGCATTTAAGGATTGTCCAACAGCTGCCCAGAATAGAATTTTGATGATGCAATTCATAGGTGGTATTGCAACATAGAAGTTGAAGACCTTACGTATTTCAAGGCCTCAAAACTAAACTGAGGCAGTTGGAAAAGCTATTGAGTTTTAAAACGGCGAGGGCTCAAAAGACTAGAAGGCAGCAGTTCGGCAGTAGTTGAAGAAGCATCCCTGAAAACCATTTATCTATTGATTTTTTGAAAACTCCATTCATTCAGGCTTGAACGACTAAGCCTGACTTCGTCAACATTAACATACGCCTGTGAAGTCAACACCAATTCGGTACAAGAATTCTTCAGCGGGATAATCTGTAAGAATATGGACTAACTATTAACCCATACAGTTAATGAGGAGCAACTTGGTACTAAAAACAGCTTTCGAAGACCAAACGTCGCCGGTTATAGGATGCCAAGTGTTGAGTTTCAAAATAAGTGATATTACGGTGGATTAGCTCGTACTGGTAGCGGATATGGTCAATGAGGGTCTCCTAGGTGCAGATTTTTGCTGAAACATTACGATGTAATTGACTTGAAGATACCGGCGTTGATAATAAATGGCGTTGAAGTTCTGATATGGTTGGAAAATGCACCGCTAAGAATTGTTTTAACAACGTGTATTCAATCAAATGAATAGGCAATTTTGTCTATGGATTGTAAGCCAAGGATGGAAGAAGAGGATATTGAGACATCTACCAGTCATGTCAAAGGATTAAGCATTGTCACCGGTAAAAGTTATTCTCGTTACGGATGGGCTAGTGCTGGTTAGAGTAGTAAACGTCATAGATCATCCGATCATCCTCTCTTCCGTGGTGACAGCCATCTAAAAGGTTGAATCGGTGACTAGGTCACAAAACAATTTTTAGGACGATATTATAGAAGCACACCAACAAATGATACCTGAACATCTTACTGGGCTACTAAATGAGGGTGGACATGAAGTACAAAAGAAGATTGTTGGTAGCCGTTTGATATAATTTGAAAATGTATTTGCCAAATTTCCTTATGATAAATGTTGCTAATGCGCAGTCGATTAAGCAACCACAACGACGTTTTCCATTAAGCAAACAAGAAGGTGTGGAATAATAAACTCAGGAGATACTTGATCAAAGATTTAATGAGAGCCTCTTATGGGTTTTTTCTGTCGTATTTGTCAAGAAAAAAGATGGCAATACAAAATTCTGTGTGGATTATCGCTGGCTTAATAAATTACAAAAAAGGATTCATTTTCGATTCCCAGGATTGATGATTTGCTAGATGCTGTGGCTGGATCTCAATGGTTTTCTACTATGGATCTTTAAAATGGTTATTGGCTGGTAGAGATGGAAAAGGAGGATAAAGGGAAGACCGCTTTTAGTACGGGAATGGAACTATGATAGTTTATCGCCTTTTGGCATTGATGATCTGCTGGCGCATGGCAAAACTTTTGAAGAACTGATGGAACAGAACTGGCTCCAACCAACATCAAGTTTTATTGGTCATCCCACATATTAATGTAGGTTTGTACTGGATTTTTAAATATTGATAAGCCATTACATTAGCTTACCGAAGATAACCTGAAGTTTGAGTGAGCCAACAAGTGTGAAGAGGCATTTAACCAACTAAAAACATCACTGACAACAGTACCACTATTAGAATTTTCGTTTCCAGAATAGCAATACTGGAATTAGAGCCGTGTTATTACAGAACCGTGGAGACAAGGAAGTAGTAATTGCTGATTTTAGCAAAACGTTGGGAAAAGCATAAAGGAACCAATGTGCGATAAGAAAAGAATTATTAGCTATCGTTAGAGCGGTAGAACATTCATGTTTATCTATACGGAAGAAACTTTATCTCCAATGCCATCACAATCTGTTTTCTAAATTTAAGAAGAAGTTACGAAATTCGAAAAATTTAGAACTCAATTTTTCAAGTTAAATAACAGCGTGAAAATCACAGCTGCGTTATAACATCAAAGACGATCAAATCCGACTACCAATCCGACTAAAAAATTAAATTATTAAAATCTCAGCATTAATAAAATAAATGTTGTTCGCACCCAGGATTTAAATAAAAACTAAAAGCTATAAATGAATAAATTTTTTAACAATACTTCTTGGTCTAACGATCGATCGAATGTCTATCGATCGATCTGAATTCTAATTTTTTTTCTAAAAGATTATAAATTTTAACGTCAAACTAAATCCAAGCAATGAAATTTTTTTTAATTATATTATAATTTTAAAGCTTAACACTAGTATTAAATTTAAATCTAAATAACACAAAATTTAACTCGATATTTTTTTTTTTTTTTTTTTTTTAATCAAATGTGTTGTGTAGTAGGAATTACAATATGTGTCACAATAACACATAAAAACCTTTTAAGACCAAGGTCCACAACAACATACGTTCAAAGGTGTTGATGGACGTAAATCTTTCTTTTTTTTGTTTTTTTTATATTTTTTGTTAAAGAATAGATAACTAAACAAAAAATCCTATCACTGAAAAAATATGACATAGGCCAATATTTTATGATAGAATAGAGAAAATAAAAGTAAATTAAAAAGTAAATAACAAATTTTCTCAAAAATTTGCTGGAACAAAACAAAAATGTAGTTGCCAATAATCCAGCCGGTTGCATATTCCTAGATCCTGTGACGCACCGTCTTTCTTGAAGATCCAAGCCCACACATAGTTATATGAAGGCTCGTTTCATCAAGGAAACAATAGCGTCCCGTCATCAAGGATTATTTCACAGCTAAGACTGAGGGTGCCACCGTTGACTGAATACAGTTCATCCGCCACCACCCCTAAGATGTCACCTTGGCTAGTGATATCTCACCGCTATTGCCAGTGGTATGTGATATCTCACGTTAACTCGTATGCCAATAGCAGGGACTGGAGTACGCGGGGTTGTCACACCCGTAGATCAAAAATAAAAAAAAAAATTTCGAAACAATAAAAACTGATCCCTCCATGCGGGAAAATACCTAAGTTTTATTTAAGTTCTTGTTTTTAATCTTCTCTTATTTAAGAAATCATACCGAGTCGAATAGTGTTAAATCTTGTGTTGATGTAAAACGAAATAATCGTATTAACTATCAACCCTTAAAATATTTACTTAACGAATTTTTTAAGGAAAAAATATTCTCAAAAATAAACATAAATAAAAGTTTTTCGATTGAACATGCATGAATAAATATGTATAATAATTTAGTTTTTCTTTTTGTGAAAATTAAGAATAAAAAATAAAACAAACAAAAATTTGTATGTTAAAATATATAAAAAGAAAAACCTTCATAAAGTGATTTCGTTAATCCAAAGTCAATTGCACAATAAAAAAAATTATATATCGAAAATATGTACAAAAAAAATTATGAAATAAAAATAAATTTTAAAAATTTTAATATATTTTTATTCTTTATTTTATGTAGGCTTTTATTTTAAGAATAAGAAAAAATTAAATTGAAGTAAAAGAAAATGAAAAAAGCTTTTAAAGAAATTGATTTATACTAATTGGTACCTTTCATGCGGTCTGGAAAATGAATTTATTAATGTTAAAATTAAATTGTTTTGTTTATTAGGATTAAGTTGATTAAATTTTTTTTTATTAAAATAAACATTAAAAAAAATAATTAAAATTTAATTTGTTTTTCTCGATTTTTAATGTTTTTATATTAATCGAATTTATGTTTATATTTATTTATATATATATACATATTTGTTTATGGATATATGCATAAATTTGATCACACTTTTTTTATTTCTAATTAAAAATTATAATAAATAAAACTATGATGTATGGGCCTTACACATTCGAAGAACAAAAAAAGTATGGTGCAAAATTTGATAAAAAAAAATGTATTTGATTTAATGAAATTTAGTTAATTAATTGAACAATAAAAAGTTAATATATATATAATAAAAAATTAACAACAATGCGTTCGATATTGTTATATAAGCAATATTATCAAATAATTTAAAACATTCCAATATAATTATTAACAAATTTATAAATATTAAATAACAAATAAAAATATTTTCTAAATATTGGTTGGATGATTTGAATTGATATTTGGGCTAGTTAAAAGAAAAACTTGTCTATAATGAACATTTTAAAAAAACTAAAAAGTAAGCGGATCAACATTAGTCCGAACTTTTTAACTCGATCACAAAATTGCAAGTGTGTCAAATAATAATTTTTGTACATTTTAATTTTGTAACTCAATCACCTGCTTCATCCATAGTGGCACTAGTTTAAATGCAATTATAATTATAAGGATGTTCGCATACACTTTTCAGATCACTACATTGCATTGTTTCAGTGCGATAAATAATTTTGACATTTTTGCTTATAAACAGGTTGAATAATAATGCGATGTAACTTTGAAGCTAGGAACCTAACAGTCTTCAGTTACACCAGAGACAATATATAAATGTACTAAAGTTTTTCCACAGACCGAAGTCTTGACACCTCGACGGTTTCAAGATTTCAATCACACTGTATTTTGATTCTATTGGATTTTAAAAACAAATGAATTCTCTTTTCTGTTCTGTATAACAGGGACCCAATAAGAGTACTGCATGATTCAAATTTGAAGCCATTTTTTTTCTTTGCAGGCTCTGAAATTTGAAAGCTCGATGGCGATGTGAAAACCCATTAAAAAATATAGGGAAATTTACGTTTAAACCGCTCGCAAAATTCGGCAAGTTTTCGACTATGAAAGTGCACCTAATGTGTCAACAATTCGAAGAGTGATTAATAAATTTGAACGAACTGGATCGATTATGAACAGTAAGCTTCCTGTGCGTCGACGTACCGGCCCGCCTCTTGAAAATATTGCTGATGTAAACAATAGTGTTACCGAAAACTCGGGAACATCAATTCGACATCGTTCACAACAACTCACCACACAGCGAAATTCGACAAAAAACCACCACGTTAATCCATACAATATTCAGTTCACTCAGGAGCCCAAACCAGTAGACCATGCACAGAACCGGTATGATTCAATGAGTGACGGAGCAAAATAAAGTGAATGCCGATTTTTCAAAACAAATCATCTTCACCGATGAGGCGTATTTTCATCTGACTGCGTTCATCGCTAGAAAATCCGCGCGTAATCCATGAGAAACAAATGCACCACCAACGACCAACTGTTTGGTGGAGATTTTGGTCAGGCGGCGTGACTGGGCTTCACTTCTTTGAAAATGAAACCGGAAATGCAGTGATCCGAAATTCCGATGTCAATTGCCCACCAAGATCGTCCAATTTAACGCCGTGCGATTTCTGTCTTTGGGATTTTTTGAAATCTCATAGGTCTATGTGAATAAACCACAAACAATTACTGACCTTAAGCCCGAGATCCAACGGTCATCGGTGAGATAGAACCACATCTTTGTCAAAATGTCATCTAAAATTTCACGAAAGGATCAAAGGGTCTGTGTTCAGAGCCGCGGAGACCATTTAATAAATAAAAAAAATAAGTGAGCAAAAATTTTAAAGTGATTAAACTCAAGTTAATACATGTTCCTCTCTCAAAAGGATAAACTATAATAATTGAATCGCGTTTTGCATTTTATTTTATCGAAAATTAACTTAACAAGTTCAAAAAGATATACTATTATTTGACACTGTCCATTCCCAGCTCCGCCGAACACAGAGTAAAAACAATATGACTAACTGCTACGACACATAAAAACATACATTTTCGAAGGTTCGAATCCGAAAAGGAAGATTGATAGTCCCGGTACTTTGCAATAGGTGTCACTCGAATCGTGTAGATACATTTATTTTTTCTTCTGGCATCTCTTATAACCACATATTCCTAATTTCAAGTAGATCTGTCAAATAGTATAGTTTCTACAGCCGTAAAAAGCAATCAATGTTTGCAATCACATAAAATGGTCCAGACGTGGTTTGCCAAGTTTCATTGTGGTGGTTTGAGTACAAATGATGCCGAGTGCCCAGGACGTCTAAAAGGCCGAGAGAGCCAGGACGTCTAACAGAGGTCACAACCGAGCGATCAACAAAATTCATGATATCGTGCTGGTAGACCGCCGAGTGAAGATTAATGAGATAGCTGTGATGGTGAGCATCTCGTATGAACGCGTGCACAATATCCTACATGTATATTTGGGTATTCTGCCGGGGTTATCTGCCGCGAGTGGACAACAAACGAAATCATGTACCCAATTCAAAGAAGTGTTTGTAGCTGTTACAGCGCAATCTAATTTAGTTCTTGCGATGTTTCGTGACACTTGAATAAAACATGGATCCATCAATATATCACAGAGAGCAAGGAAGTTTCTAAAAAAAATTGCAATGATTTCTAAATTAGATGCTCTTTCAAATGACACCTCACTTGCTTGGGTCAAAAAAGGGTTTTTTTTACCCGCTCCACCCTCGTCCCATAAACACAGATATATAATTATTTGAGATTTCGCTATAATTTTCATTCAAAATTTACCAAACTTCCTAGATCTGTGCATTTTTTCAAACTTTTCTATCAATCAGTGTCGGAACGTAGAGGGGGGGAACGGTCTGCATTTTGCACTTTTTTGACAATAACTCAAAAAATGTGCATCGCAAAATTCTAAAAAAAATTGCAATGATTTTTAAATTATGTGCTCTTTCAAATGACACCCCACTCGCCTAGGTCAAAAAACGGGTTTTTTTTACCCTCTCTACCCCCGTCCCCTAAACACACAGAAATATAATTACTTGAGACTTCGCTATAGTTTTCATACTAAATTTACCTAATTTTCTAGCTTAGGGGCGGAGGGGCGGAAAGTCGCACTTTTTTGACAATAACTCAGGAGCGGCGGAAAGTCGCACTTTTTTGACAATAACTCAAAAACTTTGCATCGCAAAATATTAAAACAAATTGCAATGATCTCTATATTAGGTGCTCTTTAAAATGACATCCCACTTGACCACATTTTAAATAGTGTTTTTACCCCTCCTCATTTCCACCCCCTTTAATAAATATAATTATTAGTATATGACTTTTTTATATATTTTTTTATTAAAAACGTACTAATTTTTCTATCATTCCAAATACATTTGAAGATTTTCGATCAGTTAGGTTCGGAGCTAACTGAGGTAAGAAAACACGAAGAAAACGTCATTATTACAAATTATACAAAAAATGGTGACGTGTAAAATTCCCAAATAAATTTTTAAGGAATACTGAAATGAAGTCTTTTCATATGATACCCTACTTGAATCTATAAACAAATGTATTTTCTCAAAGGTCTCACATCGTAACCCTGTAAACTAAAGTAAAACAAATTTAGTTTTATTTGTATCTGCCATCTTATGTGGACAGGTTAGTTTTATACGCACCTCAAATTTCAAGTCCATAGCATTTATAGTTTACGAGATAATCGATATAATGTGAAAAACTCGTTTTACTTTCACCAAAAGTGTTCCGTATAAAAAAGGGAACCCCATTTAGCAAGGAAGAAAATCCTCTTCCATCACGACAACGCACCAGCTCACTCGTGTCACATTGTACCGGCCAAATTAGTTGAATTGTGCTACGAATTGTTGCCTCATCTACCGTTTTCTCCAGACTTGGCCTCTGTGACTTTTTTCGTTTCCCAACATGCAAAAATGCCAACATGCTGACAGGAAAAAAAAAATCAAGACAAATTGAGGTCATCGCCGAAATAGAGACTTATTTTGCAGACTGTGGAAAATCGTATTTTTTTAAGGAGCTAAAAAGGTTGGAATATCGTTGGGCTAAGTGTATCGAGCTGGAAGGAGACTATGTTGAAAAACAAAATCTTAAAAAGCAATTGTTTTTCATTGTCAAATTGTAAAATTTCTCAAATGCGTCAAAAATAGACAAAACCAAAATAACAATTCAACTTCAGAAAACCAATTCGACTTGTGTTCCACGTCAAATAAATTGTACCAAATGTTTTGTCCAGAATTGCTTTTGGGTGGAAAAAATGTGCAAATCGTCCAGTTGGAAATGTTTTGGTCGGTATGGCTCGTGTTCCACACCCAACAGATTGCGATAATACTTTTAATTGTGTTAACATCACATAGCTGGTCAACATGTCAATTTTGATCATCTAAAACATGTCAATTGCGATCATTTTTGTTTTTTCTTTTCAATCAAGAAAATAAAGGGTCGCAATTCCAAAGTGTTTTTCTCCGCTATTTTGCATCATTCACCACCCTCCACTGTAACAAAAAAATCCTTTTTGATCTCCAACCTAATCAGATGACAAAATGGTAATTGTTTTATAAATCGACGAAGCGTAATACTCGAGTATGTCAATAACGAAGAGTCATTCCTTGTGGTTATACCATTGGATTTGCAGAGACAGCGTTTGATTCCCAATTCAAAATTATTTGTAGATTAAAAGCCAACCGTGACGCAGTGCAACATCGTCTGGACTCGACCATGATAAAACGCATATTCTATTTCTTACAGAATTTTGAAAAAAAAAAAAAATAGGGCTTCTCCTCTTGTGGGGACCAGGCAGAAATGTTTAACGCTGCCTCAAATTGTACAAATTCAGACCTTTACACCTCGGTGATGGGTTCCTATAGATCTGCATTTCATAACTATGTCAGATACTATGTAGCGCAAACAAATGTAGATTATTTATTAATATGATTTACAACAAAAATATAGTTTAGTAGCAAACAACGACACCTTAAAATCAGACCTTCAGGGTTGTTGTTGACTGTAATTGCGCATGGCGGATATTTACGTCGATTTGCTTTTATTTTCTTCGCTATTTGTGGGAAATAAATTCCTGAAAAATAATAAAAATAAAGTCTGATTTATTTAAGGGTACGGCAACGACAGTGTATGTGTTTCTGTTCATTAGATTGATCTCCGATAACTTTAAATGTTAAAACTAGAGACACATAAGTCAAAACATATGGAAAGGTACCTAAGATTTTTCATATTTTTCAAACTTGATTTGCTGATACAACGCTAGAAAAAAAGTCTGAAGAGAGCACTTGTGGTTATTCCGGATGTAAGTAAAACGTATCAAAAGAGAGAAAGCCGTGAGTGAACACTAAAAAATTAAAAAATCTAGGTCAAAGCCCTTCGGTGAGCATTGTATCCTAAAGACAAAAGGTTGAGGTTATAATCAGATCATTTAGAGATGTTCTGAAGGATCAACTGGTTGTAGCTGTGGTGGATAGTACATAATGTTTCCAGAATCACAAATGAGATAAGGTGGAATTTGCCGGTACCTTTTTTTCGATCCTGGTCTGAGGAGATGATGGCTGGCATCGGAATCGTATCAAATTCGAATCATGACACGACTTGGAGGTCGGGCCTGAAGTCAAAATAGAAACCTCGACAAACCTAGAAAACCCTGAAAATACCCTGAAATGCTAAAATACCGGCTAATACTAAATATAACCAGAACTTGTGGCGACCAAAATTCAATCTTCATTTTGGTACACATACAAACTAAATTATCTAAATTTTCTCTTTTTAATTAAAATAGCAATATCAACCTCAATAAACCTTTAAGATTATCGATGAACAGATAAATAATAGTAAATTAACATAAATATTTGTAATGATTTCGCCCACAGTACCAGAAGAGTACCCTTTCCTCATATTTAAATAGTTTTTCACTAAACTTGGAAGGTTGCACTATTTTTTCAAAGATAGACCTGATTCGAGCCTACCACCAAATACCAGTAGCCACATAAGATATACAAAGTACCAATAACCACTCCATTTGGGCTTTACGAGTTCATGAGAATTCCATACGGTCTACAGAACGCTGCACAGACCTTTCAACATTTCATGGACAAGGTCACAGAAGGGTTGGAATTTGTGTACACATATATTGAATATATTTTGGTGGCTAGTCAATCAGAGTCCGAACATTTAGAACACCTTCACATTCTATTCTATTCCAACGTCTTACAGATTTTGGAATTATTCTTAAACTTTCAAAGTGGGTGTTCGGTGCAACTTCGAAAACTTTTTTCAGTCACGAGATGGTATTCGACCATCTTCAGAGAAAATCGTGCCCATAAACAATTTCCCAAAACCAACATCTATAAGACAAGTTCACTGTTTCATCGTCATTATCATCGTTTCCTTCCTCACGTAGTCAAACTGCTCGCACCAATACATGCGCAACTTTCCGAGCTTCAAAAAATTAAGAAGAAAAATATTGCTGTATTGGAGCACCACAATAAAGGATTTTGGGAGCCACTGGGATTCTTTTCCATAAAGCTTTTTAGACCTGAACGAAAATATTCTGCTTTCGACCGTGAAATGCTTCCTTCGTCGAAGGTAGCTTTTACCGTCGAAGCTTTTATCGTCCTTAGTGACCACAAACTGCCATGTCATCAAAGTCAGAAAGAAGTACTCGCCAGGCTCGTCAGCTAGACTACATTTTGCAGTTTACAACAGAAATAAGATACATTAAAGAAGGAAGAATCGTGACAGCTAATAATCTGTCTTAAACCGACGAAGAGGTGTCTTTTATAAACTACACAGGTCTTGACATAGAAAGATTCGTTTTTCTGCAAGAATCTGACGACGAGTTAAAAAGAATGTAAAACAATCAATCGTGTCAATCAGGCTTATGATTTACATTCCAACGTATACATCCTCCCATTACCGATCTGAACGTCTGGTGCGAAACATCAATAGACATAAACAGTACATACATACCATCAGAGCTACGTCCGAAAGTATCTGGTCTATTCGCACTGCGTACCAGAAGTTTAAGGTACATCGTCAGTGCGCTCTCGCGAAATTTGCCGTTTTGATATCCCCTTCGGCAGATTGAACATGTACACATAGACCTCTGTCAAATGGCTACGCGTAGGCCAGAAGCCATTCCTTTGCTACCTATGCGAACGGCCACGGTCGTGCACACATGTATATCTCGAGATTTGGTGCACCACGCGAGATCACGATTATCAATACAGTCAATTTGAAAACAATTTATTTCAGGAGTTTAACAAACTCCTAGGTGCTCACAGAATACGGACGACGACTTATCATCCACAGGATAACGGTATGGTAGAAAGACTTCACCGTACCCTAAAATTATCATTATACGCTACAGAAAATACTCTAAATAAAAAAAAAAATTAAGTACTAAGCTTTTTTGTTTGATTTTCAATTTTTATTAATAGAATAATTTTATTAATATTATTGCAGTCATGTGAAAATATTTTATTTTAGATTTTTATTTAAAATTTAACATGTTTCGATAGTATTTAAAATTATCATCATCAGAAAATTGGAACAAAATTAAAACGATTTAAGCTACAAAAACAATGTAAATAAATTCGAATTTATTCGAATTTTATTATTCTCTTTGGCATTAGAACTACGGTCAAAATTGACCTTGGATCCACTTCAGCCGATCTGGTCTACGGACACGCACTAAAGGTCCTTGGAGAACTTGTAATGCATCCTCCCTCTGCATCATCGACAGATCCTTCTTCACTGATGTATCGCTTAAGACACTCAATGCACAACGTTGACAAAATTCTCGAAGTTCCCCTCAAAACAATATTTTTGTACATAAAGACTTGGCGGGCTGTGACTTTGTTTTTGTACGACTGGATAGAGTTAAGAACAGCTTGACTCCTTCATACGAAGGGGCATATAAAGTAGTTAAAAGACTTCGTAAGTATTTCGTTATAGATATGAATGCTAAGAACGTATCTATATATATATAGACCGATTAAAACCAGAAAATATGAGAGGCTCTTTGCGCGAAAATAATTCACTTGTATCATCTGGTATTTGAAGACGACGGGTCAGTTTCAAATTTTAAACTTCGTAACATTCTCACTAAGGGGTGAGTGCATGTGGCGACCAAACTTCAATCTTTATTTTACACACAAACTAAATTCTCTAAATTTTCTCTGATTAACTAATAAAATAACAATATCATGATCTTTTCTGAGCCCACAATAAAAGCTAGCTCGTGTGAGGCACACTTGGCACAAAAGACCAAACCCAAAAACCGGAACCTTTTTTAAAACAATTTAAGCGTCAACAAAGACTACGGAATGGACAACATTCTTAAATAAAAATATTTCCACAAGAACATTAACCGAAATTCTCAAAAAATCCTTTAAATGTAGTACTTTCACTTGTGCTAGAAGTTGCCCAATGTCCAGTTTGTCCCCCAAAAAAGGAACAAGCATCTGTAATATCTCAAACTGTAGGTCAATGGTTTCAGTTGATAGCCAATACAGGGTTCAATACAGAAGATCAACAACCGATCCGAATCAGCAAAATACTAGAAAAAAGTTGGTAAACGTACGTTATCATCTAGTGTACCAACTTGTCAACAAAATTATCTGACTTACCCATACATTTCGGTCTCTATAGATGGCATTTCGTTTGAGTGGAAACGTATGACGCTCGTGTATGCCAAGGTTCAGTTTTTCCTCTATTCTATTTTTGGTGAGGCAACGAATAGGCAAATGTGTAAGCATTCGTTTATTAGGCGTCAAAATTTCGAATGAATCGCAGAACGATACTTTAATGGAAATGACAAAAACCGCGTCTAGAAAGCATTCGTATCCTCTTTTTTGGAATATCTAGCCTGGGTCGCTTCATCTGTTTCCATTCTGACCAATACATTCTAAAAAATTATCATTTTAAAGTAGTCCTTAATGCTTGTCCACCATGGATTATCGAATGCAGCCGACATGTACTTGAAATTGCCAAAGGGAAAGTTTTCCACGGTTGTATGAACAATATTTTAGTCTGGAAAGTATGTGACGTTGATAAGTAAGTGACATAGTTCCAGATAGTTTTGATGCCTGATAAATTATACCAATATAGATGTTAGAGTACTATGGACAAACCCTAAGGGCTTCCCTGCCTTATAAAAGTTTTAATTAGTTTTTGGTAAATTTAAAACTGGGAAAGGATAACAGTTTATTTTAATTCTCTAACATTATAATAGTAAAACTTAATGTATTGACAATTATCAATTATATCCACGTGAATTAATCAATCAACCAATTGAACAAAATCATAATTTAATTTATTTTAAAAAGCAAGCGGATCTTTTCTTTATTGTAAATATTAATAATCTACATAAAAATGTTTCGAAGCGAAATGGCAGGCAATAAAAATATTAAAGCATCATTTTTAAATTCAAAACATGAAATAGTTCTGATACATGACTTTTTTATTTTTAATATGCCAATGCTTTTAAGCGTACTAATTTACAGACTAAAAGTTTTTTTAATAATAAGATAAATAAAAATATTGCTATCTTGAAGTGTTTAATTACACTCCCATAACAAAATATAAATCGAGATGAATTTTTAACAACAGACTGGCTCATAATCATAAAATATGTTTAATCTTCCACATTAATATATAAATCAAATAGATTTCTTTGAAAGTTTATTATACGATAGCAATTTCCTTATCGAAATATAAAAAAAAAATTCAAGGATCTGAATAAAAGAAACTCAATCGATTTATTGAATATATTTAGCCTTTTCATTCATTTCTATATAAAATGATAATAGTAGCAGATAAAGCAATTGAAATGTGATGTTTTGACAGAGTTATTAGTATTCAACTGAAGATTTTGTTGGTGGTGGTTGATTTAGTTTGGGATTAGTTTGTAAGATAATAACGACGACGAAAAAGTTTTACTTCAAAAATTTTCAAGAATTAAGACAGCTCATAACGAATTTAAGAAAAACGTAAGGAACAGCAAGAAGACATTTATACCTAAATTTGAACGAAGGCATTGACACGCGTAGAGGTGGAAACGGGAAGATTATGCTGTCTTAAATAGAAATAGATTAATATTATTGCAGCGATTCTTACAGAGTCGTTTAATTTATCAACATTTAACAGTATTAAAATCGTAACATACTTCATCTTTTCCTCCTGATGCATAAAACAGAACTAAAATCGTCTCATTTACGCACTGGAATAATCTGACCATTACCACCCACGAGGTTGAGTCTTAAAACCCAAATTATCAAAATTTACATAATCAACTCAAATAATGCGGAAGTTAATTATTTTAATCCTTTTTAATCCTACAAAAACGAAACTGTATAAACTATAAAACACAAAAGCTACAAAAACTTGACTGTTTTTTTTTGTGAAATGAAATGGAAATGTATAAGAACAACATTACAATCCGAACTATTTAAAACGTGTGATATATTTTATGTATACATCTCCTTTATTCCCCACATTTATCTTATATCTAGTTCGCGTGTCAACACAATTCATAAAATTGAAATCAATAAGTTAAAAGCAATTGCGAAAAGGAAACAATTGGGTCAGTGTTGTTTTATTTAAATTAAAAATTCTCCTTATTCTTCAAACATTTCTTTTGTTGTTGTTGCAAAATTTCAGGTGAGAAGTTTTGTGGCTGATTCCATTAATATTTTTTCTTTTATATTCTTAACAAAAAAAACTTTTTGTTTGGGTAGAAAAAAATGTATATCCATAAAAAAAAAACTTTTCCATATGATATTGATTTTGAAATAAATATAATATATTTCTAGAAAAAATTCTCATAGTTCGAAAGTTCTTAATTTTTTGGATTGTGTTAGTAATTTTGTGATTTTATTACGATTTATAGTCAATGTTTTACGAGTTATCGTAATATTACGTTTTTCATTAAAGTAAAATAGCTACACTCATTATCGAATGATTTTTTTATTATTCAATTGATTCACCTCCCCAAAGTTAAACTCCTAAAAGAATAATCTGAACATGAATGAATCAACTGTGATCTAGAAAAACGTCAAACGTTAGTTTTTAATATGCATATTTTACATGTTATAGTTACGATTCTATCATAATCGTTTTACTTTACGATATAACATATTAAAATCATGCCACTGACTCAAGTTGTATTATTTCTTAATATAAATATTAAAATCGACGAGTTGTTTTACAAATCATACTTTCAGAACTAACGATGCAGTTGTGACAATGCATCAATGTTGACTCGTCAATGTCGGCTTGTCATTACTTCGTTGTTCATACTCATATTGGATTCACCTTGTTTTGTTAGCTATTTTCAACTAATTATTATTACAAAATAATAAAGTTGAAAATTGAGAGAAAAATAATAATAGAAAATCGATTTTTTTTTAGAATCAATTTGATTTTAATTAAATATAAAAATAATTCAAAATATTCTATTTCAGATTTTATTTCGAATTTTTTTTTTCTTAGTTAACAATTTAAATAAATTGTATTTGAACAATCAATTCATATAGAAAATTTATACAAATTTGTAATATTTATGGATTTGTTCATTTAGCGAGGGAATTTGGTTTTGATATTTTTTTGGCTATGAAAAATGATTTAAATTGCAAATTTTTTTCTCGGCGTTTGTGAGTTGTTGGCGCCTTGAAATCAAAAGAAGCATATAGAAACTGTTCTCTGTGTTACACGGATGTTGTTTCTATTAGTGTTTTCGGTCTGGAATTAATCGCAAACTGCCATTCTCGCTGAATAGATCAATAGCTGTGATAGTCTCATTGCCACAGATAAGACAAACTCTTTGGTCTCATTCCGAACAACAAATTAAACTGGATAAGTATAACTGACGTGTACATTTCAACCAACGATAATATCATAAATCCCCAAAGAGAAAACGAAAAAAAATATTGTGATGAAAAATTTGTAAAAAATCGTTCACTTTGTCGACATTCAACAGTAATACATTGGCACATAAGCAGAGTAGCACATTGGAGCCTTCATAAAAATAATCGTAACTAAACAGGTCGACTTGCTGAATAAAAGATAATTGTATACGGAACGCGATATAATGAGTGAAAATAAGTGAAAAAATTGGATGTTTAGATACAAATTAACGAGGCTGTGTTTATATTGGAAATTATTTTAAATGAATAAAAAAACTAGAGAAGTACAAAAAGAGGTAAAGGAGAGAAAATGGATCTTGGAAATGATACTATAAAGATCAATTCCAAGAATTGTGTCTCAACTAACGGAACATTTTTTAAATCGACTATTGAGGCAAGAATTGGCATACAAAATCCTTTATGATCTATTGTCTGGTCTCCGTTTCAAATACAGCAAGTTTGGCTACACCGTATATAAAACTTATGGAACACAAGATGTAAAATGATAGAAAACCAGTACAAGCGGCAGAAATTTTATCAAAATGCCGAATTGATTGCAATTCACAAGGATATCATCGCCGATACAAAAATTTCTAAAACACATAGCGTGGCACTTCAAAAGTTTAGGTCAAACGCGCTACTTAAATTACTGGCACCTGTACTTGGTGTACAACTGGTAAATATGTACCATAATTAAATCTTACATGCTGCGAATCCGTAGGGAAGATCCTTATTAGGGTGCTTCAAAAGAATCTATTCTCCTCTATTCTCCTCCAAAAGGATCTGTTCAACTCTTTGGAATATAGTCTTTGCTACTAGCATGATGAACGAATTATAAAGAAGTTTTCTTAACCAACAGCTCAAGAGGACAATTAAAAACCCTACACTGTTATGCTTCAGCGGTAAGGCAAGTAAAATCGACCAACAACCATTAAAACAAATAGTCTCAACATTTGGACTATCGGAAGCGAATTGACGAGCAAATAAATAAAGAATTTATAAGATTCAACCGGGCGGTTTGACTTCACAACCACCCGGTTGAATTTTACGGGTGTGTAAGAGAGGAGTAAACCAAAATTGTGATCTGATTGGCTTTCTTAGATTTACAGGTATATGGCAGGTTGTAGGGCCACTATGTAAAACCATTATAAGAAGTTTTTTCTGTATAATGGATCACTCTAATCTGAAACCAAGCATGTGAGGATGCTTTCCACTAGACGGGATCTTGAACTGGCATACGCTAGGTTGTCAACAGCGTTACCAATTCTGGTTGCAAATTTGTCACATTTTCATTGTTAACAATTTGATAGAGGCCAATATAGTGCTTCCTCGGCCGAGGGACTAAGAAGTCAAATTCATCACGGCTTTCTCGGAGGACGGATGAGCGTGTGGCAGAGTTTGGGCACCCTCTTGTCTTAGGAGAGACAAATCTCTCCTAAAAGCGGAAAAACTGTACCAAGGTCAACGGCATAGAATATACAAGGCCAGAGGAAAACACCGCAGTAAAGATCCTCGGATATCCCATGAGTACATGCGAAAGGAGCAAAATTAATATAAATTCATCGAATGTTAAATGTAACCCCGGAGGTAAAATAGTCCCCAATCGGATCTCCGGGGAAGGTTAATAATAGGAAATTGGAATGTAAAAAGTTTACTGAAGGAACCAAATTCGAAGATTTTAAAAGAAAAATGTTGAAGAACAAATAAGATCTTATTGAAGTAGGTGCAGTGAGATGACAATGGCAAGGAGAAGTGAAGAGTGTGACGAGAAGAAGTTTTATATAGGACAAACCTGTGAAGATGGAAGTCCTCAGAAGGAGAGGATTGGTTGGTCGGTCTATTATGACAGGAGTGGAGGAATAACGAAGAGATTAAGGCAAAGATAGGAATGGCAAAGCCAGCTTATAGAGAGATGAACAGGTTATTGGTATGTAAGGTGGATTTAGGGTTAGGGAAAAGAATTGGTAATTGTTTTTTATGGAGTGTCCTGTTATACACTGAAAAAATGTTCCTTTTTTGTCCCTGCTTTAAAACTTGATTAGGATGATTAAAAATTAATTCCCTGAAAATTTCAGCCTTTAATTCCAATTCTAAGTACTTGCGCAATGCGTTTAAAGTTTGCCATTTAAAATACATGAGGCGCCAAAAACATTAGGAGTCCGTTTTTAGTTACTTATTTGACCATTCAAGTTACTTATTTGCATCAAGTGTGTAAGAGAAGACATTTTTTTTGTGGCGTTAATGCTTCATATAGGAGCGTTGCCTAGCTAATCAGCTTTGGATATTCATCATGGACTCTCGCAACGGCGACAAAATTACAATGGCAGCCAATTTTTAATGCCGTTTATTACGTCCGTCTCCCATTGCAGTGATCTACATCGCGATCGCTTACTTCCGGGTGTACTAACGTATATTTTTTTCCAGACTGTGAATCGGCTCGTAGAACATGCCCGAACCAAGCAATCCTATTAGAACGGATACAACCTATTATATCAGGACCGTCAAGGAGGTCTCTGATCTCAAAATTATAGCGGGTTCTGTACACACAATCGTCCGTCTTAAGTGGACCAAAAATTTACAGAAATGGTAAAAAAGTTGATCAGATCGCTAGCGTCCAATAACTAATATATATACGCAGAAGTCTTAACTCCACATTATTATCTTGCCAATGATTCTGACGACTTGAAGCTTCTGTACAATCGAATAATTATCCTTACCAATAACTAATAGCTGGAAAAGGTTACGGATTATGAAGACAATTTGTGTTTTATTCTAAATTCCACCACTGAACTTAATAGCTATGAATATGCCTAGATACCATGTTGACCGTTTTCCTTAGCTATACATTCAGAATAGTTAGATAACGACAAAATGCGAAAACATACATTCTGAACAATTTATAGGAAAAGTGGTCTCCATCGAGAATCAAACCGGGAACTCTTTAGTTAAAAGACTAGTGCGTTAACTACTAAGCTAGAACGACGACGTTGACGTCAGTGGCTTACATGTGGTACAACAAGTAGAACATATTAAAATAAGACTATTAGGATTTGACGGAACAACATCTTTCGACATCTTTCCAATTCGAGACACAAGTAGATCAGAACGATTGGCATGCTGCAATAATAGTTGCGCTTAAGAGAGAAGCAACCGAAAACAACCGTAGAAATTTTGTAGATGTCCTTATTGGAACGGAAATACGGAAGCGACCACAAAAAATACAGAATCGATCTCAAGGGTCGATTTCAGTTAAATTTAGAAAACCTTCAGGAGAATTCAGTAGTAGTATTAACCGGCTTCTACATTTGGCACACTCGAATACTTCTTCGTATTTTATAGAAACTATAAAGATAGAGGCATTCATAAACGGTATCCAAAATCCAGGATTAGCATACCATCTCTTGGATGCAGAAAATGGGATGTAAACGGGAACATCAAAGGTGATGGAGCGGCACACAGAGAAAGAAGCGATTTCAAGAATCTTCTCTAAAAAAGACGGAGGCGAAGAAAAGGAACACATAGGGTTATATCTTCGTCTCATATTACAAGGAAGCGCGGTGTATATCCCGATTTAAACGGATGGCAGTAAATGGTGATAGCTTGGGTTTCGAAGGGTAATTTGAAGCTAAAAGCTCCGTCAAATTAGATACGGGTTCAGCTGGCACATTTGTTCGTACAGGTTTGATTGACTGAGTCATGGAATCATCAAATCGATTAAAGTTGCAAACAATAAGTAGACGGTGGAAGCGCTGATGTAGAAGCTAAAAAAGTCGATTAAACAAAGATTGTGAGCAACTGATATCACCTAGTGGTGCTTATCAGTTGTAACAGAAATAATGGATGAAGCCATTTTGACGATTGTCAAAAGGATTCATCTCGATTTTGGAGTTTGGACATGCGGCCTTTAAAGTAAATAATGTTGAGATTCCACTACTGTTCAATAGGACAAAGTACACAGATATTATCAGCTACACACAAAAGCAGAGTCCACGGGAAAATTTCGAAACATCATGGTGTGAGCAGCTTAAAGTAAGTGATTCAAAGGGCTTCAAACATGTCGCAGTTGAAAACTCGGAAATAGGCGATCGGGCAAGCATACATAGAGCTGCAGAACACAAACGGAAAATATCAGAAGAAGGTCAAATGTATTAGGAATCCGGACTCATCAAGGCAAGCCGACAAAGAAGAAAGTGATGGTCAAGTGATGGTCGCAGCGAGATGGAAAACAAAATTGTATTCAACCTCAAGTTAACCTGTATAGGGTAAATTTTAATAACAAAACTAAAATCATTTACTCTCATCAAAAATGTGTAACTAACTAATTCCAAGAATAAAGGTTGACACAACAACAAAAACAATAAAATACATTCGAAACAATAACGCCGTCGATGATTCAGAGAAATTTTCGAATTTTCCTCGTAAAATTTTTTTTATTAATAATCTAGACTATAGTGATCGCAAATACGTGGCACGCGTGGCAGACTTTGTAAGTTTATTAATATTGCTGGCATTGCCGACTGTTTCAGAAAATTCGTCTTAATCTCACATTTAATTAATCTTTTTAAAATCAAAACCAAGAAATAAGAAATAGAAAATAGAACATTTTTTTAAAAACCCAAAATATTGCTGGAAAATCATTGAATTAACCACTTTTAAATTCCAAATTTTGAAATATTTTTTCTGATTAGTGTCGGTTTTAAACTTCGATGATTCTGAAAACCAAATGATAAAGTTTCAGTACAGTGGGTGGGTCAGGAATAATAGATGTGATTCGAAGATTCCCGATTTGGGTTTTTGAATAAAGAATATCCATATTTAGTGTTTGTCATCACCTTTTAATTCGGCACATATATTTACTCCGGTGATTGATTTGTCACAGTCGAAATTGATTTCAGCAAAAACTAGGAGCAGACAACGCATACATGTGTTTTCAAAACAAAAAGTAACCATCGTAAAACGTAAAACGTGTTGGAGTCATCGATATATGATATTAATAATTGTTTTGTTTGTTTCACATTGTAAACAATAATGTGAAAAGCATCATCCAGATGTGAGTATAGCAGCATGCCGCCATCGCCTGGATCATCACATTATACACCGCCACCAATGGATAATTGAATTGAACACATGAATAAACACGTTTTCACTCAATCATCAACAATCAATTTACGGTCAACACCAAAGTATTCCCTATTATGTACAAGTTCCAGCACAACAATTTTATTCGACAAGACAAAGTCACATGCAGTATGGTGTACCAAATATGTTGTACCAAGCGCCGTCGGGAGTTCAACAGGTTAGTAATAGTATTAAAAATAATGGTATTTATAGTGATGGTTTTGTGTTTAGTGGAGACGCTCGAGCTCCTCGTGTGAATTGTGAACCTCGGTGTGAGACAAATAAAAATAAATTCTATGGGAACATTCCGAATAATAATTTCCGAATAATAATTCTAAAAATTTTGAAAATGCCAATCAACGTCATTGCTATAAGTGTGAAGCTGAACACCACATTGCAAAATTTTGTAAAATTATCACCTGTTCATTTTGTAGAAAACAAGGACACTACGAAATTTCGTGTCCCAATAAAAAATCGAACGTAAAAAAAGTCGAACTTAAAGATAATATTTATTATAAATCGATAAAAGTAAACGGAGTTGAAGCTTTCATCGACTTGGGGTCTGACTGCGTAACGATAATCGAAAGTTTGGGAGTTGGGATAGGACTACAATGAAATAACCGACAACAAGTTTTACGTGGGTTTGGTAAGGGTTATTCTAAATTCTTAGGATCTTGCGAGGTAGAAATTGAAATTGATTCCTTAAAATTAACCGGCGCCGCTGTTATAGTAAAGGATGAAGAACATATCGACGAGATCATGATAGGTAATAGCCTTTTGCACAGAGACGATGTAATGGTGGTGAAGACGTCGAAAGAATTTAAAATCATAAAACTGGAAATTCCGTTAGATAAAGTAGTACATGATCTTGAGGAAAGTAATATATTCGACATAAGCGATGAATTGATCAATGAAAATATTGAAAATTTGAAAGTAGGGAGCGTAAAATTAGAAAAGGTTTCAGAAATTTGTAATTTCAATTCAAACACCGATACAACCGGTTATAATTTTGAGAACCGCGAAGAATTAAATAGGTCTTCTCCAAGTCAACGTGAACGATTCAGAACGATAACAAATGAGTTGTTAGATTTGCGGATGATAGGTCCATCTGACTCGGAACATGCTTCGCCAGCGTTGTTAGTTAAGAAAAAGGACGACAAGGATAGGATGGTCATAGACTATAAAAATTTATCTAAAAAGCCATAAAAGATAGGTTCCCATTACCAAACATCGAGAATTGTCTTCAAAAACTAAGTGGTCATAAGTATTTTTGCGTTTTAGATTTGGCATCCGGGTATTAGCAAATACCTGTTCACGAAGAAAGTAGAAAGTATACATCGTTTGTTACCCCGGATGGCCAATTTGAATTTTTGAGGATGCCGTTTGGGCTATCCAACGCTCAAAGTGTTTTCCAACGACTAATGAATCGGTTAGCTAAAGAAAATACGGTGTAACTTTAAAATTGAAGAAATGTAAATTTTTAGTCGAAAAGGTTCAATTCTTAGGACAAGAAATCACGGCAGAGGGTATACGCTCTGGATAAGAAAAAATTATGTGTGTTGAGAAATTCGTACTTTAGAAAATTTGTTGAGAAATGCTCAATAATAGCAGAACCTCTAACTAAGCTAACTAGAAAGGATGTTCCTTTTAAGTGGAAGGAAGAACAGGCATTAGCATTCGATAAATTGAAAACCTTTTTATGTCAACGAAACGTTTTAGCTTTATTTGATAACTCTAAATCTCACGAAGTCCATACAGATGCTTCCAGTGTTGGTCTCGCCGGGGTCTTGATGCAAATGTAAGACGATAGACGACTACGTCCAGTGGGGTATTATAGTCGACAGACAACAGAATTAGAAAAGAGGTACCATAGTTACGAGGTCGAAGCTGTCGCCATCGTTACCTCTTTGGAAAGGTTTCGCCACTTTGTGTTGGGAAAACATATAACCGTTGTAACGAACAATTTCTTGGCTAAAAACTGTTATTTCCAAACGAGATTTAGTGCCTCGAATTGTTAGGTGGGCTCTTTGACTAATGGAATTTGACTTTGATGTTCAACATAGAAAAGGTAAACACATGGCTCATGTCGATGCCCTAAGTAGATCTCCTTTTAAACCTCCCCGAGAGTTGGAGGTAGCAACGTTAAATGTTTACAATATTCGAATTGATTCAATAGATAAAAAATGGCTTGAAACGTTACAATTGAATGACCCTGATTTTACTGAATTAAAGAAAAACAAACGAGAACTAAAAAATAGAGGATTCGTGATAGAAGAAAATATCTTATATAAAAGGATCGACGATGATTCTAAATTTGTGTTACCTAAAGGGACTAGGAACAGAGTAATTAGAACCTGTCATGAAGATATAGTACATCCGGGGTTTAACAGAACTTTGTCTAGACATCGTGAAATTTGTTGGTTCCCTCGAATCTGTCAAACTGTAAAAAAATATGTGAAATCGTGTTATATCGTGTTTGTATCATAAGGAAAATAGTGACAGAAATAAAATAAATTTACATCTGATCGATAAGATTAACATTCCTTGTCATACTTGGCATTTAGACCATTTGGATCCCTTCGTGAAAATTACCAAAAGAAATTCGTACACTTTGGTTGTAGTCGATGCTTTTACAAAATATGTGCACGTTAAAGGCGTCCGGAATACGTCTTCGACTTTCGTTATTAAAACTTTAAAGGATTTGTCGTTACATTTTGGAATGCCTCATCGAATCATAACGGATCGTGGTTCGTCGTTCACATCGAATGCGTTCAAAACTTTTCTGAGTGATCACAGTACTATTCACGTATTAAATGCCATTGCAACACCACGAACTAACGGCCAAGTTGAGAGTTACAACAGAACTATCCTGCATGCTCTACGAACTATGTCAGATAAGGATGACACGAATACCGCATTCACAGCGACATAGCAAATTAGTAGATGTAATTTAAATCTGTGCTGTAAACACTTTTTATTTTAAAATCTTGCAACTAATTTGATATCTAGGCTTACTACCATTACAAACGATTCAAATACTTACGATTCAAATTACAATCTACGTTTTAAACTCATATTAAATATGCCAAGATGCAAATTATAATATACTATCTACTAATTTGCTATGTCGCTGTGAATGCGGTATAAATGGGATACCCATTTAACTACTATTCAATGGACTCTCAACAGCACACCGCACAGTACAACAAAATTGTCACCGAATAAACTTTTATTTGGAGTCGAATTAAGAACTACATATAAGCGACGGTAAATTGCGACTTGTGTTGTCGAATATAAAGGAAGAAACTTTCGATGAAATGGAAAGGGACAAGTTACGAGGTTTAGCGTCAGAAAGAATTCGTGAAAATCAGAACAAACAGAAAAACAGATTTGAATTTTGCCACACCGAGAGAGAACAAAACAGGGGATAGAGTCTTAGTCTTCCGAGAACCCCCATCGACAGGAGATAGTAGGAAACTATTGCGTCGTTATAGAGGTTCGTATATTATTACCGCTGTACTACAAGGGGACCGTTACAGAATTGAGGAAGAATGTGAGAAAAAAGGGAAACGAAGATTCACCGGTGTTGTACCATCCGACCACATGAGATTGATGGTTCAACCAGAAGAAGACGAAGTTATCTACAAACGACGAATGAGGACAGTCTAGTCAGGAAGGCCGAATATAACATAAAAAACAAACACATAAATGAAATTATATTTTTTCTTTTTAGTTCCGCGCCATCTATTATATTTTCGTTCATAATTGTTTAACGTAAAGTAAGAAAGAGATGAACGCATTAGAGTAGACATACTCATATTTTTAAGAGTAGCCATTGTTAATTACTAGCATTATTGTTTTGATATCGTCGAAGAGTAAACACATGTACAAATTGAGTTAAATAAATTGAATCGTCGAAAATATATCTTTAAACAGTTTTATTTACTTTAAATTTATCCTGACAAACTCCGCAGTAAAGTCTTTTAAAATTATTAATCAAATTTACGATTATAGACATCCGCTTCTTTTATTAAACTGCACAAAGGAGATACATAATTATTTCATCAGGTTATGGGCCCTATGGGTTATGGGGTTATGTATAGAAGTACAAAATAGAAATGTTACAAATCGGGTGGAGAAACACGCTTTTGTTAGTATCAATCTAAATTGGAAACTGTCAGTCGTAGGAATTAGCAGTTTGAAGTTGAGGTTATGGACGAAAATGGTCGGTGTAGTAAAATTAAGATAGTTGATGGAAACGTTTCTTCCCCCCGTTTCTTTAGCACAGAAAAAATCGTGAACTCGTAGTGCCATTTTGAAATTAAACCTCAATATAAAAAAAATTTAATCAAAAACATAGTTTAGTGTGCCTTTTGCATATGGCAATGTTTTTTGTATATGGCGTCAATCAATCAGGCTATGAACAATATAGGAGGTTTTGGTTGATGTGGTATTGCGAGATGTTAAAGGAAGTTTACAATCTTTCAGAAAATAGAAAATGGCTATGGAACAACATGCGCTCTAAGGTGTTGGTGGACGCAAACCTTTGTTTTTTTTCTCAATATTTCATGATAGGATAGAGAAAATAAAAAAAGAGCTAAAAGGCAAATTTGTTTTAAAAATATGTAGGAAAAAAACCATTTTATTTACCAATAATCCAGGTAATGCCATATTCCTTGATTACGAGATATACTGTCTTTATCAATAATTAAAGCCGACACATAATTATATGAAGGCACGATTCTTCGAGCAAACAGCCTATGGAATACTCCATAACTGTTAACTAAATAGAGTTCATGGAGTACGCGAGAACGTCCCCGTAGATAAAAAAATAGATCATTAAATCAACAATAACTGATCCTTTCTTCCATATCTGCTTCTTCTATTATTAAGATGCATAAAGGAGATAACTATTTCATCAATTTATTGGGTGACCAACATGAAGCTCAAACCCCCACCCTGAGACCAAGAGTCTAATGTTTTGTCGACTGAACTACCCAGACACTAGTCGAACAATTCAGGAGAAACTGGTTGTCGTAATCATCAATCATTATTGCACCATTTTAATATGCAATATTGCACGCAATAAATACAAACAAATCTTCGCCTGAATTATGACAATCAAAAACAAATAATTTTCTATATAATCTTAATCTTATTAACTCCAACAAAGAGTTATTAAATGGATTGCACTTCACATAGAAAATAATCTCTTAATTCTTTAGATCATTTATTTTAGTCATTAAAAATTAAAAAAAAAAATATTTATCTTGAATTTGGAGTTCATGATTCGAAAGAACAAAATTATGTAACAAGTGGGTCATCACATTATAATAATAAAATCAATGATGCGCACTACTAAATTGGAGTATCAACTAATTCACAATCAAATTTAAGTGTAATCTCCTACAATGCAATTTTATTGTTATGATTCCATGATGTGATAGTAATGTAAGAAGCATATGTCTGATCAACTAATTGTGCTTACTATAAAATTTCTAAATCATATATAATTCCACTAAAGACAAGTTTTTTTTATGCTTTGCAAATTTTTAAAAGAAAAAAAATATTTAGAAAATAATTTAAATTTTAAAATTAAGGAACATTATGCAACACAAAAAAAAATATTTAAAAAATCTTTGATTTAAATAATGGAAATTGTTATTTGTATTGGAGATAAATAAATACCATTCTTTTTTTTTAAGTCAATCTTTTGCATAAGGGCCCATACCTAATATACCTCGATTTATCCTCATCATCTCCATGTACCCGATCTGTATCCCCACTGTTAATTGTTTGTTGCTCGTTCTGGTCTGGCGATTTGGCTGCACCTTCACCATCTGTTTCGGCATTGTTTTTACGTAATCCTGGTATGTGTGGTATTGATGGCATACTTGGCATCGCTGGCATGGATGGGATCGACGCATTTCCTAACCACCCACTCATTTGTGATTTAACCCCAGAAAATAATCCACCAGCTTTTGTAGGGCTAAATAATTACAGAAACAAGAAAAAAAAATAATTAAATCCATATTGAAGATAATTCTTTTACGTTTTAAAAAATAAAAGAATTTTTACAGAATACCAACCTTTGTTTTTTGTCGCCATCATCTTGTGTCTCAATAGACGCACCTTCTAAATTATCTGGTGGATTCTGTGACAAAAGAATATTTTCTTCTTCGGGAATGGTAGTAACCGTGGGTGGTACCGGAACCTCTTCATCCACAGGTTCCCCTTTGGCGGCACCAATCCACGAAGTAACTTGATTTGTTAACCCAGAAAACATTTTTCTTTAATATATTTTGTTTTTTTTGTTCTTGCCTTTAACACAAAATTAACAACAAAAAAAAAATTGATAATCGATTTTTCTTTTTATCTTTTTTTTTTTCTGTTTCAAAAATTTTTTTTTGTTTGATTATCAAAAAACCACTATTGTCTTTAATTAAACAACATAGTTTGAATTTCGTTTAATTATTTTAGAATAATTGATTGAGCATATGTTTAGCTTTATTTTTTATAATATAATCTTTTTTTTTTATAATTTTATTATCACTTCTTTAACTCGCTCTTTTGTTCGTTCGAATGAAGTTTTTCGAAACTAAAATAATTTCTGTGATTATACGGATCGAATCGAATGTCAAAAACAATAATGCGCATAACATTGGACATGCGTAGTCGTAGTCGTACATATATGCAAAAAATAACAATTAAAATAAATTAATATTTACATCTCGGTCATAACTCATAATCATCGTCATAATATTGTCGATAAATACTTGCTCAACGGTGAACGGATAAAAAAAAACAACCGATATTCTCCGATTTTATGTTTTGTGATTTTCCAAAACGATAAAAATTATATCGATAACTTTAGTACAATTTTGTTATTGTTTAAAATACAACCTGTCAAATTTTAACAACAAACGATTACAATATATTTTTTGATTGTTTACTTTTATAAAATATTATAAAAATGACTTTATACAATAATCAATTTTCCAAAAAATCTGTTAGAGAAAGGTTTGTTACATTTTATTGTTAAAATTTCATAACCGGAAATAATTATATTGTTTGTTAAATTCAAATATAAACACAATTAAATAGATAACGTGTTAAGATGTTCGTCGTTTGTTTTATTAAATTTTATTAATTTATTTTATAGAGAATCCAAAATAGCTGCAGCATTTCCAAATGGTGTCCGATGTCAAAAATGTCTCGAATTCGGTCACTGGAGCTACGAATGTACAGGAAAACGAAAATATTTACATCGATCATCGAGAACAAAACAATTAAAAAAAAATATAACTAATATCTTGGAAAAGACATCAAACCGAATGGACGAACCACAACCGAAAGTAAAAAAGTTTAACATAAATAATTTATCATCAGATTCTAGTAGTGACTCTTCGGATGATGATTCTTCAGATAACGAGAGTTCGAGTAGTAGTTCCAGTAGCGATGAAAATGATAGCAGTAGTAGTGATAGTAGCTCAGATTCGACAAGTTCGAGCAGTAGTTCATCATCAAGTGATAGCAGTAGTTCTGATTCATCAGATTCTAATTAAAATTATCATTTTATTATTTTGGTATGCACAGGAGAACTTCCAAATCAAAAATATTTTTTTCATTATCGACATGGATCAATTTTAAAGTTTAGTGTAATTAAGCAAAGTTAATTATTAATGTTTGTGTGTCGTAATCAAAACAAAATGTATACCCGTAACGGAGTTTTACTGTAAAATGTGTAATTTTTTTAGTGTTTTTTTTATTAAAGGCATAACTACCGTTTACAGTCAAGGTCAGTGCATCAACGACTACCACACAATTTAGTTGCAATCGGAGTAGGATGACTAGTCAGTCAGCAGAAACTTTCAGCCAAAAGAAAACCAATTCATGCTTAACGCTCATAAAGAGGAAGCTAGGACTTTCCAAAAGGAGTTAAAACAACTAAAACAGAGTAAACGGAATTAGCTTCTGTGACAAGACCTTTATCGTGTTTAGTTGGCTTTCACGCATGAACAGGAATCTAGTAAACTGTCATATTGTTACATTGCCAAGCTTGCTCACACAGAACCAAAATATTGTGGATGTAATGCTGTGTGGTTGTCTGACAAAATGGCCAATTTGCTCGTTCTGACAATTTCTGCGTAAGCTAAAGCTGCGTATGCGCATCTTTGCGTATATCTCAGTCCGCAAGGCTCTCGATGATCTTTTCCATAGCGTGAAAACTAAATCTCAGATTGGTTTCCTTGACTTCTCTTATTCTGCAGGTGGAGTGCTCTTATTATCTAAATGCATCCAACTTAGGATACCTGGGTTGCACTCCCATGTTGTACCAGCAAGGTTTTTGCATACCATCAAATCTCTTGCGGCTTTACTTACCACTGCTTTCATGTGGTTTCTCCACAGGAGTTTTTTATCGAGAATTACGCCGGGAAATTTTGTCTGCTGTGTAGATTCAATTATAGAGCCCCTCAAAATGATTGGTTTCACGCTAAGTTTTTTTTCTTGGTGAACGGAACCAGCGTAGTTTTACTCAGAATCAGTTTTAATTCCACAGACGTGCACCAAGTATCTACCAGATTGAGTCCTCTTTACAATATCATATAATCTCCCTTCGAACTGATCTCTGGCGATAATGACAATGTTATTTAAGATAGTCAGAATTTTATTCAGTACTAGACTCCACATGAAGGGTGATAATACCTCACCCGGCGAATAGACCCTAGTCTGGCTGATTTAACAATCATCAGGCTTTTTACTTGCTACTCTGGATCGCAGCATCTCTTACATCTCTTACATTGATGCTAAATTGTAGTAGACGTGTTGTAAACGAACGCACAATTACTTAAGTGAACGGTGACTAAAATAATAGGTTCGGTTCGTGCCGTGGTCGAATTTAATGGTAAATCCCAACTTATGTCAATTTTTCTCGCTCCAAGTTGCAACAAACCTTGTATTTGGGCATTGATTTCTGGAAGAATTTTGGACTTCAACCGCACTTCGTAGCAGAAGTCGCTCCAAACGATGAGTCTTCTATCGCCGCTAGTCATCATCAATTGACTACGAACCAACAACAACGGCTTGATGTAGTGGTGCATCAGTTTCCAAGTTCCAAAAAATTCGGGCTGGGCCGCACGTCCTTACTCACGCATTCAATCGACACTGGAGACGCCAAGGCAGTAAAACAGCGTTATTATGCCGTGTCCCCTGCTGTGCAGGCAGGAATGTACCAAGAACTTGACCCCATGATAGCCCTCGGAGTGGTCGAGTATAGCAGCAGCTCCTGGAGTTCTCCCATGGCAATGGTGCACACAGCAAATGGAAAGGTTCGTCTCTGTCTAGATACACGCAAGTTAAATGAGGTCACGAGAAAAAACGCGTATCCGCTCCCCATTATTGATAGTCTCCTCAGTCGCTTAGGAGAGACCCGATACATTTCCAGTATTGATTTAAAGGATCCAGAGTCTAGAGAGAAAACGGCTTTCACTGTACTAGGTCGGCCGCTATACCAATTTGTTGTTATGCCGTTTGGGTTATGCAATGCACCTCCAACGTTGTGCCGATTAATGCACAAGGCAATTCCTCACCAACTTCATGACCGATTTTTCGTCTACTTACGACTTGCTAGTCACTTCTTCTACCTTTGAGGAGTATCTCACCGTGCTCACGGATGTTGCTAACCGGCTGGCCGCCGCCGGACTCACCATCAACATCGAAAAATTCAAATTCTTGCTGAATGAAATTGAGTACCTTGGCAATGTTGTTGGTCACGGTGTCCTGCGCGTCAACCCAAACAAAAGAAAAGGTGATCGTTGAATTTCCAATACCTAAAACCGTAAGACAAGTAAGGCGCTTTCTGGGAGTTACAGGCTGGTATCGGCGATTCATTGCTAACTATTCAACCTTGTCGGCGGGCTTAACAGAGTTGCTGACGAAAAACAAAAAATTTGTCTGGAGTCTAGAAGCGCAGCACAGTTTTGATTCTCTTAAAACCGCTTTAAACACGGCCCCAATTCCCGTGAATCCTGACTTCTCTCGTCATTTCTACATCCAATACCAGTACCACAGGAATAGGAAGTGTCCTTTTTCAAAAATCCCATGATGAGACCGAGCACCCATTAGCCTTCATGTCTCAGAAGCTAAATGCCGCTCAATGGAACTATAGGGTTACGGAGTTGGAATGCTTCGCTGCTGTTCTGGCTGTAAAAAAATTCCGAGCATACGTCGAAGGACACCCCTTCACGATCATCACCGATCATTCTAGCCTAAAATGGCTGATGTCGCTGAAAGGTTTATCAGGCAGACTGGCAAGATGGAGTCTCAAACTACAGGCGAACGATTTTGATATCAAGTATTGCAAGAGAACTCAGAACATAGTGGCCGATACTCTCTCTCGGCTTAATGCCGAAGAAATTGATAATTCTGTGACAGACTACCAAGATGGATGCAATATTGATCTTTCCTCCGAACATTTTAAGGACTCCGAGTATCTAACGCTACGTCCCAAACCAGATTCTAATGTTAGGGAAGGACATGGTCGTCTCTATATCTTAACGAATGTAGGGTTAAAACATTTATGTAGCGATGAGCACTGACGACTCCTGGTTCCAGTTCCAATGCGAAACTCTCTTATCTTCAAGCACACAACCCGCCCCTCTCGGCCTACCTTGGTGCAGCCAAAGTCATCGAAAAGCTACAAAGAGCTTATTATTGGCCCTCTCTTGCGAGAAACGTCAGGGACTATGTGCAGGCTTGTGAGTCTTGTCGAATGAATAAATGTGCCAATACTACCATGCGTCCACCCATGTGAAGGGAAGTGGAAGCATTCCGACCATTTCAGCGAGATTATGTGGGTTTTATGGAACCCTTTCCGCGTTCCAAACAAGTGAACACCCATCTGGTGATCCTTCTGCCGTTTTGTCCTTTTGAAACCCCTACGGCAAGCTTCGGCAGTAAATTTCATTGACTTTCTGGACAATAATGTGTTTCATCGCTTCGGGGTACCCGAATCGTTAGTCTCAGACAATGGTAAACAGTTTGTGTCCCGAGTATTTGCAGACCACCTCAAAAACTTCGGGGTAACTCATGTGTTCACACCAAAATACTCACCGCAGTCAAATGCGGTTGAACGTGTTAACCGTTCAATCTTATCTGCTATCCGCTCGTATTTAAAAACTGATCACAAAGCCTGGGACCTCCATCTTAACAAGATAATGGCCGCATTGATAAATGTGTTTCATCCCACCACAGGTTTCACCCCAAACTTTGTTGTTTTCGGACGACATCTTGCGATTCATGGTGCCGACTACCAACTGATGCGTGACGTTCAGCACATCTCGGGTCAATACTCCACAACTTCAGCCAGTGCGGATTATCTGTCTAATATCCAAAAAGATGTTATGTAGAATCTAAGTCGTGCCTACCAGCATAACGCTGATCGCTACAACCTTTAGGGGCCAGGTGCGAAACTTCGCTCCGAACCAAAAAGTTTTCGTTCGCAATTTCACACAGAGCGATGACACCAAAAACTTCAACGCTAAGCTCGACCCAAATTTATTCCAGCTAAATTATTGAAACCTGTCGGCACGGTAGCTTTTGAGGTGGAAGACCCGAAGGGTAAACTTCTTGGAGTTTACCACGTTAAGAATATTCGTTACTGAATGGTTGTCGATTTGTTCCTTTACATGGTACATTTCAATCTCCACACTGGTACCCAGTCAGTGCAACCTGACCCCTCTATCCAATTTAAGTCAGAAGTCCGGTTTGAGACGTTCTCAGGGTATGGGACGTCCCCACGATATGTGACGAATAGTATTCCCAGAGACACCGCTATCCCAAACCTCGTCGCGTTTCAATATTTCCTTCGTCCCAAGTTCAATTCCAGACATAAATTCACCCATTTACGAAGTCATTTTTTTATGTTTTACGTTCGGCTAATCACGTAAAACCTCAATTAGTAAAACTAAAATTTTCTCACACTTCGTTTTGTTTCCAAATTTAGTAAAAGCATGTGTCTTAACTTTAGTCCAGACATATGCTATACATAAAATTTCTCACAGCTCGTTTTTGCAGTAGATTGCAAAAACGTATTTTAAAACCCTGAAATTTTTATTTTTTTCGTCTATTAGACTGGAGTTCGGTCATTTTTAAATTAAATAGTTTCCGTTGCTTAATTGTGGGAAAATTTATTTTTTTTAACAATTAACTGGCTGTTTGGAATTTCGTTTCTTTTATTATCATGATTATGTTTTTTTTCTTTGTTTTTTTGTTGAGGGTTCAAATAAAACCGAGATTTGGAGTAAGAAAAAAGATTTCTTGGTCGGGACTCAAAAAGTAACGATCGACTCTGACGGTCAGAGAGATTCCGGGTTGTTTAGCTTGGTTGTTTCCTTGTTTTTTTCGGTATTCTTCGGTTGATGAATTTGGAAAAAAAAGATAAAAGGAAACAAAAAGAAACAAAAAACTAATCCCGGGAAGTTAAAAATCGTAAACCTTTATAATAAATTTGAATTAGTGATGTTTTTTGATAGTCCTCTACTTCGCAAAACTCCACAATAACATATATCGATTTTAATCTAATCTTTTTCTTAGTACAACATCTGAAGATTACTCAGCATGTCGAGCTATGAAACTCCCGCTCGCTTTCTTAATAATCTAGCATACGAAAAACTTCTTTTCTTTCGTTTATATTGTTCTATCTTCAATGACACTAGGGAGGGAGTGTTGTGGCGAACAACCCCTAAATTACAATTATTCCAAACGATCCATAACTTAAAATACAAATATAACAACCAACAATATAATTTCGCATATGCATTTATTTTTCACATAGTATGGTAAAAGACACTTTACACCGATATGTGGAAAAATTCGAAAAATTGAGAAATACACATGTTGGTTTTTGTTTTGTTCGATAATTAAAAATTGAGAAGTCAGCTAGCGTTTGTGAATTGTGCAGAAGTGCGTCTATTTTATTTTTGTAATTATGTATATTAATATATAGTTTTAGAGTTTAAAATAAATTTTAATCCACTTTATAATTTTCATTGTGTGTTGGTGTGTGAACGTTAGTCGGTGGTATCAATACCCCGTCCCCTACACAGTATGGATAACGGAGCTTATCTGCCCCTTTAACCTTTAACAACCCTCCTCCTCCTCGGTTTCCACCACAATCCTTTGCAGCACAACCATATTTTCACCTCACTGGGTGGCGGTATCTGAGGTACTTCCCCGAGGTACTGGAGGCCTCCGTTTCTGCGGGAGTAGCCTTCAAAGGTCCATGAACAAAGACTTTGCCAACAACGGTAGTTAAGAGTATTTCCTACCCTGTAAGAGGATGCAGGCTGTATTTGCTCTGTCGTCAATTAAAAAAGTCACGAGTTGGCCTGTGCCCTCATTCCAACTCTTAACAAAAATGTCTGTCCAGCATTCCTTGAGAGAAATACGGCAACCTTGTGAAGAATCAGAATATCATCTCATATTTTAGTCACAACACAAGTGAATGTGTACCAACTTCTACTTTAGGTATAACAGACACGAGCCGTTTTACCATCTGCTCGTCGTCGCACTATAACTCCACGTAACCAGACTTGCAGTGAATAACCACAACTACGAACCTGGGAATAGCACATCACATCGTCAGTTGATTCGCCAGCTCTACTTCAATTAACCCCAGTTCCACCTCGCCAAGCATCGTAAGGGGATAATCTTCAACCAGAATAGCCACCTTGTTCGTTTTAATTGTACCAGCATAGATGGTGCTTGACCTGAGATAATTTTATTCCCTCTCCTGACGAATGGCTATCTTAGGCCTTCACTGGATTATCCTGTGGTCTTCCTTTTCCGTTACAGAGTCTTTCTCTTTGCGTCCTCCGGAGACATCCCTTCCGGAATCTCAAGTACCACCTGGTACCACTTCCAAGACGAACAAAGGTAGTATAGATGGACCTCTATTCCTCGTCCTGTCTTTTGGCATTGTGCTCACCATTGGAGCTGTACTGCTTCCCACCACAATAATGTTACTTGGAGCTGGTACATTTACAACGTAAGCCTGTATTTCTTTGTATAGTTGTTGTTGATATTTTCTTCCCACGAGTACCACGGGAAATTAGGTCGACCAAGTTAAAGCCCTGATAACTTGGCATGGCAGAATACACTTGGTGGCTGGAATCCAAGTGGCTCCGTTCAGGAATGGGCTTTTTTAAATGGATCCCAGCCTGTCAGATCATTGGCACGATAATACCACTGATCCGGCCTATTTGCTCTAATGCCTTCCCCATACCTTCTTAAATAAATCTCAAAATTGGCTTCCTGGCTATACTCTTTACCTGCAAATGGGTGGGGGCTAGTCCTGGCAGCATCTCTATAGATGCGATAGGGTATGTTCTCATGGTCCCCATTATACAGAGATATGCAAGTGTCTATACTTTCATCATCTTTTTCCCAACATTGAGTTGCGCTCTACTGTTCCATACTTGATCACTGGCTTTACTACCATGGTAAACAAAGTTTTTACGATAACTGAGTCATTTTCAAAAGCTTTAGATAGTAAGCTCGGTTCCTTCCAGATATTTTGGCTCTTGTGCACATACGTACCCAAGCCCATTATAATGCGATAGGGCTCACGTTGAGTTTAATTTTCGTTGAGGTAAACACTGTGTCCACTAAGTTGAGACCCCTCTGCATAATTCCAATTCCAATTCTCCTCAAACTTTCCTCTGACCATTTCATACCCTTGATATAGCCAGAATTTCATCGACCACCATGGTAAAACCAAGCCTGATTTTCCGCTCCCTATCCTTATTTTTCACTATTCTAGTTCTGAGCATCTTATACGTATAATTCGTAGTAGTGCTGTTTTTCCCCTTTGAAACCCAGCCTTTGGTACAATGTTAGGTATTGCCGAAGGTTTCCTCAGTGTCTAGAAAAGCACAGATAGAGTTAATCTTTCCGTGGTGGCGTATTATACTAATTTTATTAGTAAAGTGTTTCTTATAGAAGAAGAATCGCTCTCTGCCACCCGTCCTCCATCAGCCTCCCATTCTAAAGGAAGTCATTATCTCAAAATCCTCTTTCGCTAGATGAACCTCAGTATAACGCATGTGGAAGGGCGCAGTTTGTACTTAAAACCAAATTAAGGGTTGTTGTTGTAACGACGAGTCTGGTGTTAATCTTCCTTAGTCACAAATCGTGGGGACGTACCACGCCCGGAGAAGATTTTAAGGCCGGGCCGAAACTGTATACTATACAATTTTGAGTAGATTTAAACGTGTCTTTTCAAAGTTTCAACTATTTATTGCATCTTATTCCTTTATGTGTCGGACTAACTAATCTCTTCCGAAACAAAACAATTATTTGAAATGTAAATGAATATTTATTTAATTATTTTCTGTAACAAAACATCTAAGTTTGTCTTATCTAAACTATTTATGATTTTCTTATGTTGAGAAAAAACCTTTTTTAATTATATCTCCAATCTCATTTGCATTGCATTGCATAACGTTAAATGTAGCATAAATATTAAATTAAAAATGGCAACTTGGCCATTATGATATTAAATTAGCTTAATATTAATAAAAATATATATAAAAAAAACTAAATAAATTAAAAGTAGCTCAGCAAAATATCACGATTAATTATAATTAAGAAAATTGTTACCGATTCTGTGTTAGTAACCAACGACCAAAACTTGGTGCTGGTGCGGCAAAATAATGATTAAAAAACGATTCAAATGTAATTTCAATTACATGATTCAACAATATCTTTGTCCGTTATCTCTAATTTAATATTAATTTTCAGGTAATTACGAATTTTATCCAATATCGTTATGGTTTGTAACGGTAAATTATCATTTTCATTTAATATATTTTCGATTAAATTTAAAACATGCGTATACTTTTCTTTCGAGAAATTATTTGTCATCTGAAAATTGTCATCAGAATTTATATTAACAATATTATTTAATTGTATATTACTATATTTCTCAATTGTTATTTCCATATTATTATTATATTCGATTAAAAAATTTAAAAAATATTGTAATGTTGAAAGTGTGATTTCATAATTTGTTGTTTTTTGTTGTAAATTATCGATTTGATTTTTTTGAAAGAAATTAATTTCTTCTAATTTTTTTATACATAAATTTGCGGTTTCTAGCTGTAGCGCTAAGCTTTCGTTTTCTTTTTTTGTGTGCTCTAGAATGTCCATTTGAAGGGTTTGTGATTTTAATTCCTCTTGTAGAACGTTGTATTCAATTTGATATTCGTTTAGGAGCGTTGTCAATTCCATTGATAATATCTGACAAAATTAAAAAAAAAACTAGTCTGTTTCGTTTGTAACCCATGACGGCATTAAAAAACAACTATAAAGTTGCAGGTTTAGTAAATACATATCTTATCTCCGGTGGTAATCATTACGTCAATAGAGGAGTAAAAAGAGAGGGCGTAAAGGGGCGCTGTTGTCACCTTTAAGGTCCACCATCTACTCTGACAAGAGTTGTGTGGTATAGATACTAGATGATCGTTGAGGTGGGCTTTCCCCGTTTCGGTTGTTATGGGCACAAGCATCGGATACTGGAGCATCGTTGAGTTGCACATGCCAGCGGAAAATAGATATCAGGTCTCTGGTGCAAAGTATTATTTCAAGAGACAGAACTAAAATGTAGGAAGTCGTTGTCAAATTTAAGTTCACTCATGACGGACCTACTTTGGCAAGTCCAGTGCTTGGTGGTATAGGTACTGGATTGTTTCCGGAGGAACCCAGAAAGAAGAAGTTGGATAGCAAGAAGATTCACGAGCTACCGAAGTAGAAAGTATGAAGCGGTCCGCTTGGAGAGTTCACATGACTGCGAAAAAGATCAGAAAAGACATTCATACAATCGAGTGGCATCAACACCACTCAAAACAGATCTCTAGGTGCAAGTTGGAAATTCTGGCGTTCTAGGCAGACCAGCGCGAAAATTTTCACGCAGCTAGAAGCACAAAATTCCGGGAAAACATTAAGGAATAGAAATTGTTTAGTATTGGGCTGAAGATACAGGCCTGTTCCTGTCTTTCAAGACCGACAAGAGCTTTAAACCCCAAGAAAGGAGAGGATGGTTAACACAGAAAGTTGATCTCAACAACATCGCTGACTAAAACGAAGACTAGACCAGACTAACATCTGGGACTAAGGCTGGTACAAAAAACACTGGATTCACAGAAATAAGGTTAAGAGTTTTGCAAACTCATTCAGAACATGCATTATATCAGGAAAACTATTTATTATTTTTGTCTTTCAGATTTCGTCATCAGAGACCAAGAGACCACAATCAGAAAAATTCCACGTGAGGTAATAGTGACAGTGGCTTACTTCACAGGAGATGTGACACAAATACCACACACACAGGTACAGAGTTTGGAGTAACAAAATATTGGATGATGTGACGAAAGGGCTCACAGCGAGACGTGGAATAGTACAAACACAAACCTGAGGTGAGTTTCTGTTAGAATATTTAATAAAAGTAAGCCAAGCATGTTCTACGTTTGGAACACATCTAAGTTTGTTACAAGAACAAGGTAGGAGCTGTTGAAGGTGTAAGCGGGCGAAGAACTGAAGTATCAAATGACCCTTCGTTGTTGAATCCCAAAATTTATGTTGTTTAACTAAGACAATTTGAAAGATGAATTCCCTTCACGACAGTCAACACCCTATGAAGCTTTAATTCTTTTGAGAAGAATCAGAATCTTACAGACGGCACACAACTAGTAAACGGTTAGATCGATGCAGTTAAATACCGCACATGAGTAAGCTGTAAAAGTGGCGTAAAGAGTTGTCAAAATTAAAAACAGAAGTGGATGAAACTACTCAGTTAAAATGACCCCTTTAATAAGAATTAAGATCAACAGGAAGTTCTTGTGGCTGAAGTGATTTTGAGGACGGACCAGACTCACAACAACGTATGAGCTCCAGACTCTGAGGTCGTCTGCATACAGTACAAAGTCATGGGTCACCGAATTAGCTCTTATGCGGAACACATCTTGTCTCTACATTTGAATCAAACACTGTGGAAACAACTACAAACACAAAGTGCTACATTAGGGTGGCCTTAAAAAAAAATTTTAATTTTTTGTACGGCACCCTCCCATTTCGTTCAATACCCATAAAAATATTATTTGCAAAATTTGAAATCAATCGTTCAATTCTAAGTCGTGCCCCCCCCCCCCCTCTCCGGTCACTTAAATTGCCACTAAAACTTGAAGTGCCCAGGGGTAGGGGGGGCGGCTTAAAATCGAACGATTGATTTCAAATTTTGCAAATAATATTTTTATGGGTATTGACACGAAATTGGGGAGTGCCACAAACTGTACAATAAAAACAAAAATTCTAGAGCAACCTAAGGGCGTTCCAACTGACTGTCACGGGTCGGGTCGGGTGAGCCGTGTCATGCAACCAATCCTGAGGATCAGATAGACCGAACGAATGGCTGCCTCCAAGTATGTAAGTTGCTTTGCAATTAGGGGTCTAACTTGGCCGATCTGTTAATTTACCGGTTATAGTTACCGGTGTTACGGACCGGTTATAGAAGTGGTTTTCCTCGATAGACCGTTAAGTGTCAGATTCCAGCTGCAGAGCTCTGTCGGGTCGAGGAGCTTCGTAGTTGCGATTGTAAACAATATATGTATAGAAAGGGTTAAGATGAAAGGGCTTGCAGGCAGATTTTTGTCACCTAGAGATCAATCAGGAGGCATGGTAAACGCAATTAGACAAGGACTTGGTGGAGAATGTATAAGGAAGTTCTTGAGATTCCTTGCGAAGTTATCTCCGAAGGAGCCTCCCAAAACCGGACATTAGCACCGCAGGTGCAGTAAAGACGAATAGGGTGACAATTTGGTGAGAGGACTGGCACAGACCATATTGAGTTAAGGAGGGCTAAGGACATTTGAGAAAAAGTCGATGAACAAGTTGATAAAAGCCTAGATGCAAAAATTGGCTTTGGGGTTTACTAATAGTGAGATGATATCTCGACCCCCACAAGATGTGTTTCTCGCGAGAAGTGCTAAGTAGACCAACGAGAAATCTCTCCCCGACATGTGCCACGGAAAACGACAGTAGAGAAGAAGCGAAGAAGAGTGTAGTAGCATCGCAGATATTGCGAAGGATAGGTTGTTATTGGATGGAGCACGGATGTCCCGCACAAACAATCCATTAATGAAATCAAGTGAATGTACACTACCCCATAATAGCGTCATTTACTATAAAACATATGGGTCCACGCTGATACAAGAACCTTAGATTCACAGACAGGGTGAGAGGGCCTACATCCTACACCACTTATTTAAACCGACCAATATACTAGAAAAAATAATAATTTTTTGTCTTTGAGATTTGATCACCAGGGAAGATTGTATAGATTATTACCATAATAGAGAACATTCACCTCGAGGCTTTATCAGCCCACATTGTAGGAGACAGGTCTCAGTGACTATCCGAAAGATATAGAGGATTAAAATTTATTTTGTTTTTCAAAATTTAAAATAAAAAAAAACATCGCATACTAAATTTAAATTTTCAAAATTTTAATTTAGATGTTCGCTACAGCACTCCCCCCCTAGTGCCATCACAGATGGGACGATATGAAAAATAACAAGAATGGGGATTTCATTAAGAAAGCGAGCAGGAGTTCTGGTAGTTCGACCTGCTCGGGTAGTTAGATACACTATTTCGTATCGATCAACTATCAATACCAGAATGTATTAATTATAACGAAATTGCTGATGCTCAGTTCGATGACTACGAACTAAAGGAATTAGTGGACACTAGTCCCACACTTCAATTCCGATCTTTTCCGTTAACTTTTGGATAATCTTAAGCTTGTACAATACCAAATTATAGCTTGTATACAAGATTCTCGCTATATAATTCAAAATTTATATTTAAAAATTCACTCGATTTGTATCAGTTTGTAGCTAGTAATTCTCGCTAAATAATCCTTTTTAGTCTTCCTACTCAATTCTGTTTGTATTATCCAATTTATTATCATATAAACTCTTCCTATTCAATTCTGTCTACAGCTTGCAACTCACGCTAAATAATTCCTTTAAATTCATGCAATAAAGATCTTCTTCTTTTTTAGTGAAAATAATTCCCATATATGCAATTTTCTTGTTCAATCAACCTTCTTTCCCGAATTATATTTTACAAATTTGGAGTTATTAGTATCGTATTGGCGCAAAGATATTTTTTTATGTTGTTCAACAATCGCCTGTATCTTTGGCGCAACGACTGATTATTATATTATAATTTATTAAAGAAATCGCCTGGTTGGGTGCTCCGCTTCTGGTGCCAAACATAGATTAAAGTTACTGTGTTTCGTTAATATTAAAAAAAGTATGGAGGTTTGGACCAGTTACAAGTAATGGGTGTGCCAAACGTTTTTTTTTCAATGTAATAATTATATTTGTTGTGGTAGTGTGATGGTCTTGGTTGCTCTGGCTTTTGGGGTCGTCAGAGTCCTTATTCTTTGCTCATTTGATTTCGCCTTCTTTTAAGATTTTTCGTGGAATTCAGCATTTGTGATGGGCTGAGAAGGCATATTCGAACTTACAGACTGAGACTAGTTGGAATAATCTCAAGGCATGCCACTCAGCGGATGTTCCGTATTCTGGTTCCATTATCAGGCACACACATGGTAGTTCCAAACACAAAACAGTAAGGTGACTTATTTATTTTGTCACTAAGACAAGACAGGATGTGTGGGACCTAACGGTAAGGAGCGTGGGTTTGAGACAGTTCATAAATAACTGGAAAGTTACAAATGAACCTGCCTTGTGAGTCACAGAACCCACACAGAACCCCCCCCCCCCCTGTAACAAGGATAGTTAAATACTACACCGGGGAGGAACAAGCAGTGGGAGGTGAGGTGGGTTACTATTTTGAAAGAGCAGACGCATCTAATTTAGTGCGCTAGGAGTTGTCAAACTTAACACAATTACGAAGACTCTTTAATAGTTATGCAATCTAAACATTGGAAAGATTATTCTGGCATCTAGTCATACAAATCACTAGAGTGACAGGCGCGGATTCTGTCATACCTGAAACTGAAGCATATTGTAGAACTCTAAAGAATCGCCAAGGTGATATTCATAGTAAAAGTGAAAAAAATGATGTCATCCAAACGAAGTCTCAGTTCGACAGAAACCGCGCTATTTAAATTGACTAAAGAATTAAGTAAGGAAGCGAACACCAAGGAAGCTGTGATCTGTCGTTCTGAAAATTGAAACTCTTCGACAAAACTTCAAATGGAGCAAGCGAACTACTTAATGACCAAAAATGTTGACAGCGTCACAACAAATTGGATGTGTGAGATATTAGGAGTAAAGAAAACTAAGAACGGAAATTGCAAAATCGGTTCACAGCACGGGTTCTTTCCATCCCTCATGTGGAGAGTCTAGAGGTAAATGAAATTCTGGTCAAATTAGGAAGCCAAGGTATTAAATGCCAGATTGAGTTTTAGTTCCAAATCTGTTGGTCTAATTAAAACCAAATTTATGTAGCAGGTGTATTCTGGATATACTATGATGGACTAAATTAAATTTTCTCAGACAATTATTTTTGACAAAAAAACACAAATATATTTTTTTTTTAAATAAAAAGAACACGTGCCGCAAAATCGTCTAAGTTAAATTTTTGATAAAATCGTAGATTATTTTAAATTTCTCAAGAAAAATGCAGATTTAAAGACAAAACGCTGATGCACAGGCTGACTTCACCACAGCTCTGGAAACATAGTGTTCTGGATATATAATGAGCTAATATAGATCAAATTCTTTAATTAAAGGCTAACCAATGTTAAAGATTTCGCATAGTTCTAATTATAAAAATATTAAAGAAAGCGGCATTATCCCAAAAAATATAAATTCTGTTGTACGAGAAAAAGTAAACAAAAATTTTAACCGGAAGTGACAAACTGGAAATTGAGATGCAGAACTGTTGTGAACTGTACTAAAAACGTATGTACCAAGTTTCATCCAATTCGATTATCAGGTACAGATGTTATTGAGCTTTCAAAAAACAGGTGTATGGGACAGCCCCCACCACTTTGCTCACTATCGCTCAGAAACTAATCAGTTCTTTGCCATACATATTTGCATCTTTTTCCAAAGTGTCATCAAAATTCATTCACGAATGAATGTTGTATGCTCCCAACAAAGATTTACACGTTTTTTTTTTTTCAAAATATCATCAGAAATTTACGTTTTAGGCAAAAAATGGTTAGGACCTTTTTTGTAGAGAATTAAATTTCCTACAAAAATGTTTATACCGTCACCGTCTGCGAAAATTAAATTTTTTGGTTGGTTTGATTCATTTTATTTTCTATTAAAATATTTTCACAGTTGAAAAGTCTTACATTTACCCTACACAACATTTCAACAAAACATATGTTACAAATTCCAAGAAAAAGGTTCGCCTATCAAAAACATGAAATAAAATACATGCTAAATAATGACGTCGATTATTCTCAGAATTTTTTGAATTTTCTTTGTAAAAAAATTTTCCTCAAATAATTAGACTGCGAAAGTGTAAACAGTTAAAATTGAAATTGTGCTACATAGGTGAATTTTAATTGTAAATAAAGCATTATTTTGGTTGCAGTGTTTATACTGGAATGTAGACAACCGCGAGCAGAAAAATATCAACAGCTCGGTCAACACAAAACAACAAAAGGTAGAAATGAAACAACTTGTGCCGATATGGATAGAAGAGGAAAAGGTAGCATGTCAATTGCTTGACTTCTACCAGGAAATGGCAGAACCCATATGGTGAAACATAGTATTGACACCGGAGTATAAAAGCCGATTCGTCAAGTCTCAAGGAGATTACCATTGGCTTAAAGGGACGAAAGGCAGAAGCTGGTGGGATCGAACCAGACAATCCCTGGACCCAATGGGACGGGTACTAAAAGGCTTGCACTTGACGACATACCATGTATATCTGGATGACATCATCGTCTTGGCAGAGATTTTGATGACCACTTTAAAAACTTGAAGCAGGTCCTGAAAAGGTTGCCACCAGCTGGTTTAAAGTTAAGTCCTAAAAAGTTTACATTTTACGAGAAAGAAGTTAAATATTTGAGGCAGATTACGACGGAGGAAATATTTACAGATTCTGACAAGATTGCAGCAGTTATGAACTGGTCGAAAACGAAGAACCTGCATGAACTACGAAGCATCCTTGGATTGTGCACTTATTACAGACGGGCTGTGCCAGGATTCGCTAGCATTGGGAAACATTTACGCGAGTTAACTAGAAAAGATAAGGCATTTTAATGGAATAAATCCTAGGAACATACAATCGTGAAGCTCCGAATAAAATTATGTACGGCAGTAAGTCTGTCCCATCATATTCTGGATACTGATAATAGTAATCAAAGTATAGAAGACGTGTTGTCGCAGAAAATAGATGGACAGAAAAAGGTGACAGCGTATTTTTCTAAAATGCTATCCAAGTCAGAGCGAAATGGTTGAGTAACACGAATGCCAATGCATTATCGAGCACTTCAGTTGACAAGAAAGTTACCTACCTGATGATGAGTGAACCACTGAAACCTTAAGGAAATATCAATTAGAAGTTCCGGCTCATGCACCTATCGTCGAGTTTAAGCAGAAGGGTTGTAAACCAGTATACTAGGCGTACTAGGCACAATTGGTCAGTCTCCAATTAGAAAATGGATGTTTAAAGAAAGTATGGGAAAGTTCAGATGCAAATAAAGCAACGACAACGGACTTGGCAATCGATTTGTGGGGTATTCCCTGCCTTGTAAATTTAGTAACGTATCTTATATGATTTATAATAAGAAAATAAAAATATAATTACCATTCGCAATATTTTTGTCATCAATATATTACTAACTCTTGGTATATTATTCTTAATGTAATCAATAACATCTTCAAACGTTTCCATTTTTAGAAGATTATTTTTATGTAAAATTAACAAAGCTAATGAAACTTTAAAAATAATCTCGGTTGGTTCCAAAAATAGAAAATCTATAAATAGTTACAAAAAATAATTAAATAAAATAAAAATTTAAATAAATATAAATAATATTACCAAAAACTCGGGTAACAAAACCTAATGAAAATTGTGAACTGAAAATCGTTAAAATCCATGGAGCTGCGTATAACGTTGTGGATATATCTCTTTTCTCTAAATAATCATAAAGATCAGGCAAATGATCTTTAATTAATCGTGATAGTTGATAAAGCTGTAGTTGGAAATGTTGCATTTCAGGTAAATATTTTAAACGTAGTTGTTGGTTGAACATTAAATATTTTAAAATTTCAAATGATTTTTCTTCATCCAACTATAAAAATAAATGATATATAAGAAATTCTGTAATGATGGAAAATAAAAGAAAACTTACATGTAGCAATAGAATTCCACAAATAAAACCGAGTCCTTGACAGTAACCAACTTCAGGATCAAGAATTGAATAAGCTTTTAATAGGTTAAACAATGATAGCTGTCCCACTCCAAGAGATTGTTTGAAGTATTTATGGTTTGGAAATGTTCTTCCCAAATCAATAAATATAGCGTGTTGATGTTCCGTAAAACTTTTTAACAAATCTTTATAGGGTGTATGAAAGTTTGGAAATTTAACATCGATTAAAGTTTTATCAAAGTTTGTTGATTGGTCTTGCTCTGTTAGATATAACCATATATCACCTCTTTTATGACGTGGTACTCCTGAAAATATATTCATTAATATAGTTCACAAAACATAATGTATTGAAAACTTACCATCTTTAATAGCTTTTAAAAGATTATTTCTATCCTCCGCTTTGGTTAAAATCATTTCTTCCCACAAATCACTTGCACTCTTGGAACATGGACAAATATCCTCATATTCTAATTTCACACGTTTCATTTCGTTTTCATTCTGTTTCGCCTGTAGTTGTGCATTTTCTTTTTCCATTCTTAGTAATAGGATAACCTGCCTTATTCCTGTTCCCCACAATTCACGTAATTCTTTATTACTTCGTTTTTTCGTAACAACGTTAACTGATTTACTGTGTGACGGTAAAAATGGTGAAAAATAAGAATCTTGAATTGATTTATTAAAATTTTTTGATGGTGTTACAACTCGTTGTAAAATTTCCTGTCTCCAAGATTTTGCATTCGACGAGCTGGATGGAGAAACTTCTTTTAAATTTCCATTCGAAATTGGACTTAATTTGTTCGATTTTTTATTCAATGTAACAAGTTCCTGCACTTCTTTATCTTCACTAGAATTATTATTTTCTAAAACTTTTCTATCCTTTCGTTTTAATAAATGATCAAAAGAGTTGGTTAATGATCGTTTCGCTTTCATAAAAAACGTTCGACTGGTTAAAGCTTGGGTAAAGAATATTTTATTTTCTTCCAAGTCATGTATATGTCTTTCATTTTTATATTCACAATGTGCTCGTAGTAACATCATTAAAAATTGATTTTGTTTGTTAACGTTAGTTTTACTTATATCATCGGCACCATTATACTTCGTTAAAATATTCTTTTGTTCTTCAATTGTTAATTTTTCAATTTGATTTCGTATGAAGGCATTAATTTTCTTATCGTTTAAACCTTCTAAATCAACGCATAAATTGTGATACCATAACATTGGGCATGAATCACATGCAATTATTTGATTATTTTGATTTTTACTTTTTAACATCATTGAACCTATATTCGATATTATGTCATCAACGATAAATTTTGTCTGACATTTAAATAAATATCCGTTATTGACTTCCGTATTGAACAAAGAACGAAATATAATTATAAAATGATCCGCATATAAGCTACCTTTTTCACAATTTAAAATTTCGTTGAAGCTTTTGCATAATAAAATTTGTTTACGATCTGGACTAATGAAACGTAAATCTTCACCGATTAACAACACAATTATACCATTTTCTTCGATAGTATTTTCTTTGGTATCAACTAGCTCTAAGGAATTTGTGCTGTCAAGCGATGAATTATTGTTCAGTTGAATATTTATAATTTTCTCATCTAATTGGGTTTGGGTCAGTAATTTTATATTTAAGTTTACTTTTTGAACAAACATAACTTCATAAAACTGAGATTTATTTGGTGAAATGTCAGATAATTGTGTTGATAAATTGCTAAAGGTTGAACTGTTACTCATCGACATCTGAAATAACAAAAAAAAAATAAATAAATATTAGTTAGTGATAGTTTCAGTTGCTCTTGTGCCATCTGTTGGTGTGATAGTTTAACTAACGGCGTTCCTAATTTGTTTGTAAATAACTGTTTATTTTCACGATTTTATTATTGACCCTCCCCTTGACCCTTACTTGCTGAAGATTACACGATGGCTCTGTCAACAAAAAAATAATTTTGGTATTTAAAGTGATTATTCTGTCCACTGTGACGTAGCGCTGAGTCGAACGATTGTCTTGGATGTTATCTATTGACCTAGCAGACCAAGGTCAACGTCATTCAGTCTTACCAGTATTGTAAGAAGAGAAGATGCTAGACTGATAAGTCTAAGATCAATAAGAGGTACCCCCCCCCCCTTAGAAATGAAAACTACGTTGACTTAAGTCAATCGATCAGGTATATGAGACCTCTCAACACAGGCTGTGAAGTTGTAAAATTAATTTAAACTTTTCCATTGTCATTAATGTAAGATGACATCAACTGCCTCACTGAACTCCATCCTCCATAACATCAAGGTTGAACTCCAGGCATTAACACACCAGAAAAACACAAAGAAGGAAGAAGGAACGGTATAAAAGTATCCATCCGACTAGGATCATAATAACAAGTATCATCTAAAAGGGTTAGATTTAATCCCATTCCTCTTCAACGTTCATTCCACCCTTTATCCACAATAACATGAGGCAGGAGATCGCCTAAGACTGCGGCTCGCTTTCTTAGTGCTCTGTCACAATAACACCACTTCATTTTTATTTTTATACCGTTCCATCTTTGATGACACTAGGGGAGAGGGTTGTGGGGAAAATTTGCATTTTAAAATTTTCATAATATAGCAAAAATAAATGAAATAAGTCATTTTTCAGTTTTTGTTTTTGCACACACTTAAACGTCTTTTATAACTCTACGAACATTATATATAAAATGTTCATCAAAATTAAAACAACGGCTCTCGTCAATAAAACGTGTTACTATGAATTATGTTCACCGAAGAATTCACCCTTTGCGCCTGGTTAAATAAAACCACAAAGTAGATTTAATAAATGTGTAAATCAAAAATTAATTTGCTGATGATTGCTAATCAACTTTTATGCAACATTATTCAAGTAATCATCAACTAAACTATTACATCTTTACTCTACTCAACATTGCTATTTTTAAACTGGTGCTGCTTCTCTGAACTTTATCCTCATTTACATCAAAACGGACCTCCAGGCATTAGCACACCAGAAAGACACAAAATATTCGCGTGAACTACTAGCTATAAATAAGAATTTATATAACGTGTACTTCAAACTATAAATTGGTGATCGCGGTGCCACAACACTCCCCCTTAGTGCCATCAAAGATGGAACGGTATAAAAGGACGAAAGGAATAGTTTTATGGTGACCAGCCGACTAGGAACACAATAACAAGTATCAACTAAAAGGGTTAGATTTAATTTCATTCCTCACCTACGTCTTTTATTACCCTGTATCCACAACTAGACTAACTGGGAGAGCGTCTAAAGCTGTTGTTGGTTTTCTTAGTGCTTTGTCACAATAAAACCAATTATTTCTTTCTTTTATACCGTACCATCTTTGATGACACTAGGGGAGGAGTGTTGTGGGGAAAAGCTTGTATTTTATAATTTTCATAATATAGCAAAAACAAATGAAAAAATTAATTTTTTTGTTTTTCTTTTTCTCAAAACATCAAAAATATTGAACATCGGGCCTTTAGACATGACTGGGAGTAAGGCTATTGGTCTATAATTTGAAATATCACATTTCGTTCCTTTTTTTCCATTGTGTATTTGGTTCGACCGACAACATAATGTTTGTTTAGTTGTGGATGTGGGTAGATGTGGGCATAAATGTAGGGCACAGTAGATGTGGGCACAAATGGTAGAGTGGGTGACAGTGGAGTGTATGCAAAAAGTACACTTAAGAGGTGCCTTCATGACACTACAATATTAAATATACCAGATAGTAGACTGCTTCCGAATTCAAGCATTAATGCACCTTATGTTGTAATTGCTGATGATGCTTTTTCTCTAGGTTACAGAATAATGAAACCATATCCCTTAAGAAACATCTCAAGAGAAGAAAGAATCTGTAACTATAGGTTTTCTCGAGTGAGGAGAGTTGTTGAAAGCAGTTTTTGAATTTTGGCTACCAGATTCAGAGTTTTTCTTACGACAATAAATCTTTCTTCAGATAAAGTAAAAAAAATAACCCTGGCAGCTTGTGCTCTACTTAATATGTTAGTTGAAAAAAGAAAAAACTTATATACACAACTAGAAGTATCAACTGACACTAACGATAATGGTACATATGAAAGTTCTTCTCGTGAAAGACAACGTGAGGAAATGCAACCTATCAGTAGACAAACACATATTTCAGGCCCGAGTGAGAATAACACGCCGACAAATAAAAAAAATTCGGCGTATTGTAGTCTAAAAATATACATAGTAAAAAGAGCCGAAAATGAGCCTAGAACTAGCCCAGGTAGTGAACACAAAGCCGAAAAAGCACAAAAATGACACCAAAAACAAGCTGACAGTTGATTAAATATAAATCAAAATAACGCCGAAATATTGAAAAAAGGCCTAAGCAAAACTGAAAAAAAACCGATAAACGGCTGCAAACACGCGTAAATAAGATCGAAATGAAACCATCCCGGCTTCATTTCGGTGTAATTAAGGGTTTTTCAGCTTTGTTTCGGTTTTGTTTAGGCCTTTTTTTCAATATTTAGACGTTATATCGACGTTGTTTCGGTTTATAATTATTCAACTGTCGGCCTGTTTTCAGTGTCATTTAGGTATTTCCCGGAAAGCGACGTAATCTAGCCCGATGGCCTCTGGCCCGAGGGATGGATGTCGCTTGATGGGCGTAATACCCAGTAACGCCAGTGGTGCATACAAGATTGTATGCTTCACTTAATAAGCTAAAAACTAAGAAAAAATTTAATTTTTTAGTCTATACTGATATGGAAAAAAATACAAATGTATCCTAGTATGCCAAGAAAATAACTATTTTGAAGTTTAATAGTTTATTTTCCTACAAGAGATGAAAACATTGTTAGTCTATAACCGGGACGACGAATTAAAATTAATTAATATCACATGATTTCCCTTTTTTTTATGGTTTATATACAAATTAATTTCACGAACAAATATTTTCTGGTTTCTGGTTTAGTTTGACGTTGCGACTCTGGTTTGATAAAATATTATTTCACCACAGGGAAGTTTAACCGTTTCGCTCTTTTAGTAGTTTGTAATAACACATTTGTGAGACTAACATATGTGTCTGTCTGCCTGTCTGTTGCCCTCAATTATATCGTAAATTTAAAACCCTAAAATATATTGGGTAAAAAATGTTAAGGTAGTTACGTATCCATTTGTAACGGAATGAGACACACTATTTCGGTTCACAATAAAATTGCGATCATCCGCCTTAGGTGGACTGAACAGATGATTGAAAAGTCACGCGCTGGTAGACCTCAAAATTGAGAAGTAAATGTCAGAGGGTCGACAGTGAGATAATTCAATTGCTATAGAAGGTAAATAGTACAGACAAAGAGGACGGCTGAAGAGAGTGGTTCACCATCGCAGCACCACCGCCCAAATATTGAACTGGAACCACACTGCAATCGGAACCATGTATTCGACTTTGAACAAGGAACATAATTTGAGTATCATAAAATTCATGATCAGCACATACGAATAACTTTCTGCTCTCTCTCTTCGCAACCAAAATTTTGTCTTTTCTGGCGCAGCACGCATCAAATGAAAACCAGCTGGTAAAATATTCACTACGAAATTTGCATCCCTCTTCGCTTACAAATTATTCACGTTGTCAAATTAATTACAAGTATGTGTATATGGCGTCCGTTAACTTTTATCTTGTCAACTAATGGAAAATTCTTACATAAGATTTCTCTTCGTAAACAAGCTTATCACTTCACCCCAACTCCGTGTAACTACTTACATTGTATTCTGACCTAGTTAGTCTATAGTATTTACGAGTTAATCATAGACCCGGCTTGAAATTTTAGGGGGGTGAGACGTTTCCACGATGTGACGAAAACATTTTCGGAACCTGTCGTTTTATTTCTAATTTCCCTTCCTTTGTGAGGTTCGTTAGATTATTTTTTATTTTTGAAAACTGTCTGTCTTTTATTCTGTTTTGAAACTCTTTTTTGGTTGTCTATTTTGTAAACAAAAAGGTTTCCGTTTTTTTGGGTACAGTCCACTCTCAACCTTGTTTGATGATGATTATTTAAATTTTAATAAAAAATAAAAATAGTAAAAAGTATGTAAGGACTGTTGATTGTTGTTTTTTTTCAGGGAGAAAATTACAAGTGACATCTGGAGCAGTATAGTGTAAACCAGAATTTTAGGTGAGTTTGTTCTGTGTTTCGGCTGTTTTTTGGTTTAAAGGGTGTCCTAAAATTTACTATATTGGCTAGAAGTAACGTGGAGACATTATGTATAATAGTACAGAGAAGACTCAAAATAGCAGGCATATGGCGTGTAGCTGTGGAACTGGATTGGCTTAGCTTTGAAAAAGGATCATAATTTGGGTGTTACATATTGAGAAATTACTTTACGACATATATGTCTGCGCAGTCTGCACTAAAATTCATATTCAGCACAAACGAGCTTATTGCTCCACCCTAATCTCCTCTATCCATGACTTAACTCGGATATCTAACTTTTTCTGACCTAGTTGTTCTGCAGAATACACGAGTTAATCTTAGGCCCGGCTTCAGACTCTCTTAAGGTGTGAGCCGTTCCCACAATTGTGACGAAGAAAATTGTATGGTATCTTTTGTTCGTTTTGGGTTGTCTAATTTGTAAAAAAAATGGTATCGGATTTTTTGGGCACACGACTGTCAATTATTTTTAATACAAAATAAAAAGAACAAAAATAAGAAATAAAACTGAATTGTTTTTACCAGGGAAGAAATTTACAAGTGGCAACTGGAGTAGCACACAGGGAACAAGAAAATTAGGTGAGTCTCTTCCTTTTTCGTGGTTAAAAGGGTGTTTTAAAATTCACTATATTAACCAGAGACAACGGTGAGAAAACATTCTGTGGAATAGTACAGAGAAGCCTCAAAATAGTCATCATGGTCTATATATGTGGTACTGAAACATAATTTGGGCAATTTTGGGTTAAGTTTAGTGATTCTAATGTGGATGTATTCTAATTCTATGATAGTGAGACCAGCTATTATGGAGCAATTGTGTGAAGCAAAAGAACACAGTTTAACACTATACAGAAATTGGGAATAATCCTGCCAAAATCGTGAGTCTTTAGGTCGTTGTACGCTCCAGTTACATTTTTTTCAGTCACCGAGTTGCTGCTCTTTTTCTTAGGTAAGACACATCGACAAAGGTTTGATGCGGTACCAGAACAACAAGAAATGTATATCGAGCTCAACTTCTGGAACAGCACTGTAATGGACTAATAGTCTGCACTTTTCGTCGAGATTGTTGTGATGGTCCTTGGTCGAAAATTCTTTCGAGTGCTTCTGGGGCGTAGACCCGACCATCTTGAGAAGCAACTATGTTCAACTATGTTCATAATCGCATGATGCTAACCACCTTTTCAATTGTCCAGAGAAACCAACCGACCTGACGAAGGAAGATCTGTGGTACCGCCCAAGAGCAGTAGCAGAGTTCCTGAATCTGGAGTTGGAGCCGGAACAATAGCACATCTCGTCGCTACAACAACAACAACCTGTTCATAATCGAGTTCTAAATGAAAAACCACCAAAAGTCGCTGCAGAAGAAAATCAATTGCCTCGTAGCACTAAATGTATTCTGGCTCAACTAAGATCCGGTTAGTCACGAATATTAAATCACTACATGAACCGAATCGACCCCCAAATTATTGACAAGTGTCCCACATGTGCAGGAACTCCACATGATGTTGACCACTTATTTACATGTCCAGAGAATGCGACGGACCTGACAAAGAAGGATCTGTGGTTCCGCCCAAGGGCAGTAGCATAGCTTCTGAATTTAGAAACGGAATCGATCGAGTAGCACTTTATCAACGTCGCTACAACAACAACAACACCAATAGTCTGCATACGCTTGATAGCCTTCTGCAATAATCAGATCAATTATCTATATGACAGGTAACGGAACTTGTGTGAACAAGTAAATAAATAATTATGAAGTTTTAAATTTCAGCCATACGCACCTCATGTGAACACTGTGACAGCCCACTGTTATAACTCTTTGATGTTGTAATATAGGTTTTCACAAAATCATTTTTTTCATCTTTCAAAAATCCAGAATTTTTTAAATTTGATGCTGGGGTGGTTTGAATACCATTCCTCAACAAAATCCCTTTCAACGATTCACAACTTGGTTCGGATGACTTTGAAATTATATTTTGTGGAATATGTCCAACACTTTCATACGATAACTGAACATAATTTTGTAATGTTTGTAGTAAATTAATAGCATCTGTTATATTATCACATTCATATAAATAGATATGAAGCAATGGATCTGTTGGTAATTTGTATAAATAAACAAATCCATTTGTATCACCATTTATTTGCATAAAAGTAAACTCTCGAGTTCTATCCAAACTTGAGATTTTATATTGTTTAAGATCCGAAGGTGATGTTATTCTAACAGAAAGATAAACAATAATTTAATTATGTATCAAATTATTGTAAAATATTAACTTACAAACACATTCCAATAATATTTTTAATCTCATGTTTAAATTGTAACTCAAAATCTATATTATATGTCTCAAGAATTTCATTCTCAATGCCAATGGAGATCTAAAATAATTAGATAAAAAAACACAATTATTTTAATAATAAAATTATTTTTAGATTATACCTTTGTAAATGTTTCATGGTTTTTAATATCAGTTATAATCCATTTTAGCATAGAAGCAGAAAATCGGGGATCAACAAAAGCTGTACCTCTTAGCACAGTACTAATTAGCTTTGTTTTCATTTTTTGCGTTATTGATATATTTTATCAAAGATTAATAAAACAAAACTATTACATATATAATTATATTAAAATTCAATATTACTTTATGTAATAAATGTATATAAAAACAAATAAATTTTTTTAAAACAATAAAATAAAACACTCAACACAAATTTTAACAAGGATAATTACTCAAATGAAGTTAGTCACAGTTGAAGTAATTAAAAAAATATAGCGTTAAAAATTTCAAAAAAAAATTAACAGCCTTTTTCTTAAGGGCTGTTCGTTTATTTCAATTATTATTATTTATTTAAAATTTTTTAGGAATATTTATAACTTAAATAAGTTTTTATTTTTATATTCAAGTTTTGTTAAAAAGTATTTATTATAAATATAAATCAAAATAATGAAATAATAGTTTTATGTTTCGGTTGGAATGTACTAATAAAAGAGAACATATACCTATACACATGATTTTTATTATGTGTTTAGTTAAAATATTATCTCTTTTTGTAAAGAGATCTCTACTTATATTTTTAAGTAAAATAATAGTAAATAATATTATTAATTATATTTAGGTATATTAAAATATGTTTAAATAATAGAATAAGTTGTATATTTATTAATTACAGTAAAATATGTGTTAAAATATAAATAAATAAGAATCAATAAAATGTGTGAACGCCCCTACTAAAAAACAAAATGACATGAACGCCATGTTGATTATTTTGTTAGTAAATTACAAATTAATTTTATTTTAAATAAAATTCGTATCAAATCTTTTTTTAAGATAATAAAAAATCCTTGTAATTTATATGATTAAAAAATTTTAAAATGAAATTCATTTTTTGTGATCAAAGTTTTACAATATTAAAGAGATTTTAATGTGTAAAAATCATTTTCATGCGATTGTCGACGAGGTTCATTCAACTTTGTACTGTAATATAACAAAGATTTATTGTTTTGTTAAAAATTATTGGTAAAAAATTTAAATAAACAAAGAATTTTGGATATTAGTTTTAAAATGACATCCAATTCGATTGGGAATGGATCTCAGGATTTAAAGTTGAATTCACCTGCTGGTGCTGAACCAATATTATACACATGGCCTTTACAGTCTGGAACAGGTGCAGATAAACATGATAATGGTCATGATATTGTTGACACAATTAAATGGGTTTGTGAAGATTTACCTGAGATAAAGTCGGCAATGGATGAAATGCCCTTAAACGATGTTGATACAACAAATTTTATTACAATGAAGGCTATTTGTGATCGTTTTAATAAAGCCATTGATAGTGTAGCCGCATTAGTGAGTTTATCTTTCGCTGATTTGAACAAAAAATTATAACTAATCATTGATTTCTAATTTTAAGGAAAAAGGAACATCACTTTCAGCATTACGCTTGAATAAGTATCCTTCTCGAGGATTGTTACGACATATTCTTCAACAAGTCTATAACACAGCCGTTATAGAACCAGAAAAATTAAATCAATACGAACCATTTTCTCCAGAGGTTTATGGTGAAACATCTTATGATCTGATATGTCAAATGATTGATCAAATTGAGATAACACCAGAGGATGTATTTATCGATTTAGGATCTGGTGTTGGTCAAGTTGTCCTCCAAATGGCAGCTGCAACAGAAATAAAAATATGTTTTGGTGTTGAAAGAGCTGAAGTACCATCAAGGTATGCAGAGAACATGAATTCCTATTTTCGTTTATGGATGAATTGGTTTGGAAAAAAGTTTAACGAATATCAATTAATAAAAGGAGATTTTCTAGCAGATGAACATCGAGAAAAAATAAATTCCGCTTCAATTGTTTTTGTAAATAATTTCGCATTCGGACCAAATGTTGACCATCAGTTGAAAGAGCGTTTTGCTGATCTCAAGGATGGTGCCCGAATTGTTTCATCAAAAAGTTTTTGTCCTTTAAATTTTCGTATAACAGATAGGAATTTAAGTGATATAGGAACCATAATGCACGTTAGTGAAATGTCTCCATTAAAGGGATCTGTTTCATGGACGGGAAAACCTGTATCCTATTACCTACACCTAATAGATCGAACAAAGCTAGAACGATATTTTCAACGATTAAAGAGTCAAAAGAATACAGATATTAATGCAGACACCCAACTTATCACAACAAATTCAAGAGCTTCTCGGGAAAAAACAAAACAAAGTTTATTAAAACCAACGGTTTTTGAATCATCATCGGAAAGTGATGGTGAAGTTACCGGACCAACAACAAGACGTGCCTGGTCCGATTGGTGTAGCTCAAAAGGTAAAAGTAGTCAATCGGAAGAAGAAAATAATAATTCAAATTTCGCTAGAACTACGAATAATAGTCCAACAAAAAAACCGTTACAAAAGAAAAGAAAACGATTAACACGAACTGGAACAAGACAAGCGGCTCAACTAAAAAAGCAACGGGGTAAAGTTAAAAAACGGAAGAGTCGTAGAAGTTTAAAAATTGTTGGTTTAGATTTATTGCATAGTCAAACGTTGTTAAGTACATCGATTGAGATGATTGGAAAAAAGTTACCGCCAGCGCCGGGTTGTATTGATCAACAATTAACATCACTTACTGGTGATATGAAACATAATGAATTAGAAATTCCGCCAGTTCCAAATGAGACACCTTATGCTTTGCAGATATTATTGGATATGTACAGGTAAGGGAAAAATTTAAATTTTTACCTTGCAGGATTTGTGATGTTATTTTTAGGCTAAATCTACTATAATCTTTGAATTGCAATATCACTAGAAAGGACGTAATTATCAGAACAGGTCTGAGAACATATGGAAAACGAACCTGTTAAGGGGTATTATTAATCAGGAGCCAGTTTCTGAGTTTACCCTTCAGGGATTGAGAGCGTCAAATTCTAAATTTCAATCACTTAACTTGGAAGAATGTAAACTTAAAATTTTTAATAATACTTTCACTAGAGCGAACATCATTCCGATCGTATAGCGTTTTGACATGTTTGGTCCTGAATCTCCCAGTGGTTTTTCTTTTATTTATTTATTTTATTTATTTAAAGTTTTATTAGCCGTGAAGCTTTATAATTATATGACACATTTTATATAAATTTTCTAATAAATTCAATAAATTCATCAAATTTCTCTAAAAATTCACAAATTATTAAACAAAATTATTTTTAATGTAATTTGAAAGTTCCATTTTAAAACTGTGGATATTAAATAAGTTTTTTAATTCAACTGGAAGACCGTTGAATAATTGAAGTCCTTGCACCATAAGAGTGTTACAATCCAAATTTCTTCTACCAGCCAACGGAACAAAATCACCAGCATTTCTTAACGGATACCTATCATTTGACACATACTGCACATATTTTAATAAATAACAAGGCAACTGTTGGTTTTTTAATTTAAATACGAACAATAATAATCTGAACATTAACCTTTGGTTCACACTCATCCAACCCATTGCATTAAGCATGAACTGAATGTTGGTTCTTCTATCACAACCTAGTAATATTCTTAATGCTCTGTTTTGTAATTTCTGCATACGATGTTTTAAATTTAAATTATTAAATGCCAATATTGTTGCACAATAATCGAAATGTGGTTAAATGGTAGTATTATAAATTGTTTTAGCACTAAAAAGTGTAAGTTTACTACGAATTCTTCCTAATAAATTAACTTTTTTTGCTATCTTTTTACAAATGGAATCCGCATTTTCAGTAAATTTCAGTTGGTTGTCAATAAAAACTCCTAAATACTTTATTACTTTGACTTTTTCTAAAAAGATGTTATCAATCTTCAAAGGTGGACATTCATCATTATTATTGAACACAATAAATTTTGTTTTTGAAACGTTTATTTTTAGCTTGTTCATTTTTAACCATCTCCTTGTTCCTTTTCGTGACGTCTCCTACGCTGAGCTCGATATTTTTTTCCCTTTATTTCCATTTAGGTGCATAGGGCGTCTACTAGACTGGAGCATATAACTCTGTTGTGGGCAATCGATTTCAGTTCTCGCCATGGCTTGCAAATTTGTTTTGCTTCAGTTAGCACAATTTTCTCGCGTCATTGGTTTTCTTCCAACTTTCCTTTTATCTTGTGGATTCCACTCTAGGAATATTCGTGTTATATCTTCAGCTGATTTTCGCAGTGTATGTCATATCCAACGCCTTTTCCTATTTGTTTTTTATATCGGTATCAATGTGCAGGGCACCGAAATTCGACGTCCACGCCGTGCTGCCTGGTTAATGCAGACAGAATTAGGTTGGTGTACTGGAGATAAGCAGAGTAAAAACTGGTTAGCCAATCATGGTACATCACGGCGAATTGACGACTTAAAACAAATGCGACTCAAGCGTCTATTTTCCATGTTAGGGGCGGCTTGAAGCATGGGGCCGGTCATTTATCAACCATCTCGCTATATAAACGTGTAGAAAGGTTGTTTCTGGTAACCTTAAGATGCAGAACGGACCCATTCACGACAATTTGGGTTGGACCTAGGGTTAACACCCTAACCCGGGAAAAAAAATTATTTGTTAAATTTGGAAATCAGAAAAGAATAACAAACCCGGACAAAAACAAAATTTTACCGAACGTGCGCAGCCTGAGCGCTCCTGATGCTTTTATAAGTCTAGAAACAGAGGCTGAGAGGTATGGGATAGATATCATAGCTCTGCAAGAAATTAGACAGCCAATAATAGGAAAACAAGATTTGGATAGTCACTCTATACTGTAATGGTCATCCTTCTCGAAGAGTATTTGGAACTGGCATTCTTGTTGGTTCACGCATACAAGAAACCGTGATGAAATTCATCCCGGTCAGTGAGAGGATTTGCTACCTACGTGTACGTGATACATATAACAATATTTCTGCACCTCTAAGCTAAGACCGTCGACGAGAAGGATACTTTCTACATAGCACTGGAAGAGATTATGAAACAAACACCAACACTCGACTTCATTATGGTTCTTGGTGACTTTAATGGGCAGGTTGGAAGAGAGCTCTTATGGAAATGTGGTGGGCCCCAACAGTCCGCATTTGAATTCGAATGATACTGGTGAGAGAATGACTGAGTTTGCATTATCAAATAATTTGAGAATTGCCAGTACATTCTTTCCGCACCGATCGATTCATAAACAGACTTGGGTCTCACCGAATGGAAACACACGAAATCAAATTGATCACGTGCTAGTTACAGCACGTTTCTTTTCGAGTGTTCTGGATGTGCGTTCCTTTAGAGGTGCATACATTGGAAGTGACCACTTCCTTGTATGTGCAACGATAACGTTCCACTTCCCAAACCCAAGCATTCCGAAATTCAATCAACGGAAACGTTTTAACATCTCATCACTAAAGAATGCTGAAATAGAAGAGAGATATCAAAACCATATTGCCGAAACATTGGGAAATCAGAAACCACTAATGGAGACGTCGATAAGTCATTTGCTCAAAGATGCTGTTTTAAGCGCTGCTGAGAAAGTTCTTGGGCGACCACAAAACCTCTTCCAGAAGCCATGGATCATGTCTTGACGCTATTCAATACAAAAGAGATTGCTATCTGAAATGTCTGCAAGGACGCAACACCAGGTCCACGAAGAAGAACTATAAACTGGCAAGACAAGCCGTTACAAAGCTATGTAGACGAACGAAGCGAGAATGGTGGAAGAGAAAGTGTGAGGAGATTGAAAGCTTCAATAAGGAACATCAATCGCGTAACTTCTTTCAACAGGTTAAAACCTTAAAGAAGAGCCCTGAAACAAGATTGACTGCTATTCAAAACGAAGATGGGGAGCTACAAGTAGACCTTAAAAATATTTTAGATACTTGGGCCGCTTATTTTGAAAATCTTCTCAATTTAAGTGACCAGCAACAAGTCGGGCGACGAGCAAAGCTTATTCGTGCGACGAACCAACCAAAGAGGAATTCGAAGCGGCGCTGTCAAAATTAAAATGCAATAAAGCACCTGGTATCGATGGTATAACATCCGAAATGATTGTACATGGTGGTGAAACTCTATCCTTAAGATTGTTTGAACTTGTTCAAATGATCTGGAGGACTGAAACCATGTCACAGGACTGGAACATAGCTATGCTGATACCAATCCATAAAAAAGGTAATCGCCTACAATGTGCAAACTACAGAGGAATCGCTCTAATCTGCACAGCATATAAGATCTTTTCTTACATTTTGCTATCAAAAATCAATCCTTTTGCTGAACAACTGTTAGGAGAATATCAGTGTGGCTTCCGGCGGGGCCGAGACCGATGCACTTTTCTCGATAAGGATGATTTTGGAAACGTGCCGAGAGTTCAACATACCTGTGCACCAACTCTTCATTGATTTCAGGCCGGTCTACGACTCGAACGAGAGGCTCTATGGTCTGTTCTGGTGTCAATGGAAATCCCTGGTAAACTTGTATCACTATACAAAATGACAGTACAGAACTCTCAATGCTGTGTACGAGTAGAGAACGAAATATCAAAGTTTTTTAAAGTCGACTCCGGTTTAAGGCAAGGTGATGCTATCTCTCCTATATTTTTTAATTTAGCCTTGGAATATGTGTACCGTCAAAAGAAACTACCGACTAACAACAATATCTTGTCAATAAACTCAGTACAAATAATCGCGTACGCTGACGATGTTGTCATCCTCGGTCGAAGTGAAGCTGCTATGAGTAAGACTTTCAAGTCGTTTGAGAGTGGTGCTAGAAAAATTGGTCTTCAAATTAACTACGATAAAACCAAACATATGTATGTTTCAAAAGAGGCTGAGATCGAGGGAGTTGAATCTTTTAAATATTTGGGATCAATGCTTGACTCAAACAACAGCATACTTACATATATAAAAGCTCGAATCGCTGCAGGTAATCGAACTTTCTATTCAATTAAACCTCTACTTGGATCACCGTATGTATCAACTAACACCAAGCTCAAGTTATACAAGACATTGATTAGACCGGTTGTAATGTATGGGTCACAAACGTGGACCCTTACACAAAATGACGAATCGCATTTATCTGTATTTCAGCGTAAGATCCTACTCTACATTTTTGGTCCACTTCTAATAGGTTCTAATTGGATTGCTTGGTTTGGGCATGTTCTACGAGCCGTTACTTGATTCGTTCTATATCATACTCTTCATGCATTTTTGCAAGATTTTAATGTTTTTTTTTAAATTGTGAAACTTTTGTGGAAACCATCGCAGTTGTTGGTGACTGTATGCAGTCCAAAATCTTCGTACACCCACCATATCATGGCGGCTATCATCTCACGCCAGAGATAAAAAGACTATCTCTGTTCCGTGGTCCAAAACCTCAGCGCCTTCCGCCGTTAATAACATTTTTTTCAATTGATATCTTTACCAATTCCTCCCACCTTCTATCTTTCAGAGACAGTTTGTTCTTGTAGTAAACCTCATCTCATATTAGTCTGTTTCGACGTGATCCAGATACCGTTAATGACCTACATGTCATCAGGTATAGGTTAAACAAAATAGTAAGCATAGCCGGCGTTTAGGCGATTCTTACCCGAGTGCTCTCATTTAGGATTTAAAATGGCCAAATCAAAGAACAGCTGATAATCTTTGAGGAGATCTACAATCAGGACTTGAATGTATCCGTCATTCTGGTGTCTGGAATAATGTTAAAAAGTAGCTTGTGACCCAATCAAGGCTTTCAGCAGATAAAGAGCGACTATAATTTTCTTGAACTTGTCTGTTTTTGACTGAATTCAACACTAAGTTGATGGTTGTGATTTTTACTATTCAAAAGTCACCTCTTAAAAACGAACTCGAGAGCCATGGTAACAGATTTGAAAATATGTTTTATTTAAATTCCATTTTATTCACTTTATTTTGATTTAAAGTTTCTGCACATTTTGAATTTGCTTAAAAATTTTTTCAATTGATTTCAGTCAATGATTTTTTTAAAAATGTTCTGTTTGATTTAAATCACTAATTTAAATCAATGCAACCACGTTGGACGACTTGATGGTTTCGAACTTGAATTCTCAAAATCGAGCCTTTTCGTTTAGACCTGCACTGCAGATCTACCTTTCGAGATTAATGCTCCTCAAACCGAATCTGAAGTGCGCGCACTAAAACTACATAACCTTGTTAAACCGTTTTCGAATTCTCCGTATCTTTCGAATTACCGTAAGTGTTAGGGATATAGTAGAGTCAGCGGAGTGCTCATCATCATTCCTCGAGCCGAAAAACCTCTAGTACATGTACACGATTCGGACATAAATTCACCTCTCCTTTCGGGCTCCAACATTACAGGTGGTCTCCAGCAACCAAAGGATGAAATCCCGTTGTTCTTGTCTACTACACATTTTCAACATTGCATTCTTCATCCTGGTGGTCTCCGGAAGCCAATGTCTCATCCGTCTCATTGTTCTTGTCCAACCCATGAAGCTCCGGGCTACGGATTGTGCCAAATTTTACAAATGATTAAATATTTTTGGATCTATCCAATATTTTATTTTTGGATGGCAAAATTCGGATGAAAATTTGGTTGTGGTGAAAATTTCCGCAACTATTTGAAACGTTTGAAAAACTTTTTTCCTTCACATGCACCGATCGATCTGATTTGTGTTCCATATCTTAAAGGTTTTGACAAATTCTGTAAATGCTCAAACGCTCCGAGATCAACATAAATAACTTTTCGTGGTTAACAAAGCTTCAAAAGAATAACGTTTGCATGATCCAATCAAATCGAATCAAGCTCCACACAAAATTGAGTTCGCTTAATTTGTAGATTTGGATCGATTCATGTTTTTGGAGAAAATATAAATGTCGAAAACCAGACGAAAATGTAACAAACGAATTGCACTGTATCAATCAAAGCTGTACCCCGCTGCGACAGGAGCTTCTAAGGAATAACTTTAAATTTTGCAAATATATATATATATATATAAGATTTAGTTTTTGGGTGGAAAAAATTTGTTTTGGGTATTTTGTTCTACCGATATTGAATGTCCTATTTTTTCTGTATAGTCAGGAAGTAGTGTTGTTGTGAAGATAAATTGCTAAGGCGTGTAGTGTAATCGCGTCAGAAAGAGTTTGATCTCTGTGATTTACTTTTCTGCTAAGGCGTTAATATGTGGTTGATCCTAACTGTTTTTCAAAAATTCGACGGTTTAGTTTGGAAAGGAAATTAGGCGAACAAACTTGTGGCGAAGAGTTATTGGTTACCTTTATTGTTGTGGTTCGTGAACGACTTTTAACATTTCAATTTAAAAAAAAAAATAAAATGTGTCGTGTAGTTGCAATTGGAATACAGCAGAACCTTGCTTTACGATCACTTCTTACTAGTAATTCGCACAACGAGGAAAACAAATTGCAAAAAAACTCGTTAAGCTAGGTGTTGTTCCACATAAAAATAAACATAAAAATATGGGAAACGTTGTTTCGCTTAGACCATTAACGCCTAAAAAGACAAAATTTAAGAAAAAACGGGGACTTTAGGCGCAAATGGATAACCGAGCGTTTCCCTTTACGATACAGATCCTGGAATGAAATATGCTTGTTAAGCGAGGTTATACTATATGTCACAACAACACATAAAAACCTTTTAAAACCTAAGACCCACAACAACATGCGTTCTAAGGTGTTGACCACCGCATTTTTTTTGTTTTTTTAATATTTTTTTTTTAAAGAATAGATAGCTAAACAATAAAGCCTATCACATAATAAAATGCGACATAGACCAATGTTTAAGTCATTTAAGAATTTAAAAGAAATATATTTACTTCCATTGTAAATATAGAAATTTAAAACTAATAAGTGCTACTAAACCATTTGCATAACAAATACTATGTCCAAAAGTTTTAATCATGTTTGTTGGTGTTTCTTTATGTTTATGCTTGTTTGATCGGGGTGAACTCGGTAAATTTATCAACTCAAAAAATAAATAATGAATGACCTAATTAGTCCCAGAAAACAAAGAAAATAAAACTAATTTACACATAAAATTTGTAATAGATATCTAACACCATATTTGTTCAAGGTTCTGATATTGACAAAAACAACAAAAATGTGATATCTAATAATTTTTTTGGTTCAATGTTATAAAAACTCTACGTCACTGATATTAGTAATTATAAAACTAGTGGCACCTTGAAATTTAAAAAAGTTGGTTATGTGTCATTTTAAATTGGTGACTCGGGGCTAAATTGGGCTCCCGACAATCTTGTTATGAATGTTGGGAACAGTAGTCTTTTTCTACTGTTGTAGGGTTTTTGATTTTGAAAAATTTTTGACTTTCAAATGGAATTAGTTGATAATCTGTGATCATGTTTTTTTTTTGCATTAAGTTTTCTGAGACAAACGAATTCCTTAACAAGTGCAGAAGTTATCACCCAAAACTCATTAATTATGCGAATAAAAAAACTAATACATTTAGTTGGACTAACCGATACCTTATATTTTTATTTTTTGTTGATTCCAAAAACATTTTCTATTTTTAATTATAATTATTGTTTATTTTTCTAGAAATCAGTTCATGCAAGTACTTGAACAAATGAGGTCAACATCATACAAAGAAAACATAAACAAACAAATAGAACAAGAAAAACAACGAAATCAAAAACTTTTAAGCCGTGCAAGTCAACTTGAAAAGCAAATCAAGGTCTTAATTGATGATAGTGTTGCATTATTAAAAGCACGAATGAACGAACTTGGAATTAGTACGACAAGTCAGAATGATTTACTATGTAAAGCAAAAGAAATTGTTGGCCGCCATAAAGAACTTCAGGTTATGGCGGCTAAACTGCAAAATCAAGTTAATGTGATTGAACAAGAACAAAAGAATCTGGTTTATTCGCATATCCAACAAATTGCCGAGAAATACGTAAAAACTGGTCATTTTGATAATAATGATATAACACCAGCCACCTCACATGAGTTAGTGTTAAAAGAAATTGCTAATACATTATCACAGAGAAAAAAATTACAACATCAAGTAAGCTCGTTGGAAAATGAATTACTGTTAATTGAAAAAACAGCAGAAGAAAAGAAAACACATTCACAATCTCAACCAAGTTTAACGAGTTTCCAAACGAGCTTAAATCATCCTCCAACACCTAGTTTTAATAGTTTCCCAACATCAAAATCACATTCAAATTCATCCACATCAAAATCACAAAGGAAAAATCGAGAAAATCGATCACGTTCACAAGAATGGCCAGACGTACCGGATGTAGGAAAAATCGAAGAAAATAATCCAGAAATTTTGGCACAAAAGATATTAGAAACAGGACGACAAATTGAAGCTGGGAAATTATTAATGCAAAAAAATAAAGAAAGATCATCCTCTGGTTCTGATCATGTTTTAATGCCAGCCCCTCCGATTTTAACAAAAGCACAAAACAAAAATTTAGGAATTCAAACAATCCATTCTAATAAATCGAGTCAACTAGCATCGCCAAAAGTAGTTCATGAATCTCCAAAAGTTGTTAACTTTGAGGATCGTTTAAAAAGTATTATAACTTCGGTGTTAAATGAAGATCAAGAGCAACGAAAAGCACACGATGTACAAAGAAAAGTTACTCCTGGACAAAATGTAATATCCTTAAAATCAGATCCAGGAATGTCGGTTCAAAATAGTTTACCAATTGTAACGACAGCGCAACTAAATGCATCAACAACGATTTCTGCGGTTCCTGGTACAAATTTATCAAACTACAAAAATCATGGCAATACGAAAGCTATATCTCCTCCAACAAAACATAAAACTATGAGTCATTCAAATAAATTGTATCAGCAACAAAATTTTGCAGCCTTGTACGCAGGGCATCAATCAACTCACGATTTGCTAGTTGATGAAAATTTGGCAAAAATGGAATATTCCAAACAATCTGATTCCATCAAATTAAATGATTGTCATTTTGATGATTATCCAAGAGCCAGTTCCAATGAATCTAGTTTTCATAACCGTGTTCATGCCCATCATACGTCAAATAGGCCAGGATCAACATCTTCGCAACCAGATTACACTCAAGTATCTCCTGCAAAAATGGCATTAAGGAGACACCTATCTCAGGAAAAATTATCTCAACCTGTTCCTCATCAAACAACTAAAACAATAGGTGACTTAGTAAACGGCGAAATAGAAAGGACACTTGAAATATCCAACCAAAGCATCATTAATGCTGCTGTTAATATGAGTGCAATGCTGGCAAATAATCAACATTCTAATCATAATTTAATAACAAATCAAAGTGTTATTAATTGGAATGCACAAAGGCCTGAAAGGGTGGGTATTCGTTTATCAGACGAACAACAAATTTATCACGATAATATTAATCCTACTAATAATTTAAATACTAACTCTGTAAATAAATCATCAATTCATTTACATGGACATAATAATTTAGCTACTTTAGCCCATGTTGCTTATAATCATAAAAATTTTAATCAGGGTGAACACACAAAAGTGATCGGATCATCACAATATCTGTCAACACAACAAACAACGGTTTTACCACAACAACAACAAATTCGTAATACTAATCCAACACATTTACAACAATCGATGCATTTAGGACGTGATTACCACGCGTTACCCAGAGCAGAATTGAAATCGAGTCTTATAGAGTCTTATTTTAATGAGGAGCAGAAACCAATATCAATTATCAATCAGCAAGCGGTAGGTTCCCAACACGAGGATAACTTATTACGAATGGCTGCAAATCCACCACTAGAAGGTAGGTGCACATTGTTTGTAGAACATTTGAATTGTGACGCGATATTTTGCCTAATTATGTTCAGATAAATTAACAAATAATATTTCATTTGTGTTTAGCAGTTGTTTTTTTTTTGTAATTATTAGTAAATTAATGTAATTCTACTGACATAGTATTAATTGTTAAAGGATTGGCAGCATCTCTTCAAGCTAGAGTAATAGCTACATTAATTAAAGAAGAAAATGATGAAAAACAAAGACGTGAAATTAATAATACAGTTTCTATTCTAAAGAATGTGGCTATCATTCAACCGACGCAAATCAAATGTGAAGGTATAAACAATAATAAAACGTATAGATTTAAACACTAACTGTTTTTTGTTAAAATAATGCAGGGAGCTTAAAAAGACATTCACCACAACTACCATCATCTAATCGTCCGCCGAAAATGCAACATTACGAGTATGACTCTTTCATAACTTGTGAGCCAATAGATATAAATAATAAACGAGATATCTCAATACAACCATTAATTAGTCCTGAAATGAATTCAAATACATCATCTCAAGAACGACATCATATACGCCGGCAAGATGATGGTAGGTTATATTCGAAGTAAAATAAACGTCGATTTAGTAGTCGAGATGAAATAATGATATAACAATTTTAGATTAACTGTTTGAATTGTTAAATTATTATATTTATTGTGCGTGATGATGATATTATGATTTTAATTAATAATGTTTTAGTAGCGCTAAAATAGTTGATAGACATGATATGGTGTTTTCTCTATGGTGAATCGTATTGCTAAAAATTGGTTATTGAATTTAACGCATGTGCTTTTGTGATGGAAGCAATATAAAATTAAAATTTTTAAAAACAAAGATGAAAAGTACAAATGTTCATAATTTATTAAGTCGAGTAGTGTTCATGATGAGTTAGTAGTAGCTTAGTTGAAATTTATATTATTTTACGGCATGTAGCGTATATGCATGTCATTTTGTGGATATTTTTCCGTAAGTCGGTATAAACTTATGTAAAATTTATTTATTTGAAATAACATGCAAATTCAAAAGTTTTTGTTCACTTTTTTAATAATATTTTAACGTCAGTCTCCTAATTTATTAAATATTTTTTATTTGCACAAGAATGTGTTTGTGTTAGAATCCTATTAGATTTTAGTTTGTGTGTGTTTGATTCGTACATAATTTATATGATAAATCTCTGATAACAAAGAGAAAACTTAATTCTAAAACTATCAATCAAAGGTTTAATAATCTATGCCTGAATTTATTTTAAAAATGAAATAGATTTAATTTATAAGGTTCACCACACAACTATAGATTAGATTTCAAAAATTCACCACATAACACCCCTTTACCAGTGATTCGTCCGAAGAACGAGTAAAATTGTTTGTCGTGAAAAAAATGAGAAGTTGTATGCTGTTCCTGCTTATGGAAGCATCTCATCAAAATGTTGTATAAAGAAATTAACCAGCGATTATTATAGAGCTTTCATATGTGAGTACCTTTGTCCAGATCCTAAAATCTTTAAATACTGTAGGTAGCATTTTAGTCCAATTTCGACAGTCAAGACACATGTTTCTGTTGATTCAAGAACGCCAACTCTAGGAAGCTATGAATTTTATGCTGTGAAAGCAACCCTTTTAGCATTGATATCTGAAACAGGTATCACGTCGGGGTCACCATATTATAATTAGAGATCCTCTCCTCTACATTTTGCCACATATTCAGAATTGCTTGAGGACTTGAGGACTAGCTTTCTTTTCTCGTTATTTAATTCGCTGTCTTTAATTTATCCTACATTTTGTTTCATTAAATCACTCCCAATTTATTTTCTATTGTTTAGAAGATATTAAGTCTTCAGAAAAAAATTTGACTGCTTTGGCATTAATTTCTATATTGAAGTTTTTATTGTTGTTACGTGCGTGCAATGATTTTCTTACAGATTTGCCTTATTGTATATCACGAAAGCGATCGTTTCAGCATTGCTGTCTGGAACTGTATCATGTAGGGGTCACCAAGTATGGCAATATGTTTTCGTTACGTGTCTAGTAATGCTCGATATAAAAGTCATCACAAGACACAATAAATTAGATTAAGAAGCGTCATCAAACTTTTATTAGAAAATATGAGAATTGAAACAAATTTAAGAAAAATTTATTTTAATACTTTATGCAATGTCCATCCATGTAATCAAATCAAGCTTAAACATTGTTCCAACATTTAATTTGGTTTACAAACATTTAATTTTCCGTTAATTTAGAATAAGTCGAAATCGGTTTCACGATTTTCAAAAACTCAATTTTTGACATTTTCTTACAGTGTGATATCTTGAAAATAGTTTCCGAAAATTTCAAGTAAATCCAATAAGTACTTTTCAGATATGGCACAAGCACTGAAGGGTGGCTGTATTTCAATGGCTATTTAACTTGAAAAAAAAAAAAATTAAATTAAGTAAGCTCTCCGTAAGCTCTCCTTAAGCTCCGTTAAGCTCTCCGTCTATTTGAAAGCTCTCATTTTTTTTAAATTTCTATTTTTTATAATCAATAAACTAGTGCTTTTTCCTTTAAATCCCGCCAGTAAATTATCGGATACCGCTATTTTATGGCACGAAATTTACTAATAAACTAATAATGTATTTTTTTGATTAATTTAAAATGAACCAGTAAAATCCTATGATTGCCATTGCAAAGATATATTTAGGGTTCAAGAAATATGATGATAACTTTGCCTACAAAGAATTTTTTTTTTAAATTTTTGTCCAGTAAAATTTAAACTAAGCAACTAAGTAAAAACAATTGCAGTAGAATCTCGCTTAACTAGGATCTCTCATAACGAGCAAAACAAATTATAAAAAAATCACTCGCTTAACGAGCAACGTTCCGCATAACGAGGGGAAGAAGTCCCTTGAAATAAAAATTAGCTTAAACATAAAAATATGGGAATTTTGTTTTATTTTACAACGATACCAAACAGGAGACAATCGCAATACATGTATTGTTACTTAATTCTAATAGTTAAATCCGATATAATTTATTTGTTCTTGTTATTTAATTCTATTTTAATTTAGTCAATTGCATTTTATTTAATTTTATTTTATGTTATGTTATGTTATGTTATTTAATTTTACTTTATTTTATTTTATTTTTATTTATTGAAGTCGACAAAAACGGTCACGACTAAAACTAAAAATTCTGAAACGAAAAAACTTTTGAACTAAAAACAACTTACATTTTATGTTCTTCAATTTCACAAAAACAAAACGTTTGAAAAAATTATTGTCACATGAAAAATTGAGGCGACTAAAATTTCATTAAAGTGACATCTGTCGTATAAAATGACTCAGCGTAAAAAACGACTTCAACAATACGAAAATTGATACGTTGTGACTTTAGTTATTTAAAGTGACATGACAAGCCTTCAATAAATGGGGTGTAAGTGTTAAAATAAATCTCGCTACCGCATGTTTCTTTACTATATGTAATCGGTTGTCAGTAGCACAAAAAAATAAGTTTTTGAATATACATACTAGAACCTTACTCTCAACAAGCATTAATTCGTTTCAGAATCTTTATCGTAAAGCGAAACACACTTGTTAAGCCGTTAGTTTGTAGAGAATGTCGTACGGAATTTGAAAAAATTAATTTTTGTAGAAATTTTCTTTTGAGTTTTTTTAAAAACAAATAAATTTTCTCCCCCAAAAATTCGCGTTAAATGTGACAAAAAAATTGAAAGTCAAAATAGGGGAAAGCAATTTTTGGCATGGCTCCAATAGTTTTCGTCTGTTGTGACATCCGGTCGGCGGACATACGGGAATTTTTTCCATGTGCTGTTTTAAAATCGTTATGACGTAAAACGTCGAGAAATGCGAAAAAGTGGGGGTAAGATTTTGACATTTGGCTCGATATTCTAATAACACATCACTGACTAAATTTGTAGAATGATTAATAAAACAACAACTTGTAGGCAAAATTTTATTTTATTCATGAACATAGTCTCCTTCAAAAGTGATACATTCATTCCAACGCTTTTCTCACATTTCGATGCCTTTTTTGTAGAACGATTTATCTTTGGCCTTAAAATATCCTTCAGTTTCGTTCAAATTGGAGCCAAATCTCAGTCCCTGGAGCATACTTTTTAGGTCAAACAGGTAATTAGTAGTTGCTGGGAGTCAGATCCGGTGTATGGGGAAGCAATTTAAAGTGTAATTCGTGCAGTTTTGCCATTGTTGCGATCGACTTGTGACACAGTGCATTGTCTTGGTAAAAGAGCAATTTTTCCTTCTTCATTTGGAGTAGCTTTTTCATAATTCCTTCCTTCAAACGCACCAACAACATTAAATAATTTTCGCTATTGATAGTCTAATAGTAAATCTGATATAATTTATTTATTCTTGTTATTTAATTATTTAATTCAATTCTATTTAATTCTTTAATTCAATTCTATTTTATTTTATTTGATTTTATTTTACTTTATTTTATTTTATTGTGTTTTATTTTATTGGACGTGTGTAACGTGTAAACGTTGTGTTGCTTAACAAGTGTTTCGCTTCACTATAAAGGTTCTGGAACGAATTATTCTTGTTGAGTTAGGTTCTACTATATTCAAAAACTTATGTTTTTGTGCTGCTGATAACCGATTACAGTAAAGAAAGATGCGATAGCAAGATTTATTTTAACGCTTAATTTATCTCTTCACAACTGAAGGAAGAACTTCAATTTACACTCGCAACGCAATAAGAGTTATGAATTGTTTAAATTTTCATAAAAATATTATTATTCAAATATGTTACAAATTTACGGCGCTATATGTTTTTGTCTGGTTGAAATTTTCGCTGCATGAGCCGGATTTATCCTAATTTTTGACCCGAATTACGATCGATCAATCTTAACCCGACGAAAGCATATAGCGCTGTAAATTTGTAGCATATTGAATAATAATTTGTTTTGTAAATTTAAATAATTCATAACTCATATTGCGTTGCGAGTGTAAATCAAAGTCTTACTTTAGTTGTGAGGAGAATAAATTAAGCGTGAAAATAAATCTTGCTACCGCATTTTCTTTTACTGTAATCGGTTATCAGCAGCATAAAAATATAAGTTTTTGAATATAGTAAAAAATTACTCAACAAAGATAATTCGTTCCAGAACCTTTGTCGTAAAGCGAAACACTCGTTAACCCGTTAGTTTGTAGAGAAGGTCGTACGGAAAATTTAATTTTTGTAGAAATGTTGTTTTGATTTTTTTTAAATCAATTTTCTCCCCCACAAATTCGCGTTAAATGTGAGAAAAAAATTGAAATTGCAATTTTTGGCATGGCTCCAATAGTTTTCGTCTGTTGTGACAGCCGGTGGGCCGGACGGATGGGAATTTTTCCACGTGCTGTTTTAGAATCGTTATGACGTAAAATGTCGAGAAATGCGAAAAAGTGGGGATAAGATTTTGACATTTGGTTCGAGATTCTAATAACACATCTATCAATAAATTTGTAGGATGATTAATAAAACAACAACTTTTAGGTAAAATTCGATTTTATTTATCAACATAGTCTATCTCCTTCAAAACTAAACCATTTACATAACATTTCCATACCATTTTTTTAGAACGATTTATCTTTGACCTTAAACTGCCCTTCAGTTTCGGTCAAATTGGAGCCGAATCTCATTCCCTGTCGCATACTTTTTAGATCAAACAGGTAATTAGTAGTTGCTGGGAGTCAGATCCGGTGTATGGGGAAGCAACTTATAGTGCAACTCGTACAATTTTGCCACTGTTGCGATCGACTTGTGACACAGTGCATTGTCTTGGTGAAAGAGCAATTTTTCCTTCTTCATTTGGAGTCGCTTTTTCATACTTCCTTCGTTCAAACGCGCCAGCAACATCATATAATATTCGCTATTGATAGTTCTTCCTTTCTCAAGGTACTCGATGAATGGAATACTTTGCGCATCTCAAAATACGGCGGTCAAAATCCTACTATCATCAGACTTGTGTTTTTGGTTGCTTTGAACGGTGAATCGTCGACCCAGTGTTGTTTTTGATCGACTGTGAGCGAATGCGGTACCCATTTCGGATTTTCTCCTGCTTAAATGTTTATGTAAACTGGTTAATACACTACTTTTTTGAGAGATGTATTGTCCACGTCAAGAAGCAGTCACACCTCCATCATTAAAGAACAAAATTTAGTTGAAAAAATAATTTGTTTGATTTCAAATATTTGTTCCCTTATTTATAACGCGGAGTGTGACAACCCCACGTACTTCAGTCTCCGCTATTGGCATACCAGTAAACTTGAGATATCATATATCACTGGCAGTAGTGAGATATTACTAGTCAAGGAGATATCTTAGAACTGTTCGCCGTTGAACTGATCAACGATAGCAGTAAAGCACACTTAATCATATATATAATACAGAAGAAACGAAAAAGCGTAGCTTTACCATAGGAAAGACGACTGAAGAGTATATTGTAGAGAAAAAATAAAAATAAACGAAATTTTTTACATTTCTATTTTCTCTTCAAATTTCAATTTAGTTTATGCTTTGCTTGCGGAGCGAGCGGATGGACGTATTATTTTTGATTTAATTTATATCAGGCTTAAAAAAATATTTGTTTTAAAATTTCAGCTGTGTTTAAATTCATTTTTCACTTTCTTTTTTTCGGAAAATTAAAAATGAAATTCATGCATAGAGAAAGATTTAAAAAAAATTATTTTAAGTTTCCTTTCTTCTGCATCTTAACTTTTATTTTAGTCATAATTTTCTTTGTTTTTAAATATTTTCTATTGATTAGAAATTAAAGAAACAATTCATAAAATTGATTTGTTCTTTCTTTGCAAAACAAGATATTGCCGTGCCGTGCCCGTCATAATAGCCGTGTTCGATTTGACTGAAACAACTGAATTATCTGAAAAGAATATATTAAGCATAATATGTAAAATGTATTTTAGCTAGAACATAAAAAACATTTCGTTGTCATTGTCGATGTAGTGGGTTGTGAGAAAGGTTTGGGGTTCAACGCGGACCCTATATTTATTTTTTATTGTTTTCGTCTATTATAGAACATTAAAATTATTCCTTTTTATTCATAAAAATTCCACTTACGACATTTAAATGGGGGGGAGGGTATACCCCTACTCTAATTGATGGAATATGGAGTTAATTAATTTATTGTTTAAGCGGGAAAACATTTATATTTTATTTTTATTTCCTCCGTCTTATCATGAAATGTTGGTCTATGTTTATGTCTGTGGGTGGGTTATATACAATTTTTACTGATTTTTTTCAGTTGTAATTTCCCAAGGGCGGTGATAATTCGAAATAATTTTTTACCAAAAATTTCGAAAGCAAGTATATTGATAAAAGCACGAGACCGTAGGCCGAGGACTTTTATCAATATCACTTGCTTGAGGAATTTTTCAAAAAATTATGAGAATTTAACAACGAACGAGGGGAATTCGTTTAGAAAATTTTTTGCCATTTTTCATTTATTTATATATTTTTAATGAATTATTCGTTGGCCTACTTTGATAACAGTGAATTATTTCAACATTAGAATGATAATTTTTAATATCCCAGTAGGCCAGGCGTATAAACATTTTTATTAGTATAATTCAAATTTTATTGGTGAAATTGAATGATGTCATTACATTTTAGAGAATTTCATTGGTTTAAATTAAAATAAAACTAAGGCAAAAAATTTTCACATTAATTTTTTCCAATCTTATATATTAATACGCTAACGAAAAATTTTGAGGAGCCTATGGCTTTTTTATTCGCAGATGGATTCATTTAAAATTTTCACTGCTAGCTGATATTAGTGTAACTTAGATTTTAAAGATTTTTCATACAAATCGGATCATAAATAAAAAAGTTATAGACGAATTAAATTTATTTTTGAATTTAAGCGAACCCCCTATTCAATATGAAATTGACTTGTCCAATTAATTTTTTTATTTTATTATTTTATTTTTTTATTTTTTTTTTCACAAAAACGATACGATGTTATTTTGTTATTCTTTTATACATTGTACTTTATTTTAGTCTTCTTATGTACATTGAAGTGAATGAATGTGAAAATTTTGTTCTGTTTTTTCTTCATAAATGATTGGTGTCATGAATGGTGTTAATGGTGAAATGAATGTTGTGAATGAAGAAATGAATTGCACGTGGTATTTATCATTTTAAAATTCATAATATTTTTTATCATCGTACTGGTGCTTTAATTCCTGCTTATGGTCGACCTCCAATGTATGCAAAATTATATTTTTATGATGTTGATACTGCTGCTAATATGAGAATGAATAGAAATGCCAATGATAATGGTATGAGTGTTGATGTACGTGGTGCATCTCTTGGATAATAGATACTAGGAGGGCCCGGCGTGCTTCGCTACGCTTATAAATAAGGTTTTTGCGTAGACATTTTGTTGACGTAGAAGCAATGATTACAAAAAGTGGTAATGAGAAATGCTAGCATATAATTTTTAATTTTTCTTTTTAAATATATGAATGAAAAATAATCAGAACTCTAGCTGATCAGTTCGGATATATGAAAAATTAGCGATCAAATAAGTTTTCAAGTAAGCTTATTTGATCTCTAACTTATTTGATCGCTAATTTATTTGATCGCTTCTACGTCAACAAAATGTCTACGCAAAATCTTTATTTATAAGCGTAGCGAAACACGCCGGGCCCTCCTAGTTTTTATTAAGTTGGGAACTAAATAAATGTCAAGATATAGTAAAAGCGCACATTTTGTTTTTGTAGGAAAAATTGCGTTGTAAAATTTTAAAATAAACTTTCAAAAAAGACAGCTAGCACTTTTTCAGATATTCTACTTTGATTTGGCAAACAATTATTTTTTAACAATTTCACGTCACAGTCATCGCAGTTTGTTGTATATTCTAAAACTTACAACGATAGAATTAGCTACTTCGATGAGAAACAGAAATCCTATTATATTAAGTTCACCAGATTTTTCAATTCTCAAAGGAGTATAACGCACAACTACATCACTCTCCCCACTTTTTTTTTTAAATAAAAAGTGTTGTGTTATAGGGTTTAAAATATGTGTCACAACACATAAATAGCTTTTAAGACGTAGGTTCCACAACAACTTGCGCTCTAAGGTGTTGATGAACACTTTTTTTTAAACCTCTGCGGATTCAAACAGCCTGAGACTATGGATGCCGGCAAACTATTCCATTTGTATGCAGTGCGGACAAAGAAGTCTTTCTCCGATCTGACAGCGCGGAATCTCGACCATTTTACTGATTGCGCTAGCCGATTGCCAAGTGAAACGGGGGTAAGAATAAGTTTATAAGTTTGAGGTATGTTGCTGCTGATTTCATCCGAGCACCGTTGATGACGATATTTGTAAAAAACAACGAGGTCAGCAACAGTGCGACGATGTTGTAGGGAATCAAGCTAGGATGTCAAATCTCGATCACCCACAATTCGTATAGCCCGCTTTTGAACAGAGTCCAAGAGGGCCAAGATGGAAACAGAAGCAGCACCCCAAACTTGACAGCAGTACTCCATACAGGGACGAATATAGGACTTATAAACATAGAGCAATCGGTATGGAGTGAAAAATTTTTTGCATCTATTTAAGAGGCCGAGTTTTCTAGACGCGCTATATGCTATCGCTATTACATGATCGTTCTAGAGTAGGTCATTTGAAACTGTGACACCCAATAAACGAATGTTTTTACTGGTGATTTTCAGTAATTCGTTGATATAAATCAAAAATAGGGTTGGGGACAATACTGAGCCTTGGGGTACATCAGCGTTAATTAGTTTAGACTCAGGAAAATCCGTCTAAAGAGACCGAAATGTATCGGTTGGATAGAAAATTGGATTGGATAGGTTGGATTGAATCAGCTTCACAACATTGGGATGAAAACCATACGCAACGAGCTTGTTGATTAAGTTGGCATGCCAGACTCGATCGGCCTCGACAGACCTTATAAAAAAATGGACTACGGAATCCCGCTCTCATACTGTACGGCGGTTCTTTTATACATTATTCTTGAGCCAATTTATTTGCTGATTTACGATTTTTACTTTTCATCAACGGGCAGTTCTTACACATAAAACTACACTCCTGTAACCTTTTAGTCATCTTAAGAAATCTTCAGATTATTATAAATTTTTTTTCCTGAAGACGTCCTAATAGTCTGAAATCGATATAAAAAATCTCTAAAACAAAATCTATTTGAAAATGTTGAACATTGCTCGATTAATAAGGAAATATTAATATTTTAATTAAATCTGTTATCTAGTGATAAATAGAACTTAAATTGAAAATTACCAGATTCACAATTAATTTACCATTAAGAAAATGCTAGATGTTTTGATTATATTGCACTTCTATTTTTAGTTACTTTACACGGTATTGAGAAATAGTATTTATATAGATAAAATGTATTATTTAAAAAAATCAAATATCAGTAAAAGTTCTAAAACAAAAAGTTTTTAATTTTTGTGCTAAAATGTGTTTTCAAAATTTATATGGTTTTTTGAAACTTTACTGACTGAAATTATTGTTATAATATATTGTAGAACTATGCAGTAGAATCTTATTTTTAATATTGTATCGTCAATTCTGATTTTATTTTATGTTTTATTTATAATTTTTTGATAATCGCATGTTTTATATTTATACAAAAATTTATTCGATGTATTTTTTTTTAATTATTTCTTCGTTAAATTATTATAATTATTGTTAGATATCCTTTTCGTTGGAAACAAATTCATCGGTTATCCAATGTAAAATTAATTGCAGAACATTTTAATGGTTGGTCAGTGCCTTATTTCTTTGTTCAGTAAAATCTCAATTCTTTTTACTGGACAATTTAAAATAAATTTCTGGACAATGTAATCGAAATGAATTTAACAATTTTTTGCTTAAACAACAACTTTATTTATTTACTTTTTTCTTAATTTTATAATTTTTTCTTACTTTGTTTTATCATTATTATGTTTTTATTTTATTTTGAACTGTCAAATTATTGGTGTCCTAGGCCGCGGTACCTGTTTATCATCTATAGATAAATCAACAACATCAGCAAAAATTATAAGGAGCTTTGGAGGTTATCACTATAAACAACATTAGCTATCCTAAAAATAAAATTAAAATTAGAAACTTTAAAGAAAAAATTAAATTATTATATAATAAAATAAAATGAAAATAAAAGGTGAGTTTGATACCAGGTACCACGACCATTAAATTTTTTTTTTAGTTGTTGATTGAAAGTTTAAAAATATGTCTAATGTTATGATAAAAAAAAAATTGGAATATATTAAAGAAACAAAAAAACTTAAAATTAACAAAATTTAAAACGGATTTAAATCTAAAATTACTGTTTTGCAATTCCATCCAACAAAAATTTGAATTTTAAAATTCCATTTTTTCTATTAAAATGTTTTTTAATTTTTTTTTTAAAAAGGAAATGTAATAACTTTTCTTTATCTTGTATTACTCTGCTTCTGATTGCAACCGTTTTATAGTTGTTATTGGGTTATAATTTTCCTTTTTTCCGCTTGTTGAAAACATTTTATGTATTTTTTCGTGTTGTTTTTAGTGGAATTAAAGTTACACTGTTTCTGCATGCTTATTTTAATGTTATATTAATTGTATGTTAAAGTTGTTTGTTTTTCTAAATAAATTTTCGTTTTAATAGATGACGTACAAGATGATGAAACGCAATGGCAAGATCGTGTTAGTTCCGGATTTGATCGTTTGGTGGCATTTGCATCAACGGAGTTAGATAAAACAAGGCGATCGATTGAGGAAGCTGGCCCGAATACAAGTTGCAATACATCGCCTGATTCTGGAATTAACAATATTGAAAGTACGAATTTTCTTTCATCGTCATCATCATCAATGTCACAATTAAATTTACTATCGACAAATAGTTTACACAAATCAATTGCTTTGAATATTAAAAATGCAATAATAATGAGTGAGAGTCCACCATTATCTGATGTCGGTGTGCCGAGAACACCATCTCCAACAAGTAGCCCTCCGTTAATACCTGTCCCGCAACCATCATTAGCTTCAACAACTTCATCGTCGTCATCATCATCCGCAGCAACAGCTGCCGCATTGCAAAGTAATCTTAAAATTCCTCTTAAATATCAACGACAGTCATCAAAGTCAACATCATTTGAAAAACATTACAAAAAGAAGTTTCGTGACAGAACCTGGGATGATTTTGAAGCAGATACCAAAACGAACAATATAGATGGAACTATAGATTCTGAAAAATCTCAACCTCATAAATCATCGAAATTTCGTCCTAAAGGTAAAGAATGGAAAGATTGGAATAATGAATATAAAAATAAAAAGAAAATGGATTATGTTAATTTTCAAATGCAACAATCGACGTGAGTTTTTCCTTTCGATTCCAATAAGTATAAATAATTTTTAAAGGTTTAGCATTTGTTTAAATCCACACAATTTGTATAATAACATGGTTTCCTTTATATTAAATTTTTTTAAATTTTTTATTTTTTATTACGATTTTTTTTTTTTTGTTAAAATGTTTTAGTTAAATATTTTATTTTCTATTATTTTATATAAATAATTTTATTTTTTGTTTTATTTTGTAAAATATTTTTTTGTTGTGTTGTTTATATAGATGCAAAGTTAAATGATTAATGGAAAATAGAAGATCTCGTTATCTTAGGTTGTGTTGTAATTAAAGACGAAAAAATATTATAAAATTGATAGAGCAGATTAAATTAGATAAGTAGTAATGCGTAATATCAATATGTTATTTGAGTTTCTTTTCTTTGAAGAAAAAATTACTTTTCAATTCTTTTGGTGTTAAAATAGTAACATTGAATCCGTGTTATAATATAAATATTCTGGTAATTCGTTTTCTATAAATACATCAATACACGAATTAGATTTAAAGCGGTAAGAGGGCGTACATTTTATTCGTTCGGATTAGTTTTCAAAGCACTTAAGCGGTTGTGCAATATATACAAGAAATCGCAAGCAATAATAATTATTTTCTAACCAACTCTAATTCATACATTTTCATTTAACCACATTTCCAAAATATAATTCTTCTTTCACACACACGTTGACGAAAAAGAACTAATCACTGCCACTTATATGAACATAATTATAATTCGAATATCTTAATAAATCTGTGAGAATCAGCCCAACGTTTATGTTAAGTATAATTTCATTCATTTTACTATTATTTTTAATAACAGATATTGAATAATAAACCTTAGTTTCTTAATTTCTTTTTCTTAAAATATTGTGGCTTCCGTTAATTTATATTTTTACATGAATAAGTATATACATATATGAAATGAAAAAAAAAATAACTGCCATAGTATATATATACATATATTACTAGAATTTAAAAATATGATATTACTATTTTAATTATAATTGCCATTTAATAGAACAAAACGAAATAAAATGAAATTTTAAAAAAAAAAAACAAATAAAAAAACAGCGTCTTTTACACAATTCCTTTATAAAATTTTCCTTTTACTTAGCAAAATTTTTTTAATTCCTTGTAACAAAAAAATATTTACTAATGTATAGATTAAATTTTTATGTTTCGTTCTGTATAAATAGTAAATTAATTAAAAATAATAATAATAGTAACTTAAAGTTTTAAAAAAATTAAAAACCAATACATTATTGAACTTAAATTTAAATTTAAAAATTTCTGAATTTTTACCAAAAATTAAAATTTAAAAGAAAAAAAAAACTAAATTTATTTATTATTAATTTAAAATGATTATTACTGTGTAAAATTTAAAAACAAACTATACAAAAGTAATTACATTTTTATTCAGAATTTAATGAAATATATGTATAGTTGCAAATACTATAAATATTAAAAGAGCAGAAGTTTATTTTAAATTAAACAGCCGGTCTGTAGATCGTTCGTTATTATTCAGTAAATGAAATATAAAACAAATTGAAATTTTTCTATTTCAACTGATTTGAATTTTTATTAACATTTTAAATTATTTAACTAAAAAAAAATATAATAATAATAATAAAATGAAATAAGGTATAAAACATAAAATTTATTTGTAGTTTTATAATGAATAAAATCAATTTTATGAAATATAAATACATATTTACAGATATGTGAATATGTATGTAAATACAGATTCAGATATGTGAATTGCGTTTGTTTTTAATTTATTATAAAAAAAAAATTGCAGAATTATGATTTTTCCGAATCCGAGACTATCAATTGAACAATAGCCGTTAACCATGCAAATATACCCAAACCCTATTAACTTAAGAAAGTGGCAAAATAAAATATACAATCATGAAATATTACAAAGCATTTATAAACCATACTCAAAACATTAAAGAAACCAAGATAATGAAAAGATAAGAAATTTTTAATATAGAAAAAACTGGAAGTTTTCACAAAAAGAAACGAAGAACATAAGCAAAATCACTAAAATTACTCTTAAATCCAAATAATCCCAATATCTAAAAATCTTTTACCCTGTCTTAAGATACAGGGTGATGAAAAATCAAAATATTGCTCGACCCTGGTGTATTGAAATGGCTCTACAGTCAAAACTACTGAACTGATTTTAATGTTATATAGCCAACCTTTTAACTCCACTTTTTTTTATGATGAAAAATTTTAAGGCGTGTTGCAATAAAATTAATAAAAAAAACAAATTTTCCCCTCCTGAATTTTTTATAAAATGTTAGTAACATATGTACCTTTCACATATTAAAAAATCAAAAATTAAAAAAATACGCATTTCTAGAAAATCCAATTTGAATTTTTTACCGTTATTTTTCTAAAAAAAAAAATGTTTAAGGTCATATAATGTGAAGCTCTGTTCAATACCTACATTTTGAGCTATATAACATTAAAATCAGCTCAGTAGTTTTGACTGTAGAGCCATTTCAATACACCAGGATCGAGCAATTTCTTGATTTTTCAACACCCTGTATCTTAAGACAGGGTTAAAAATAAAAACGCAGAAATTTTTTTTTATTGATGTCAACGAATTCCAATACCTAAATATACAAAATTAAAACCTCATTTCCAGACCTTGCTGATTTCACGTGTTTTTCACCAAAAGTATTTTATATAATAGAATCAGCACCAACAGTTTATAATAAAACTCTTATTTCCAACTTACTTAGCGTCATAAAACGATCTTAATTATATTAAAATTGAAAGATGAATATGTATTGTTGTTACGATTCTTACAACAGAATCGTTTAATTTGAAGACATTTAAAAGCATTAAAATCATGAAACACTCCAACTTCCAATTCTCAAACATCGAATGAAATTCAAAACAATTAGTTGAACTACTAATATTTATTACAAATCTGTTCTCAACCTGAACGGTTGGCCATTTTCAAAAAAAAAAAAAGAAAAGTAGTGAAAGTGCAAAAAGTAAAAAAAATAAAATCATAAAGTATCAGTGAAAGTGTTAGTGCTAGTGATATAAACATTCAGTTTTCTCATAATTGGGCACACCTTCAAATGTAAAATGTAGACATGGTACATATTTTTTTATCGTGTTTTTTTTAATTTTTATTAAATATCATTAAAATTATTTTTTATTCATAAAAATAATAAAAATTTCTTTATACGAATTTTTAAAAATTGATCTATAACGCAGTTTTTTAAAGTTATATTGCTACTGTCTTTTGCAATTTGCACTTGAATCATCATGCTAAATAAATATTGAATATATATAAAATTGAAAGTGTGTATGGCTGTTTATCCTTTATGCATTAATACATTAATCATCATGAAAACTTATGAAGTTGTTGTGTACGCTTAATTTTTGCTTTTTATTTTTAACCATCGTTTTAAACGGTAGTTTGCTTTGATCAATGTTTTTTTTTGTTGAACATAATTTTTATGAAATTAAAAATAACGTAAGAAAGATAGTGTAACCTGAAGGCTGAAACAATTACATTTGTATATCAAAATTATATGCATTGGAATTTGAACATCATCTTCACTAAATATGTTGTCGGCTTAGAATTGTATGTAATACATGTTTCTAAAATTAAGTGAAGACTTAATACCTGTAACTTGATACTTGATAAAATCGATTATATGGATTTAAAGCTCACAAAATTACGAGACGGAAATCGCATAAATTCTATACAAAGAAGCATAGCTTATGTATGATTAAACATGGATGGCAATCATGATAAATAAAATAATTTAAAATGGTGGCACTTAGCCGATAGTGATTTGCAAACGGCAACAATGTGCATTAATACCAATGAATTTGCTTAGCTTTCCGCAGAAAGATTTGTAAACTTGTTGATCTATGGGTGTGACAACCACGCGTACTTTAGTCCCTGCTATTGGCATATAAGTGCTATTTTGACAATTATATTTGGTTTACATTGTGAGGTTAGTGTGTGTAGTTAGCGGTTTATCGTTCTGACTTGTTTCTCATTTATTCTACTAATACGATCCAAATGCTACTAATACGATATCTATTGATTGCGATTGCCAATGAAGTTTTCACTTCTGCCATGCGTCTTAAGCACACTCTCTGTTTTTTTGTACTAGCGCTTTTTTGATTGTTATTGGTTTAGTTTGGGCATTTTTTTTTTTATTAATTAGTTAGACATGTTTAGCACACTCTTTGAATATCCGAAGATACCATGTCAACTATAAAGGAAGGGGATGAGGAAAATGGAAGGAATGGGGATATAGGGATAACTATACTAATTGTTATGATGGACATTTTCTTTAAATGCCTGAGGGGAAAATTCATCGGGAAATACAGAGGAAGGCATTGAGTTCCACAATTTGGCCACTCTATTAAATTAGTCGTTCTGGAAGGACACAGTTCTACAACGAGGTATTTGCACAACAAATGGATGGGATAACTCGGCAGCTCTTGTTTGTCGATAATGCGCACACGATCGAAGGATATTTTGAATTTCCTTAGAGAAGTATTCGCTAAAGTTATATTTATAGTAGACAGCCACATTTCTTCTGTGTTGGAGTGAATCAAGCTGGTCCGTTAGTTCGGTATTACCAATCAAACGTATTGCTTTTCTCTGTACAGAGTCTAGATATTTTATTGTTGACTTAAAAGCACCTCCCCAAACATGACAGCAGTACTCCATACATGGACGAATAAGGGACTTGAAGATTAGCAAAACTTGCTCGGGATTGAAATACTTTTTACATCGACTCAAGAATCCTAATTTTTACATTGCAGATTTAGCGAGGTTGAACACATGTTTATTCCATTTCAGGTTATTTTGAACATCCACTCCAAAAAGTCTAACTGATTCAACCTCACGCAATTCCTATTCATGAAAGACGGCATATTTTGGTTTTGGTTGGATTAAATGAAACAAGATTACGATCACCCCATTCCATTATACGCTCCAGATCTTTGTTGATAGAATCAATTAGCAGCTCTCTATCAGTGGTAACTGCAGTATGAGATCGAATTTAGGAGATCCATGTGATTCGTGCAATGTGCTGTCATCAGCAAAACTATGGATTGGGTGCACTATGGAAATAAGTAAGTCATTAATGTATAGAAGAAACAAGGTTGGTGAGAGTGCAGAACCTTGGGGAACCCCAGCATTGGTTGTGAAAATATTGGATGTGATACCATCTAAATTAACATAAAATTGGCGACCTGTAAGAAAACTATGAATCCATGAGACAGTAAGATGGTCTATGCCATAAGATTTTAATTTAGCTATTAGATTTTTATGCCACACTTTATCAAATGCTTTAGAAATGTCAAGTGAAATACTGAATGTTTCACCATGGTTTTCCAGCGATTTGTTCCAGAGATGGGATACGTAGGCTAACAGATCACCTGTTGCATGACTTCTACGAAAACCATACTGTTTATCATCAATAATTCGCGACATTTCCAAATAATCTATCAAATTGTAGTTAACATATTTTTCAAATATTTTAACTAAAACCGAAAGAGTTGCAATTGGTCTATAATTGTTAGGGTCTATCTTACTGCCTTTTGTTTGATATGGGTTGAACGCTGGCCAGCTTCCAAGAATCATGAAATATTCCGGTTTTATAAGATAAATGGAAAATTTTTGTTAAAATTGGAGCTAGTTGCCTAGATGAGCCAGATGGGTGCTCGGCGGATTTCTTTGCTTTCTTCTGGATAAACGCGTCTTTATCCAAGTCTATTCTAAATTTACTAATATTTCTGGCTTTCTTATAGGGCATTACATTTTTGATTTAGATTGTGGTGAATTACACTAAAGTATCAGATAATACTGACTACACCAATTTGTTGAATCTATATTTGACAAAAGACCCAGAAACAAAAACGAAAATCGATAACGTGTAGCTCAACGGGTCATAAAAGACAGTAGGGAGGTGGTGAGGAACATACGCATGGCATTTAAAACTTAAAATTTAAAAAAATCCAGAAACCTTAAGGTCAGTAAGAAAGCAAGAAATATCAGCCGACAGGATTCAGCCAAAGAAACGTTTATCTAAAATAAAGCATATAGTTCACCAAACATCCAGCGTTCGTAATGGCATACCCGTAATCGACTCTAAAGAAAAGATCTTTTGGGTCAAATTTTGTCACCAAATTCAAACATTCTTGAACCCTTTCATTCGCCTTCACTCATTCTTCCAGTCGAAACGAAAATGAAAATAATTGTTTTTTTGGAGCAATGAAGGTCGAAGGCAGTTCGACGGCAGTTCGAAGTTTGGTCGAAGACGACATTTTGACAAAGATGTGGCTCTACCTCACGGATGAAGAGTTAAAGGAAAGAAATCGCACAATCTTGGCGGCCAAATCGGGATTTCAGGAGATAATTCGGTCTGGAAATCGTTGCTCCAATAAATCGATTGTTTCGTGCGCGGTGTAGTTGGTGGCGTAGTAGTAGTAGGTGGTGTAGTTGGTGTAGTTGTAGTTGTAGTTGGTGGCGTAGTAGTAGTAGGTGGTGTAGTTGGTGTAGTTGTTTGGTTTCCACTGTATTTTTTTTCATCAAAAAGCAATGCTTTATTAAAATTCGAAATTCACTTTTTTCCATTTTTTTTTCAAAAACAAAAGTTGCTTCACACAAAATGCTATAACTCACGAATAAATAGTCAGATTGCTGTCAAATTTATACACGTATCGTTTGAAGGTTAGTACTAAATAAAAATCATATGGAAAAAATTCTAGTAACGCCATCTATGTGTCATCCTACGGACTTATTGAATGACCTAGTATGTTAGCCTTCAATTAATTGATTATTTCAAATTTTAACAGAACTTGTATTTTTATAACTATATACACCTGTTGATTAATTTAAACAATTCAACTTATTATTTTTTTTTAATGTTTTTCTTTTTCTTTAGCTTTCCACACGTTGGGACGCCATTTTTGTAAGACACATCTTACTTTTTGTTTGGGAAAACTAAAGACATTAATTTTTTAAACTTTTATTTCATTATTTATATTTTCAAGAAACACTTAATTTTATTTGGTTTAAATTTTAAATACAATCGTTTAATAATAATTCATACTTTAAACAATAATATCTTAGTTATTCAAATTTCAAATATAATTATATAAAATAAAATATATTGAGCGTAAGCTACAACGTTCACGATCATTCTAATTCTTTTTTTCTTTTTTTGTTTCGTGTTGTAATTGTTTCAGAACGAAACGAAAAGAGAAAACGAGAAACAAAGATAGTTATATATATATATATATATATATATATATATATATATATATATATATATATATATATATATATATATATATATATATATATATATATATATATATATATATATATATATATATATATACATATATATATATTGTAATATTTATAAAATATTTATTATAACTATTTTAAATATTATAACAACAATTCTTTATTTAATTATTATTTCGACACTTTGACAATAAATTCGACTTCACTTATTCGACCGTATGATAAGACTAACTTAGCATAATATTAAATACAATTATAACTCAACATTAAATATAATTGCAGTTATTTTTCCTACTCTTAATTTAGTTGATTTGTAACGAAATAAATTTCGTTACAAGGGATCCCTAAAAAGTTAATATAATTACATATCTAACACTCTCCCCCGTTTAATTTTAAAATCATAAAATTTCAACAATACTTATACTACCCTGAGCTCAGAATATTACTACATACTAATAACTTATTTAATTTAACTTAGCTAATTTATTTTTATTTCATTTAATTTAAGAAAACATATTTTAACAATTAATAACAAAAACCTAATTAATTTAATTATATTTAACTGTTTTAAATTACGTAACTGATGATTTTACATACTATTATAACGTAACCTTTGTGGTTCTCTTCTAACCCTTTTCGATCTTCGGATTTCAGGTGGTTGTGGAGATTGTGAAGCAGATCTCGACCTTAACCTCTTCTGAATTTTTGACTTTTCATTATTAGATTGACTTGAAAAATCATCCTCTGGAGAAATAATAAATGGAATTCTCATACCCGGATGATCTTCATCGTTTAAATTACTTAATTTAATTTGATTTTGTTGCACAAATCTAATGTGATTTTGTACATTTATCAGGTATGTCAATGGACTTACTTTTTCAATGACTCTGGCTGGTAGCCAATTTAAATGCGACCTCAAATGATTTTTATACAAGACTTTATCACCGGACTTAAATTTATCTTTAATTATGTCATTTTGAACATTAAATTTGACATGTTTTTTGACATGTGATAATTTTGCATGCTTTTTTCTATCAGTTTCTAAGCTTACAATTTTATTATTTCTCATCATATCGAAAAAGGTTTTAGGCTTATAAGAGAATATAATTTCACTTGGAGTTTTATGACCTGCCATACTAGGAGTGTTTCGATTAAAATATAAAAATTTGCTTATTTTGTTTTGAAGCGACATAGTTTTTTCTGGACCTTTCAAAAATTTGTATAACACTTTTTTAACAATTTGAACACTTCGCTCAGCTTGACCGTTACTTTGAGGATGATATGGCGGGGAGTGTATTAACGTTATATTGTGATACCTACAAAACCTTTTAAACTCGTAACTCGTAAATGGAGGACCATTATCTGTTACGATTTTTGAACACAGTCCTAAAGCTGAGAATATGACTAACAGTTTCTCAATGAGGATAAAAGCATTTGTTGAATGCATGTAAACAACATCTATATACTTCGAAAAAGAATCGACAAATACTAAAAAAATCTTCCCAGCGAAATAAAAAAAATCTAGATGTACCCGTTCCATAGGATACTCACTAGGCGTCCATTTTGACTTAACAATTTCCTTTGGAACATTTTGACACTCCTGACAACTTTGTCATAACTTAACATATTGTTCGATATCCTTGTCAATATTACTCCACCAGACATATGACCTAGCTATTTTTTTCATTTTAACTATTCCCGTATGATTTTCGTGCAATAACTTTATAACTTGACTTTGTAATGCCTCAGGAATTACGACACGATCTCTATAAAAAAGACATTTTTCTTCAATACTTAGGTTTGATGACTTTAGATAATAGCATTTAAACTGATCAGAAACATGCTTTGCTTCAAGAAAAGACAACGGGTATTTTTCTGTCGTATTAAAATAGCATATTTTCACTTCATCAACACCAGTACTTTCATTTAATGGCAATCGAGATAGCGCATCCGCATTTGCTACTTTTTTTGCAGGACAAAATTTTATTTTATATTTAAACATAGACAAGTATACCGACCAACGCTGTAATCTCGCAATAGCCACAGCTGGTGTTGCCTTCTTTGGGTTGAAAATTTCTTGTAAACTCTGGTGATCAGTAGAAATCAGAAATTCTTTACCTAAAAGATACTTTTCAAATCTTTTCACTCCAAATATTATTGCAAGTGCCTCTCTATGTAACTGTGAGTAGTTTTGTTCTGCCGGAGATAGTGTGCTTGATGCGAACATCACTGGTTTTTCGACTCCATTGATTACATGTGACATTACACAACCTACCATATATGGGCTCGCATCAGAGGTTAGAACTATCGGTTTGCTTGGATCATAGAGTTCTAAGATGTTGTTGCTCAAAATAAGTTTTTTGCAATTTTGAAAAACATTTTCGCATTCCTCAGACCACGTAAATGTGACATCATCTCTAAGAAGTTTATATAGAACGTGAAGTTCTGACGACAAATTAGGTATAAATCTACCGTAGTAGTTTAACAACCCTAAAAATGATTGAAGCTGTTTTACGTTTTTGGGTGCTGGAGCATTCTGTATTGCTTCGACCTTAGTTCCATCAGGTCGAACCCCGTCTCCTGATATGATATGACCTAAATACTTAACGGAAGATTCAAGAATTTTGCATTTGGATAGATTTATCTTAACATTATGATTTTCGAGTCTAGTTAGGACTTCAAACAGTCTCACTTTGCATTCTTCCACCGTAGCCGCTCCTATCAAAATATCATCCAAGTAGCATTTAACACCATCCATATGATTCAAAATTTGATCTATAATACCCTGAAAAATTGATGGTGCTGATGACACTCCGAAAGGCAAACGAGTATATCGATATAATCCCTTATGGGTATTTACGGTCATATATTCTTGAGACTTTGGGCTTAAACGTAATTGCTGATAAGCACCAGTTAAATCAAGAACACAAAAAATTCTTGACCCCGTCAAATTGGCAAATATGTCTTCCACTTTTGGAAGAGGATAGTGTTCGGTCATAACAAATCGATTTATAGTTACTTTACAATCGATACATAACCGCACTTCGTCATCTTTTTTCGGTACCACTACAATTGGACTTGCATATTTACTGTATCGTACAGGCACTAAAATATTTTCGCTTACAAGACGATCAATTTCCTTATCAACTTTATCTTTAAGGCGATAAGCTACCGAATAAGGGGCATGGAATATAGGTGTAGCCTCTTCCGACAAAACAATATCAGCCATATATCCCTCTATTGGACAAGCTAAGCTAGTATTCACAATTTTTGGAAACCTTAATTTAATATCTTGAGTACAAATCTGCTTTTCAGACATATTAAAACTATTACTTACGCTCTTGATAGATCCAGTCAAAAAACTATTTTTCCAATTTGGCAACAAAACATCCAACCAATCGCGACCAAGAAGTGGATTTAATGACTTCTTTGTATCGATAACCAATAGCTGTAAATTTTTTGTATCTTCCATATGGCAGCTCTTTACTCGCACTGAAATTTTTCCCACTATATGAATAACATCACCTGAAACATTATGAAAAATATCTACAGTATCTACAATCTTAATATAGTTAAATTTAATATCGTACTCATCTTTTGAAATAACAGTTACTGCTGCGCCTGTATCCACTTCGAATCTTAAAATTTTTTCTTCCACCAAAAAATTCATTAAAAGTGGTTGATTTGTTGATGAAACGCTTTGTATGACCTTTAGTTCTTTGTTTTCCCGTTCATTCCAACAAACGGTTGAGGTGTGTCCAACTTGTTCACATCTAAAACAGGTCCAATTTTTTGCCGGACAATTTTCTTCCTGATGTCTCCCGCTCATACCACATTTTCGACAACGATTGACTAACTTATTTTTGTAATTTCGATAATTATTGTTGTAATTATTTCGATAATATCGTTGGTTTGAAGGACTCCTGTAATTTTGTTGATGAAAACTTCTCGTTTGCTGTCGGCTTGGTGACCTTCCTCGAGGTTGGTTACTCCTGCTTGTATAACCGTGCGAAATTTTTGAAATGGCTCCAAATTCCGTTTTACTTTCAGCAAATCCCAACTCCAAATTTAGTGCTAATTCGCATGCTGCCTCAAAATTATCCTCCTCAGTTTTTTAATTTAGCAATGCTTGAAAAATTCTTTCATCACGTACCCCAACTATCAAACGATCTAATAGTGCTTCTTGTATTATTTTTTCTAATAACCCAGAATATTGTTTGTTTTCCTCTTTTTCCAAAAACCCGCCAAAATTGCACGACGGAACCATTAATTTTAATCGCAGAATAAATTCTGATATTGATTCACCCTCTTCCTGTTTTGCTTTATGGAATTTAGCGCGTTCCGTTCGAATGTTTTTCTTTTTTGACAAAAAATTTTTTAGCAATGACAAACACTCTAACGTTTTTTCTGACGGTAGCTTAGGTACCGTTAGCTTCATCAACGTTTCATACAGTCCCGCACCAATAATGGTAATAAACGTTGCCATCTTTTTATCCTCATCAACCTTGTTTGCAATAAAAAATTGTTTTAAACGGTCTTCATAAGCTAGCCAACAACTTCCTTCCACATACTGCTCTAATTTTCCAACCATATTAATTAATTTCAATCACAATATTTATGACACTTTTTATGAGAGAAAACTGTATTTTATGAGAGAAAACTGTATTTAGTTATATTTTTTCACTTTTTGACTAGCAATTTATAATTTTTTTTTTCACGACTTTTCCACTATCCCATCCTCGTCGCCATTGTAATATTTATAAAATATTTATTATAACTATTTTAAATATTATAACAACAATTCTTTATTTAATTATTATTTCGACACTTTGACAATAAATTCGACTTCACTTATTCGACCGTATGATAAGACTAACTTAGCATAATATTTAATACAATTATAACTCAACATTAAATATAATTGCAGTTATTTTTCCTACTCTTAATTTAATTGATTTGCAACGAAATAAATTTCGTTACAAGGGATCCCTAAAAAGTTAATATAATTACATATCTAACATATATATATATATATATATATATATATATATATATATATATATATATATATATATATATATATATATATATATATATATATATATATATATATATATATATATATATATATATATATATATATATATATATATATATATATATATATATATATATATATATATATATATATATATATATATATATATATATATATATATATATATATATATATATATATATATATATATATATATATATATATATATATATATATATATATATATATATATATATATATATATATATATATATATATTAGGGTGGCTCTTAATTTTTTTTTTGAATTTCCTAAGTCTCAGGGCAAAATTTTATTCCTTTTAACAAAAGAAAAAAAAATGTTCTGGAGAAATCCGATCGAAGTAGTTTAAGGCGGCGCGACGGCGGTTTAAAGTTGAAAAATCTCATTTTTTCCACTTTTTCACGCTTCACAACCCTTATATCGCATTTAGCAACCCTAGATTGAATTTAAATGTATTATTTAGTTCAATAGCTTTCCAAACTGCATAAAAACATTTAAATCGAACTGCAAATCACGAAGTTATGGAAAATAAAAGCATCGTTCTGACGTCTCACATGGTCATTTACAACAAAAAAACAATTTATTTTCTATATTTCATTTATACAATTATTTGACACTTCTAGAAGAAATAAGAAGAAGAAGAAGTAAAACAGCCGGTGACAATTAGTAGATTCTAGAAAAATTGCCATCATCCTATGCAAATACAAGATGCTATTTTATCCACGACTGCAAAATATTTCGGTCTTAAGTATTACATTCATGAGCTAAAAGTGAAATCCTTACCCCCACTATTTTGTCATTTCTTGACGTTTTAGGACCTACTACTGATTCTAAAAAAGCAAAAAAAAAATGTATGCCTGTCTGCGGGCCGGCCGACCGTCCGACCGGTCGGCCGGCCGTCTGGCCTTCACGACCGATGAAATCTAGAAAACGGATAAAGGGATTTTAAAAACTTTGGTTTCTAAAAATAGGTACGCTCAATGGTAAGAGTCGAAAGGACGATGTGTTCGATAACTGTACCGGAAGTGTGTCAAAAAATCGTCAAGTGTGTCAAAACAAGGAAATATGCATATTTTTTGCTTAAAAAACGTTCGTTTTAAGTGATAATGAGTAGGAACAAGGACACGAGGAAAAACCTAGATGGTCAGGATTGGTATGTGAGATCAAAAACTAGATTATTGCATTATAAGTTTGTCCAAAATTGTTGTCAAGTGTGTCAAAAGAAGATTTTTATTTATTTTTTCACCCAATTTTTTCACCCAAAAATTAAATTAATTATTTGTTTGACATGAAACTTTATAAAAAGGTATTCATGTGTTGTTGTGACACATATTCTAAACCCTATAACACAACACTTTTTATTTAAAAACAAAAACAAAAAAAAAACGTGAGACGTCAGACCGATGCTTATATTTTCCATAACTTCGTTATTTGCTGTCCGATTTGAATGTTTTTGTGCATTTTGGAAAGCTATTGAACTAAATTACACGCTGAAATTTTTTAATCTTAGATCTAGGGTTGCTAAACGCGATATAAGGGTTGTAAAGCGTGAAAATATGAGAAAATATGAGATTTTTCAACTTTAAACCGCCGTCGCGCCGCCTTAAACTACTTTGATCGGATTTCTCCAGAACATTTTTTTTTCCTTTTGTTAAAAGGAATAAATTTTTGCCCTGAGAACTAAGAAATTCTAAAAAAAAAATTCTCCATACAGCTAAGAGCCACCCTAATATATATATATATATATATATATATATATATATATATATATATATATATATATATATATATATATATATATATATATATATATATATATATATATATATATATATATATATATATATATATATATATATATATATATATATATATATATATATATATATATATATATATATATATATATATATATATATATATATATATATTAGACTGGTCGTTAAAAACTAAATTTTCCGAGACGCCCCCCAGAAAAATTCTTTGTGGTCAAAAAACCATAACGGCTTTATTTTTTTTTTTTTAAGTGAAAAGAACACGTGCCGCAAAATCATCGAAGTTTATTTTTTGATAAAATTTTTAATATCTCATAAAATATGCAGATGTCAAAAAAAATCACATAATCATTTTTGCAGGAAATTTAATTCTCTACAAAAAAGGTCCAAGTCATTTTTTTCCTAAAACCTATATATCTGATGATATTTTGAAATAAAACTTGAAATTCTTCGAAACTCGTAAAACCAAATGATGAAAATTTCGACGAAAAAGTACTAATTTTGATTTTTTCTGTCACGATTATTTTTTTATACATTTCATTCTATAGCATAAGAAGAAAAGTAGGAGTTTTTCGTCATCTTTATTTTTTCTGTTTTTTAAAAATTACGAAAACTTACAAGTTCATTTTCAAAATATCATGAGAACTATACGTTTTCGGGAAAAAATGACTTGTACCTTTTTTGTAGAGAATTAAATTTCCTACAAAAATGGTTATGTGATTTTTTTTGACATCTGCATATTTTATGAGATATTTGAAGAAATCTATGAATTTTTCAAAAAATCAACTTCAACGATTTTGCGGCACGTGTTCTTTTGATTTAAAAAAAAAAAAAATAATGCCGTTGTGGTTTTTTGACCACAAAGAATTTTTCTAGGGGGCGTCTCGGAAAATTTAGTTTTTAACGACCAGTCTAATATATATATATATATATATATATATATATATATATATATATATATATATATATATATATATATATATATATATATATATATATATATATATATATACATATATATATATATATATATATATATATATATATATATATATATATATATATATATATATATATATATATATATTTATATATATATATATATATATATATATATATATATATATATATATATATATATATATATATATATATATATATATATATATATATATATATATATATAAATATAGGGTGTTACAGTATAAGCTACTGTTTATGACAGGTCTCCACGGACGATGACAGGTGCGAGAAATCCCAAGGCCTGTTTATCCTCCAATTTAACCTGGAATGAAAAAGTATTAGATATCAAATTATTTGCAAATTATTAGATTTTAGATCATTTGCTTGATGTTTTGATTTTCTGCATCACATAATTTTCCCAACACCAATTGTCCGAACAATTTTTTGACATGCAGTATCCGGCTCAGTCTGTCACCCAAAATCTGTCTATCACCATTTGTTTCGATGCACCCATATTTATTTTTTGGTCCTTAAAACTTAGCTTAACAATAAATCGCCTTTTGTGAAATTTTGCGTATTCTTCATTGAGAAAACATATTTGAAGAACTAAAACGAAAATGTACTAATAAAAGTAGAACCTTAATTTTACGATAGATGTCCTATCAGTGCAGAAAAAATACTTTTTTTATGTTTCTCAAGACCACAACCAAAATAATTCACCAAATAATTTCAATTTCATTTAAACTTTTACTAAATATGATTTTAATTTTGAAGGCATATGAATTAATTGAAGGCATATGAATCCAGGAATACTCTAGGGTCTAGGGATATTCTGTTAGTAATGCAAATAAATATATCTTGACTTTTGATAGCAGCAACTGAATTAAGTATTTCTTAAATTTGATTACTTTCTTCAACATTGTTTGTTTTATATATAAACCAAATTCCAAATATATAACAACATAATAAAATACAACTTATTCGACTTTTATTATGATTATCATCATAAAATTAAAATAATTGAAATAAATTACCCTACTCATATATATGTACTCATATGTAGACGAAAATAGCTCATTGAAAATGGAAAGCAAACAAAAAAAAAATTATTCAAAAAAGAAAATTCATAGATCAAGAATTAAATTAATTGCGGCAGACGTTTTTTGTCATAATATATTTTGGTGATTTGATTAATTCATCTATTGAATAAGAACGACGTTTTTGCGGTTGAATTAACAATTTTTTAAAAAAATTATTTACGTTTTCGATGCTCCATGTGTTAATAAATTAATCGTTATTATTGTTTTCCATGTAAAAATTATCGTTCGGGTGACAACAAATAATTTACCGTAAAATGAAAATTAATAAATTATTCAAATGAACAGTTTTGCGGGTGGAATTAGAAGAAATTGATTAATTTTAAAGACTTGAATGAAGGTTGGTCTTGAAAACAGTATGTGGTTAGATATTTTTAAAGACATTATTATAATTATACAGCCCAGGTTGTCAAAGCATTATTGGAGATGACATTGTTTGAAAAATTATTAAACTGAATTTCGAGTATCCACAATTCGGAGTTCCGATTAAATCCAATTAAATTATATAATAAAAATAAACAATTTCTAATAAAACACCAACCGCTTCCACTGTGAAAAGTTGTTTTGTTTTCATTTTTTTTTAGAGTTGTATTTTATCTTATCCTTTTTACTGTGATAACTATCTAATATTTTGTAAACCAATTTAGGATACTTCATTACCAACTAATGGTAATGTTAATAAATCAGCTTATAGCTGACATACAATAATGTATGTAAAAAATAAATTAAATCATCAAGTTTTTAAATTCCAAATACTACACTCTACCATCCGAAAAAAAAAACCATTTTTGCTTGCAATACAAATTTTTTTTTTCATCATTTAAACTGTCTGACATTTTTTATCATCGCAAAAAAAAAACAAAATAAATCAAATAATTTAATGATTATGATCATCATCACCCTATTATCACAAAACGAACTGGAGAACCAAAAAAAAAAAAAACAGAACAAAATGAATCGATGACATTTATGTCGAAATACTAAATCACAAAAAAAAAAAAAAAACGAAACGAAAATCATAATTCATCAAAAAATGTGAGAAATCAGGGGCGAGAAAACGATTTGAATTTTTTTTTATCTTTAGCAGTTTTTCTTTTGTTTTTCGTTTTGGATGAGTTAGAAAGTTAAGTTTTTAGGTTAATGGATGTTTAAATTTCTAATTTTAATATCGGTTTTGAATAAAAATGTATGCGGTTGGTAGAGGGTATAGTCACATAAATATATAAATAAATCAGACTATGAATACCTGTTCCTAGCTGCGCGAATTCGCCTGATTATTAATTGTACTATGACCTTTGCTATTATTATAAATATTTTGAATTTCATTTTCAATTCAATGCAATCCCTTGAATTGTAAAAAGAAATTCAACATATTTTCTTTTCTCATACTGTTGCCTATAGAATAGTTTCCGAACGATGTTAATAATTGGATCATGCACATTGTGAATAAAAAAAACATTTCCTGACACTATGATCTTTTCTCGTAATTCATTCACATCAACTCATTCAAAATATTTTAAAATCTAATTTAAAAATAATTGTATCTTATGTTGTCATCACAAGAAACATTATAATTATTTAACCCCAAACTAACCCTTATTTTAAAAATTAATTAAAATCAAAAACAACAAAAATTCAACAAATACATTTTTTTTTTCTAATTTTTCAACTTAAAAAATTATTGGTCCCCAAAGATTCATTATATTTCGAACAATTACATTAACCAAACTTCATTACGTTCATGTTTTTTTTTGTGTATTACAATTCGGTTATGCGAATAAAACAAATCATTCAAAAGAAAATAACGCAGAAAACAAAATACAATCATAGCATCATTAATTATTTAATTGAAAGGAAAATTAAGTGAAAACAAGAAGAACAACAACAGAAAAAAAAAAACAAATAAAAAATGTTACACTTTGTTTTGTTATAAATAACTTGGCGTCTACATTTGATCAAATAAAAACACAAGAACTATTTAATTGAGTGAGGTTTTGGGAAATTTTAATTACTCGTAGTTAGGCTATTTTGGTTTTGTGTTAGTTAAGTCAGATATGATTAGATAAATTAGTTCAATTGAGAAATATGTCAGTAGTTTTAGATCAGGGTCAAATTTGATATTTATTAGGTAAGGAATCAGAAAGGGTGACAAGAAAGATATTTATGAGCAATTTCACGAAGATTCAACATCGTTTTGACTTGACCCCTTTTAATTTTGATTATTTTTTGTTTATAGATAGTCTTTGATAAATAAAAAATACAAGTTCTCTTAGAATTTTTTTTTCGACCAGGGGTCTTCACATGGTGCCCCTCAATGTTTGTTATTTTGTGATGTGAGTGCATTTTGACGAGCGATTGTAGAAAAAATACTCAATCGATTTTCATAAATGATATGTCGTTGAATAGGTATTCGAACAAAGTTTTTAAAAATGTACACTGTTAATTTTTTGAAATAATTTTTAACGGTGTAACATAAGAAAAAAATGGTGTAATTGAAAAAAAGATGGCATTAACTTTTTTTTTTTTTTTTTTTTTTTAATTAAATTGAAGCTTATTTTATATCTAACAACTTGTGAAAGTTTAGGACTAGCATCATTTTTTGTTTTAGAGATAAAATTCGTTGTGCATATGACTGTCGGGAATCAGTTTTTTTTGTTCTGAAGAAAAAATATAAAAATGGCGATTTTTAGATTCAGATTTTTTTTTTATGTTAAATATCAAATATTTTATTAATTAATGAACTTTTTAAAAAGCAATTTCAGTCAAGTTCAGCAAAATTTTGCGACATTTTGACTCGGCCCTTTTTAATTTGGTCTATTTTGGTCTATATTCGGTTTATAGATAGCCTTTGATAAATGAAAAATACGGCTTCAAGTAGAATTTTTTTAAATATAGACCAAAATAAACCAAATTAAAAAAGGTCGAGTCAAAATGTCGCAAAATTTTGCTGAACTTGACTGAAATTGCTTTTTAAAAAGTTCATTTAATAATAAAATATTTGATATTTAACATAAAAAAAAATCTGAATCTAAAAATCGCCATTTTTATAATTTTCCTTCAGAACAAAAAAACTGATTCCCGACAGTCATATGCACAACGAATTTTATCTCTTAAACAAAAAATGATGCTAGTCATAAACTTTCACAAGTTGTTAGATATAAAATAAGCTTCAATTTAATTTAAAAAAAAAAAAAAAAAAAGTTAATGCCATCTTTTTTTCAATTACACCATTTTTTTTTTATGTTACACCGTTAAAAATTATTTTAAAAAATTAACAGTGTACATTTTTAAAAACTTTGTTCTAATACCTATTCAACGACATATCATTTATGAAAATCGATTGAGTAGTTTTTCTACAATCGCTCGTCAAAATGCACTCACATCACAAAATAACAAAAATTGAGGGGCACCCTGTGAAGACCCCTGGTCGAAAAAAAAAATTCTAAAAGAACTTGTATTTTTTATTTATCAAAGACTATCTATAAACAAAAAATAATCAAAATTAAAAGGGGTCAAGTCAAAACGATGTTGAATCTTCGTGAAATTGCTCTTATAAATATTCAGGAGCGTTAGTGTGAAGCAAATTAGAGAAAAATGAAAAAATTCTGATATTAATGTAGGTATTTATACTGCGTGGTAGGTCGCGGAAGAGAATTTTATCCGCGAACTCGATGATCATACTTCCATAGAGTGTAGACAGAAAACATAACGGACACAAGCATTAAACACAATTTTAATTTATTCCTACAGCCCGCACTCATACCATAAAGAACTACATCAGCATATAAAAATAGGGGTAATATGTATGTCTTAAAGATTCTGGTGCGAAAAGACGAGTTAGCCCATAGAATAGTCTTCCAGAGAGTACGTATCATGAAATATATTTTGCTACACATGGTCGAAATTTAGTCCTCCCACGAAGATTTTTGATTTAATATTAGACCGAGATTTCGCACTGTCTCTAAGTATGGAATCGCAAGACCCTATAACATAAGATTTGGGAAGGTAGAAGTATCAACTGGAAATTTGTATATTGCAATAGTTTGGATCTTTGTGCAGTTTAAACTCAAGCCATTTGTAGTAGCCCAGTTGTTATGCGTTTTAGATCTTCATTTATCCTTTTGACAAATTCTGCAACCGATTTAGTATTATTATAACAGCAGTCATATATTTGTAAATCATCTGCATACAGATGGTAGAGAGAATTCATTATGCAGTTATTAATGTCAGCTATATAGAGGCAAAATATCAGCGGTCCAAGAACGGACCCCTGAGGAACAACAGAAATGATTCGTAGCTCATCCAAAAGCTGTTCTCCAGCTGCAACTCTTTGAGTCCTTTCGGCAAGATAAGAAAAAATTAGTTTTGCTGCAGACAGCGAAAACTTAAACTGCGTAATGAACTTATTGAATAATATTATTGGTCGAAGGCCTTAGAGAAATCTAGAAGCATTAACAATGTTATTTTTTTTGAGTCCATATTACAATTTATGTCGTGAGATATTTTAAGGAGAGACTAAATTTTCTCCCCTTTTTAATATTTGGATACCATTTAATTTCACGCTGTTTCACCTAGTCACTTCTTTGGGTGGTGCCAGGGTTTGAATTTGATTTCAATATTTGTTTTTAACTTAAAATGTGTCTATGAAAAGAGCGCTAAAAGGTACAATCTAAGTTCCCGTCCGAGTTAATTTATAGAAAAGCGACGCCCATAATTTTTTAAAGCGACGCCCAAAAAAGTTTTCCTCGAAGCTCACTCCTAAATCTATCTGGGCCAGAATTATTCGTCCAGTTGGTAATGTTGCTTACGAATTCTGTAAAATTTTAAGAATATATCATGCGAAGGATATTAAAACGTAACATTTTAATTTTTTGTTCCGCAATTGTTTATTTAAAATTGTAGCCCGGCCTAAGATCTTTCGGGTCGTGCAAGTCATCCCCACGAGTGTTACATTTTAAAAATGTCCCATTTTGTTCGTGCTGCACTGCCTGAATTTTAAATAAATTTTTTTGAGACAAAATAAATAAACGGGATTAACAACAAAATTATTAATTTATTTTTTTGATAACATAAAAAGAATTTTTTGAAAATATAATAATATTCCGATTTTGATTTTTTATAATTATTTAAAAATTTAAATATAAAAACATAAAATTTTCTTTTATGGGTTATAATATTGAAAAAAATAAATTTGGTTTTGTTTCTAATTTTTTTTTTGCAAAATTTGATGAATTTTTTTTTTAATATAATTTATTAGCATCTAACTGATAAATGTTTATCGTGCTTACAACTAATATATAGAAAAAAATTATTATAATTAATTACATTAAGTAGAAGGATTTCATAACTATAATTTAAAATAGATATTGTTACGATTAAAGAAAAATCTAGATGATTACAGAAAAATCTAGACGATTACGGTCACTTCCAGGAAAATCAAATCAACAAAATACTACAAAAAATGAATGAAAAGAATAATGTTGTTGTTGTTATCCTGTTCTTTGAACTTGGTCGACAAAATAAATAAAATTGAATGATTTTATGAATCAGGTCAGCATAATGTGAAGTAATGGAATATTCTACTGTTTTCTCCAGGTTTCTAAAAAGATACCTCGAATTTTCTAGAACTTAAGCAGAATTGTATAAAAGTGATTGTCTGTTGTAGATTAAGAATCAGTTTTTTATTTTAAACCTGCGATAGTGAAGTTAAAATTATAAAAGTGATTTTTAAATTAGTTTTTGTGAATAAAGTGTGAATTAAGTGTTATTGAGAAGAAATATTTTGTGTATTATTTTGAACGTTGTGAATTGGAAATTTCTACAATAAACCGTTGGAGTTTCGAAGCTGTTGGAAGAATATTCTAGTTAGGAATATTGTTTGCTGTATTGTTTTCCTGTTGTTGTGGAACAACCAAGAAGTTGAAGACTTAATAAAACCTGGTGTTTGTGCTAATGTAATGGATAGCCTGGGACGGCGCCTGAACGTAGTGTATTATAGTCTCAGATTCATTAGTTGTCATTTTTACTAACCTGTGTAGCTCGTAATAGATTCTCATCCATCCATCATCAATAGTCATATTTTCTTATAGTCTCCGTAACCCATAGTTTTTTATTTTTATCTATATAAACATTACTACTTAATTTTGCAACCCCCTAAAATTGACTTATATTATGTTTCCATCCGCTTTATTTCACCATACTACATGAATTTGAATTCTCTAAACACCAACCGTAATTAAACAACGAAGTTTTCAAACCTCCAAACAGCTGTGCGTATTTGTCCAATCGTCACAATAAAAAGAATTAATATCCTACTGTGTTATGCATTCGATTTTCTATATGGGTATTTTTTTTTGTTATCAATTGTCTTTCCGTTATGGATCTGAATTCCACTGTAATACTGTTGTAAGTTGATATTTTGTAATACATCAACATCATACGATCGATTGAACTTACGTTTAATTCATTCTAATTCATTGTTGATTATTATTAGTGTGTCGGAAGTAATTTGTTTCGCAAAATTATTTTTGCAATATTGAGTATTATGAAGTAACCGCTCATTTCGTTATATCGAAAAATAAATCTTAACATTGATTTACATAAATAATTTCCTTACATCAAAAACCCTTTCTTCGAATATTTCGAAGTCAAAAACGGCTATATAATGATCGACTGTGCAATTGTTATTCTCTTAGTTTAATTTTGCGATTCATATAGTACTCGCAGTCTATTTTTCATTTTCGGTGGTTTGACGTCGCGCAGATAGTTAGTAAATTTTAATCCGATAAGATCAGCCCTTACGCCGTTGGTTACTGATTCCACCACGAGCCGGGATGGTAAGAAATAGTGTATTGTGAAACCCATCTGATAAAGATAAAAAAAAAAGTGAAGAAAATTTTCTGCTCTCAAATTCACGTGCTTGGCTCGGAAGTTCTAGAAAAAAAGAAAATTTTAGAAAGTTCTATAAAAAAAAAAAATATTATATGTTTGTGCCAGTTAATAATCTAATTAGTTTCAATTCAAAGAACCGAAAACCAAAAATTTCTATTGATTATTGTCCCGCAGTAGTTAATCATAAAAAAAAATATACACCAACATTTACTACTTGTGTAAACGCATATTACTCTAATCATTAGACTGTTGTGGATCTGATTGTTTTTTTTATCTTAAATTCGCTTGCTGGCTGTCAAAAGAAAATTTATTGTGGTTTTTGTGTGTGAGGAAATACATCAAAATGTCGGCTTGAAAATTGTTATTTAAACATAGTTTACTTTTGTTTAATCAAGGCGGCATTAAATAATTGAAGCCAAAAATATTCCTGCGCGTTCCATCTGGATCGAGGTAAATAAAGAACCATTACTTCTTTATAGTGTAGGGTAGTAAAATTAGAACCTGTGATATCCATGCTAATCTAATTACAAAGGAAAACCTTGAAACAAGCAAACCGAATAAGATTATAAAGCTATTCACCTTAGTGGATAGTCTGATTCTTGTAAAATATATCCGTACGAATATAAGAAATTAAAATGTACGAGAAAATTAATTGATAAGTTCTTTTTTTCCTTGTGGACATTGAGGTGTATAAGCTAAATAACGTTTCATCAATATTGACCACGTCAATTTATTACGGTTGGTTTACGGTTAATGTGTCACACGAATTTTATAAATGATACCAGTTATGGTGTTTGAATTTTACGTGAAGGAGAAAATTAATTGAGGAAATGTTCTTACGGACCTGTGGGCATATATGACTACGATTTAGCTGTTCTTCACTGGCAACATTGTCTCGATCATCGGATGTGTCGGCACCATTTTGATACAATCCTTGCATCATCATTGCCAACCCTTTATAACGAAGTCTTGTATAATATATATGTCATCATCGTCGATTTATAGAACAAAATTTTTGGTACAATATTTACAACATCAGTTTCAACTTTTACAATGTATTCCACTGATTTGCAAATTATTCAACATTTATTGAAACCAATTATTACCAGCTTTTCAACTTATTCAACCGAATTTGCTAATTATTCAACCATTGTTGTTACCGGTTGTTACATTTAATTTACAACGTAATCAACTGATTTGCAAATTATTCAACATTTATCGAAACAAGTTATTACCGGCTTTTCAACTTATTCACCCGAATTTGCTAATTATTCAACCATTATTGTTACAAATTGTTACTTTTAATTTACAACGTGTTCAACGAGATTAGAAGTTTGTTCTACACCTGTATATCCAACCTGTTACCTGTTTATTTGGACACAAGTGTTGCTGATGGAGGGCTGAGCCTGTAAGACGTTGGGGCCGGCCGGATTTAATTAATGGGGTGAGTGACGTTATATTTTTTTATTTTCTTTTCTTAGTTTAACGTAGAAGGGTGAATGTGTGTTGGAAATGATTATTTCTCAATATTAACCTTCCAAATACATTTTCTTTAATTATCTCGCCCAGATCTGTGATTTTATATTTTTTTTAGTAAACCAAGAATCATTCGCAATCAACCTACATTACAAAAAAAAGGAAAACCAAATTCTTGTTATGTTTTAGGTTCATGAAATATATAATACATTAACCAACTGTAAACTGCAGGTATGGAAGTAGACTGAATTGGACATGAGGATCTAACTTACCAATAAAATTATAATTTTTTTTTGATTGTAATTACTTTTGTTTTGGGAATCACCTATGGTTTTTAAAAATTCGTTTCTAAATGTTATTAATAAAAAAAAAGGGGAAGTATTCAATAAAGACTTTCAATACAGCGTGTGGCGTTCACCAGTGCTCTAGGTTTCGATCTACGGTTTACCAGCAATGGCAGTGGTTTATGGGCTGTGCCATGGTGCTCATACAATACAACTCAATCTTGATTACTACCACTTGTGATGCGTGTTGCGGGTCTTGGAGCTTAAGTGTCTTGCTTCGCCGTCTGAATGTGTGGGTGAATGTTAGTATGTGTGAAGTGTGAGTGTGTGGGCGTCTGAGAGTGATTGTGGGGGTTGGACCGCTGATCGTGGGTCTTTCGCAAACGGGGTCGCCAGAGTCTCCCTTTTCCACTCGTATTTTTATTCATTTCTGTGACTTTTCGTAAATAGCGTACATTTCTCTATTTGTGCTGAATCAGCAGGTATTATTCTATCAAACCCACGATGGCTGAGCCTTAGTCGTGACGGCTTTAAACTACTCAAGGTACGCTTCCTGCTACGCCATTCTCATTGGTTCGCCAATGAGAAAGCTCTTCATTACACTAACTAATCAGTGGTCGAACTCTGAAGATATTTGGGAATTGCGTTTATCGAATTGAGAGTAAGGCCAATTCGAAGTAAGTTTGGAAAAACGTAACAATATCTTAAATCTAAAAATATTTTGTTTTATTTAATTTCATTTAAATTTTAATTTTCAACTTTTTTGTTTTAAATAAAACTTTTATATTTTATATTTCATTAATCAAATTTATATTTCTCCTAAAGTGCAGTTGATCATCAATTTTTGATTTGTTGTTTTCCAGTAATTCTCAAGATTATTGAAGATATTATGTGCTGAGCTTTGATTATTATATAACACACATTCTAAAATTATATGCCGAATAGTGAGAGGTGAGATGAACATGCGTAAGTCTTGTGTGTCCTATTCTCAGCCTTGTTAAAACGACTGCTTCTCTACGCGAACTTCCAACTAATTGCCATTCAGGAATAATCAACTTCTTTGATGTCAATTTTAAATCTTCGTATGTGATTTTGATATCTTCAGGTAGAATTAGGTTATTTGTTGTTCTTGCCATAGCATCGGCCATCTCATTACCCGGTATACCAGAGTGGACGAACCCATATAAAAACAATTTCTTTTTGATTTCGTATTGTATGTAAACAACTGAATCTTATTTATTTGTTATTTGTACCAATATTTTCAAGACTTTTCAAAGCGCTAAGTGAATCACTGACTATAACGCATTTTTCTGTTGTTTCTATAAAAACTAATGAATGTGATATGGCTGTAAGCTTAGCATTGAAAATGGAATATGTTGTTGGTAATCGAAATTGCTGATATTCTTGAGTTAGAGTCGTGAAACTTGATCCAACATTGTCTTTAGATTTTGAACCATCCGTATAGATGCATTTAAAATCCCTGTAGTTACTTAATAATTGTAAATATAGCATATGATAAATAGAGGGATTCAACTTATGTTTAGCAAACTTTACCAAGTCAATGTTTATGTTGGGTTTCGGAATAATTCAGTACGGAATTTCATAGTAAAAATTTGGAAATATTTGTGGAGTTCGGTGTGAAATTTTTTGAATTATTTTGCCACTCATTTCAATGAAAGAGTTTTTTAGCTGGAAATCTGTGTTTGTTGCGGCAATATTTACATCATATAATGGGTGGAAAAGTTGACTATATATTTTGCATGCTAAACCTGAAATTCTATGTTTTCTGTGGGACATCAAAGGTAAAGCTCCACTGCCACATATGATACTTTGAATCGGACTGCTTCCAAAAGCTCCGGTTGCATATCTTAACCCCTTGTGCATCAATCACGAGTCTGACTCGTGGACATTAATTTTGCTTTGTGAAACAATCACGAGTCTGACTCGTAGAAATTTATTTTACTTTCTAAGACAATCGCGAGTTAGACTCGTGATAACAAAATAAATTAAATTCATGGAATCACTTGACTTCATTTCAAAATTGTGATCGAACGGGTGAACCGATTTTAATGAATTTTTTTTTGTTTAAAAGGTACATAGTGACGCCTTATGAAAATATTACTTTAACAAAAAATATTCATATTTTTAGATGATTTTTAAAAATTTTTTTTGTTCAAACATGGTGATTTCAAAAAGTATCGTTTTCTTCTCTTTCATAAATATATATATAAAATGGTGGAATTAATATGGCAGCTACAGGCTTACGGCCTCACTCTGAAAGTATAGAAATTTGGCTACCAACACAAATTTAAAATATCAACAGATGTGTTGTTTTACTTAAAATGTTGATAATTATAAGTTGTTTCAACTTCCGAGTGGTGTTAAATTTTTTATTCAAAATGGCGGGCTCATAAATATAAAATATAAAATTAAAAAAAACAAATAACAGATCTCCCGTTTTGATATTTTCTTCCATAATTTTGAATATTCATTAGCTTTTACAAAAAACCTGGAAAATTGCACTTTGGAGATGTTTTTTGGAAATTATAGAAGTTTGGTCTATAATTTCCATAACAATCTTTCGGTATATATTAGCCGATTTTTTTTAAAAATAATTTTCTACAAAAACTTCAAAATAAATAAATAAATAAATATATAAAAAAAAAAAATACAAATAAATTAATAAATAAATAAATAAAAATAAATAAAAATATATAATAAATAAATAAAAATAAATAAATGAAAAAAATGAAATAAAATTATTAAAATAAATAAAAATAAATAAAAATAAATAAATAAATAAAAATAAATAAAAATAAATAAAAATATATAAAAATAAAAAAATAAATAAATAAATAAATAAATAAATAAATAAATAAAAATAAATAAATAAATAAATAAATAAATAAATAAATAAATAAATAAAAAAATAAATAAATAAATAAATAAATAAATAAATAAATAAGTAAATAAATGAATTAATAAATAAATAAATAAATAAATAAATAAATAAATAAATAAATAAATAAATAAATAAAAAAATAAATTGTAATGAAGAGCTTTCTCATTGGCGAACCAATGAGAATGGCATAGCAGGATGCGTACCTAGATTTGTTGTAATGCCGTTCGACTAAGTCTCAGCCACCGTGAGTAGGAGATATTATAAACCTGCTGCTTCAGCACAAATGCAGAAATGTACGCAATTTTCATCAAATAAACGGAAATGGGAAAAAAAAATTACAAGTGGAAAATGGAGACTCTGGCGACCCCGTTGGCGAAAGACCTACGATCAGCGCGTCCAACCCCCACAATCACTCTCAGACGCCCACACACTCACGTTCCACACACGCCAACATTCACCCACACAGTCAGACGGCGAAGCAAGACACTTAAGCTCTCAGACCTGCAGCACGCATCGCAAGTGGGATCGATTTTGATCGATTAAGATCAATGTTGATCTACGGGTCTGACTACCCTGCGTACTCCAGTCCCTGCCATTGACATATGAGTTAGCGTGAGATATCACATACCACTGGCAATGGCAGGAGATGTCATTAGCCAAGATGATATCTTAGGGTGCTGGCGGACGAACTTTAATTAGTCAACGACAGCACTTCCAGTCTTAGCTGGGCAGCGTTCCGTAGCGGTACCGCTCATTAGCTCTTCCGAGGAATCGGACCAACACGTAGTTATGTGTGGGCTTTATGCCTCGATTTAGGTGGTGGGCGGTGCGTCTGGGGTGCGCTGCATCAGCTGGATTATTGGCATTTAGTTTTGTTTTGTTTTCTGCAAATTTCTCACAATTTGTTTTTCACTTATTATTTTGTTATTATTTCTTCATCTTATCATGAAATATTGGCATATGTCATATTTTGTAGTATGATAGGATTTTTAACTTAGTTATGCATTTTAAAATAAAACACAAAAAAATAAAATAAACATTTTGATATATATATATGGCAGTACAACCGAAAAAAAATAAGTCTGCAAGTGGTAAAGCAAATTTGCGCAATCCACCCGCCCATAAAGCGGCACTTCCACGGAATTTGCAGGGACAAAACATATATGAATCAATAAAAAATTTTAAAATACATGTTCAAAACATCTGCGGATTGAACGCTAACCATGACCACGTGCAACATCATCTTGAGCACGACAAACCGAACATTCTATTCCTTACAGAAACACAAGTTTCTGAAAATTTTCTCTTTATAGAATCGCTTAATTCCAAATATAGGCTCGAATCAGCTTTCAAACTCCATCAGGGCGTGTGCGCATTCATTCATGAGAATTGCGTACACGCGCTTTCCAAATTTTGAACTACACGGTGACGGCTTCAATACAATGGTTTTAAAGATTTGTCTTCCAGAAATGACTTTTTTTACAATAGCTTTATACCGGTCCTCCAACAAACGTAACCCAAACTTTTTTAATATACTGACAAAAATTGTGGACGAGATTAGAGCAAAGTCCCCTAATTGTGAAGTTATCGTTACCGGTGACTTCAACGTCCACAACAAATCATGGTTGGAATTCTCCAAATCGACCGACGATGTTGACAATAGTGGAAAACTGGCAGAAATTTTTGCCGCGTCTCAGGGCCTATTCCAAATTGTTAAAAGCCCGACTTTCACTCCCCGTAAGGGCGGTGATAATAGTTTTCTTTTAGATCTCTATCTTACCACAATGCCAGATATTACGAGTGTCGATGTCGCGAAAGGTAGTATTGGAAATTCTGATCATTATTTAATCTCATCAGTTATCAAAACTGATTTACTTAAAACTACAACTCCCAAACCCCGTAAAATATTTCACTACTCAAAAATGGATAAGAGTGGTCTTCAAAATTTTTCCATGGTTTTCCTTTCGACCGTCATTGTTTTTACACTGACAATGTAAATGTTTCTGCTCAAAACTTTACAGAAACCATCCAATTTGCTATCAATAAATTTGTCCCTTTCTCCATAGTAAAACCCAAACAAAACTACTTGTATTCGAAAGCTGCCAAAACGGCACTTAGAAACAAACGTAGATCATTTAATATTTGGATTCATAACAAAACTCTCACTAATCGATCCCAATATCTAAAGGCCAACAAATATCTAATCAGATTATCTCAAACGAAAAGTCCGAAATTGACAGAGCGAAAGCCTCAAAACTTACGTCTATGTCTGTTTCTGACAAGAGTTTCTACAGTGCCATCAATTCTTTAAATTCTGGTACAAAATTTTCTATTCCCCCTACTATTGATGGTGATTTAATCGTCAATGATCCCGCAAGAAAAGCTAACTTGTTCGCTGAACGCTTTGCTCTGAACTCCACTGTTTTGGAAACTCCTAAAGAAATACCCCAAATCCAGTCTTCAGGAGTTAATATGAATGAATTTCACTTCAAACCCAAAATAGTCGCTAAACTTTTAAAGGGGTTAAACATCAACAAAGCATCAGGAATGGACAGTATGCCACCCATTATTTTAAAAACCTTTTCCAAAGAACTTGCACCAACTTTAACTAAAATATTCTACCAATCCTACAAATCTGGTATATTTCCCTCGTGCTGGAAGTTGGCAAATGTCCAGCCTGTCCCCAAAAAGGGACCAAAATCCGATATCTCAAATTATAGGCCAATAGCTTTACTATCGGTCCTATCCAAAGTCTATGAGCATTATATTAATACACATATTTCAAAATTTCTGGAAGAAAATCATTTAATATCCGACAGCCAATACGGTTTTCGAAACAAAAGATCAACTACCGATCTATTAAACTATGTAGCGCATTGTTGGAACAGCATACTTGATAAAGGTGGTGAAACATACGTTATCGCTTTAGACATCTCCAAGGCATTCGATCGAGTCTGGCATGCCAACTTAATCAACAAGCTCGTTGCGTACGGTTTTCATCCCAATGTTGTGAAGCTGATTCAAAATTTTCTATCCGACCGATACATTTCGGTAACCTTAGACGGATATTCTTCTGAGTCTAAACTAATTAACGCTGGTGTACCCCAAGGCTCAGTATTGTCCCCAACCCTATTTTTGATTTATATCAACGAATTGTTGAAAATCACCAGTAATCCAATAAATAGTTTTGCAGATGATAGTACTATGCACAAGTCGTTCGAGCCCCTTCCTTCTAAAGGTAAAATGCACGAACGAATTAATCCTGCCCGGAGAGACGCTGCCATAAACTTGAACAAAGACCTGAATAAAGTCGCCGACTGGGGTGACCAAAACCTTGTCAATTTCAACTCCACCAAAACACAGCTGTTGATTGTTTCCAGATTAAAGACCGAGTTCCCCAAAGATATTTTATTTAGTATGTGTGATGAACCAATAGGTGAATGTAAAAGCATTCGTTTATTGGGTGTCACAGTTTCAAATGACCTACTCTGGAACGATCATGTAATGGCGATGGCAAAAAGCGCGTCTAAAAAACTCGGCCTCCTAAATAGATGCAAAAAATTTTTTACTCCATACCAATTGCTCCATGTTTATAAGTCCTATATTCGTCCCTGTATGGAGTACTGCTGTTAAGTTTGGGGTGCTGCCTTTAGTTCCATCTTGGCCCTCTTGGACTCTGTTCAAAAGCGAGCTATACGAATTGTGGGTGATCGAACTTTGACATCAAAACTTGATTCCCTACAACATCGTCGCACTGTTGCTGACCTCGTTGTTTTTTACAAATATCGTCATCAGCAGTGCTCAGATGAAATCAGCGGCATCATGCCTCAAACTTATTCTTACCCCCGTTCCACTCGGCAATCGGCTGCCGCAACCAGTGAAACGGTAAAGATCCCGCGCTGTCATACTGGCAGATCGCAGAGAGACTTCTTTGTCCGAACTGCGTACAAATGGAATAGTTTGCCGGAACACTTAGTCTCAGGTGGCTTCAACCCACAGATGTTTAAAAAAATCGTTAATCTACACCTTAGAACGCCAGTTGTTGTGGGACCCAGGTCTAGACCTAGGTCTTAAAAGGTATTTATGTGTTGTTGTGACACATATTCTAAACCCTATTACACAACACATTTTATTAAAAAAAAAAAAAAAAAAGTGATAGTAATCAAGACTGAGTTGTATTGCTGTACCCTGAGCACCATGGCACAGCCCACAAACCACCGCCATTGCTGGTACTACGCGAAGCAGATTCCAAAGCACTGAAAAACCGTCACACACCATATTGAAAGTCCAGATCGATCATTCCCTTTCCCTTCATTCACAGCATGTGAAAACAAATTTAGAAAACCTTGAGTAATTCAAAAGAAAAATATTATTCATAACCCAATTTATTCAAAAAA